>JARYHS010013630.1:185438574-185733069 GCA_031002005.1 Vandiemenella viatica
TAAAACATGAAGAGATTAACCAGTGCGCAATATGTGAGAAGCGGAGAGTTGTTTCGAGAATCTTCTGGTACGGGCGTGCCGTTCTATATCTTTCATTTCGTAATAGACTGCCAGAATGCGTCACGTAGGGGTTCCGTGAAATATTTCAATATTTTATGTGGCTGTGTTGATTTAAATGGCGACTAGATGGGAGTGACGGGGCAAACAGCGGGGCAATTTCGCTCTGTCAACAGAGACCGCGCTATCAGCACCACTGCGGACGTCTTGACGTGGGACAGGACGCCACCGACCTCCGGAGCTGAGCAAACGAACCAGCCCCGGAGGGCCTGCATGCTGCGACGGAAACCGTTTGTCAGGAGGCGCCTACCACGCGACCAGTGTTGTAACATTATCGCTAACCCCTCCCCCCCGTCATTTTTTTATTATTTACTCACAATTATTATTAATATTGAATAATCTTGCACTGAGTAATCATAAGTATCCTGAATAATTGTGTTAATGTTTGTAACTTGATTTGTAATATTGTTGTGTTTCCGCAGACTATAGTTTGTTTAGTAAACAGGGTAGCATAGTGTTGTTATATTTAAGTAACAATCTGTGAGGGCTGCGATTGTTGACTGGGCTCCTACATTGTATCATGGCAGGTCGCGGGGCAGTTTGTGTGCCGCTTGGAGAAGGTTGTACGTCAGGAATTCATGTTCTGTGTACACAAGCTAAAATAGCTTGTGAAATATATTTGAAACTTGTTTGAATGTAACACAAGTGTTCTAGAAGTGGTTTTAAGAACTGTGTTGATTACACTCAGTTGTATTTCCACCACAACAGTGGGTTTTACATCTCTAGACGTTGTAACAAAACTTCACAATTTGTTTGGCAGCTACATGCCAGAAAATCGTAAATAAAACTATCCCCGATAACTGTTTGCATGTGTTGAGAGAGGAGAATAGATCCATTCTCGTCTAAGTAACACGCCGTCATCCACTATCAGAGTTGGCAAACAATTTCCAGGATAGCTGTCCGGATGACGCCGCGTCATATTTCTTGTAACCGACGTTTCGACTATCGTTCTGTGGTCTTCATCCAGGGCAGGCCACCCGGACAGTCAAGAATCAACTGACTCTGGCCGCGGAAGATTACGATTACAATTTCCTGGATAATTGACAGCTTACATTTGGCGACCAATGTCAGGACAACTCACATTTTGATGAACCTGGAAGGATAACACACAGTGTCACCCAACGTGCTGGTAAATTAGATATAACAGGTGGTTATAATTAAACTTTCCCTATTTAACACGTTATAACACGGAAAATAATTACCGAACGCGTACCAAACATGGTAGCATTAATGTCAAGGACATGGGAAATAGAAAAAATGCAGAATCAATTCATTTGAAACAGCTGCTACGGTACATCTTTCCATTACATACCGGTACCATTACCTCTACAAAAGGGAATCAATATGGCCCCCATCCTTATCCAGAGGAGTCTGAAAGCGCAGGATTGCATTCTACACAGAAGAACGAAGCATGTCCTTAGGTATGTTGGTTACTTCTCTTGATATGCTGCTCTTCAGATCAGCACATGTGTGAATGTTCCCCTGGTAAACCCTGTCGTTCAGGTAGACCCACAAACAAAAATCATAGGGAGAGGTCAGGTGATCGTGCTGGCCTAGCATTTGGAAACGATTGGCTGATAATTCGATCGTTTCAAAATGTGTTTCGGAGAAGCAGTTGAACTTCACGACTTATCACGGCTCCTGGTGGCCATAGTTGGAACTGGACGGTGGCGCTGTGACGCATGGAAATTATGCACCCCATAGTCTGGACACTAATGCTACCAAGTTTGGTACTCTTATGGTTATTAGCTATCGTTTTATAACGTGTTAAATAGGGAAAGTTTAATTATAACCACCCGATATATTAAAATATCCGAGGAATGTGTAGTAGTATTCAATGTACTTCACTATTACGTAAGAGCAGCTTTACCTCATAGTCTGGTGCTTGTTTTGCATCCAACCTTAATGTGGTGTTCACAATAATTTCAGGCGTGAGATAAATATGACAAATAGTGAAGTAAATGATTTTGTAGACAGAGAGAAAAATCTCTGAATGATTTGAACCACAGTGAAAGCAATGGCACATGCATTTAACCGGGCGATGAACCAAGGAAACTGTACAATAGTGTTGGTTGTTAATAACTCAGGCGATTCACCTCACACGGGATTCGCAAAATAGCAGCCGTTGAAGTAGCTATGAGTGACTAGGGAGTTATACAAAACAGTGTGGATGGATTTTGGTAGAACTGTCGTCAATGACCTTTTGCTGCGGCCGTAACAGCACTGTGACGAATCGGTTTTTCTAGGAAGGCCAGAATCTAATTACTCAGCCAGGAAAACACTCTTCGAGCAAAGAGGGCGGTGGATGTATAATCATTTGCGCCATTAAACGGACTGTGAAATTAATTAATTATGTGCGAAAGAATAACAGGAAGCGGAAAAGCTCATGCAGTTGCCAACAGTAAGCGCAAACATTTTAACTCTGACCGTGTTGCTGCCAAGCACCACAACATAATGTATTTCTCAAAAAACTTTCTCCGAAGTTTTCAGTTAAACAAAATAAAGTATACAAAAAAGAACTGAAAAGTAAAAAATATTATTACACATGATCATTACGAAAGGGAGTAAAAGGTAATAAAAACATTAAAATAAATGAAGAAATAAAAAAATAAATATGTGTAAAAGCTATTAGCGTCTCGATGACAAAAAAAATTAATAATTGGGTGCTTCGCACTATATGTCCAGCGTTCCCAGGACGGAGCGTTCCTTGATTACAAAAAGCAGGAGATTCCAGATTTCCAGATACTCTATTGTGTCAGCACAACCCAAAAGACATGGAAATTATTTAGATACTAATGACGTAGATGTATATGGCTTACAGTGACTGTTTATTCCCGTAATATTATAAGTATAGAGCAACTGATTTCAATAGAGTGTAGTGGAGGAGAGTATGAGTTAGGAGAAGGGTTCTAAATATATAATTAAGCTCTGTATGTCCAGTAGCAGTATAATTAATTAAAATTTACTCGTAAATGAATCGTCCAAACTTAACGGTCTTTTTTTAAACATTTATTCCCAAACGACTGTAACTAAACATTGCTGATTTCATTATAACTACACAAGTATATTTCGTCCTGCTCAACATTTTGTTAAACTCATTTTTTACGAAGTTATAAACTGTTTATTCCTAAATGTAAGAAAAATAAACGTGAAAAGTTAGGAATTACAGAATCTGTTCATACCTCTTTCTAAGCCTTTTTTGTTATTAAGTTAATTTTGAGCTTTCCCCTCGCCACATGAGGGATGATATTGATTGTAGGTCGTTCAAGACGACGCAGCGAGTTTCACCGGTTTCTGTATCTCTGCTGCCGGACTCGGTAGAAACCGCTCGGCGAATTTGATCTTCCACTGTTGTTTACCAAATTTGTTCAGGTCACTTGATATTACGATGTAATCTGCAAATTCACTAATGCAGATTGGTGCCGCATTTCAAAACAAAGTTTACTTAGAGATGAGAAGAGATGCTAGATTTGTTGTTATCGTAGTGCGACTCCAATGTAATTTATAAGTTGTTCGCATATAATTAAAATTGACCAAGCCAATTTTTGATCTATAGTATGTTTGAAGTTGACGATGAATGAACTGATTATCACTTACATATTTTTAAATTAATTTTTACGTTTTCAAATATTTTATTCTCTATGGCCGTTAAAGTATGCAAAAATCATTATTTAATAATCCTAAGTTGCCCTTCAACATTGAAAAATTCACAGCAATAGTACAGTCATCTCTACTCGTAAAACTTGTGAAAATTAAAATTCCGATTACCTCTGGGAGGCTAATTATCGTTAAAGGCTTTTCACATAATGGTAAATTTTTAAAACAACTTATTACATTACTGGCCCTGAGCCCCAGATCAAGCCCACAGTTACACTTCTCTCTATGTTGTCTTGTGAAAAAAAATAATTAAGTATTAGTACGTCATGATGTGGTTTCTGTCTTAAATAACAAGCAACTGAGTTCATTTATTTTCTCTTGGTGTGGGTGCAGGAGGTGACTTTAGCCTCTCCTTCACTCATTTCTTGCCGAGACACTGATACCTCATTAGCCTCTCCATATCGTTAGGTTCTGGAGACTGTTACTTCCCTTGTAACTCATTTCGTAATTACAATCAATATGAAAACGTACCGTAGCGAGCGCGTGGTTCGTGTTGGTGGACAAAGAGCGGAGTTATTACGCATGCGATACGCGGGCGGTCTATCCATCTCGCGGCAGGGGCTGAGGGTCGAACAATAAGCACGTATACACGGGACGGACAGCCCATTCCGTAAGAGCTGCGAGGTAGCCATCCACCAATTAAGACCGTGTGTAGTTGGCCAGAATATATTTTTTACACGTGACCTGAAGTGGAGGTAAAAGTCGAGGTAATTAGTTGTGTCTTCCAGAAGGCAGCTGAAATAATGAGTAAAATATTGCATATAAGAGATAATTTTCAAATAGAAAGAGGCTGTACGTTTATTCCACCCACTAACTTTAGATTAATTCAGACTTTGTAATCCATGCAAGCGTAAATGTCAAATGGTATACCCGGGCTTATTCGAGCCACATACAGAAAGCGGCGTATTGCTTTAGCTAATTCTGTTAGCCAAATAATTTCAGTAATTTCATGAAAACACGTAGTAATATTATTTCAATCTCAAAATTCGGGTTTTAAATGGGGAAAGAGTGGAGGGCTTTAAGAATATGGCTTAAAATGACGGTGATTCCTAAAGAAAAAAAAGTTTCACAATAGCTTTTTTTTATTTTTTTATTTTTTATTTTTTAACTGCTTTACGTCTCTTTTTAACATCGAGGTCTTTAGAGACGGGAAAGGATGGGGGGCAAGGATGGGGGCAAGGAATGGGAAGGAATTCGGCCATGGCCTTTTGAAGGAAGCATCCCGGCATTTGCCTGGAGTGATTTGGGGAAACCATGGAAAACCCAAATCTGGATGCCCGGACGGGGATTCGAACCGCCGTCCTCCCGAATGCGAGGCGAGAACGCTAACCGTTACACCGCCCCGCTCGGTTTCACAATAGCGTTTAAATAAGATGAAATTTTATAACTTGCACGGAAATATACTATGACAATATTGCAAGAGTTCTACAGTATACAATACACATACTCAGGGTCAGGAAAAAGCTCCCAATAAATTATTCAGCAATGTCTATGATATCCGCAAATGTACGAGAACTAAACGTTGCTACGTCGCACAACAATTTTGTCAACGTACAGATATAAGTAAGGGAGTTACGAAATATCTGGTCCTAAAGAATTTGTTTTCCAGATTAACAAGATTTATATTTGGCTGTGATCATTATATCACTCTTAAAAACTCTATAAACAAAGATTATATCTTTCATACTATTCTTCTTGCTCGAATTTTTTGAATGCTTAAAATTAACTGTTGGTAGTCACGGTGAGACAGAACAGTTATTATGATACTTAGTCTCTTCTATAAGGGTTGTCTGTTGCTATTAACCTTTCAATATTTAACACTATAAGTAAGGGTTTGGGAGATGCTGTGGTAGACCCTCCTTCTCGTGGTGCACCCCATTTGCACCCTAGTGTTGGTGCACCATGTGGATCCGCTGCAGAAGGAATGATCAGTTGCGGAGAGACCACATCATCAAAGCTTAGAGGTGGCCGAGTAGGAAGCTATTCAGTAGGCGGATCTGTTCTCTAGGCACAAACCCGCCTTTCCTTTCGGCGGGCGGACTGGCCACAGCAAAACAACAAGATGAGTTCCTTTTCGTTTATTTCAGAGAAACCACCAGACGAACTTGGAAGGAATGCATTCATAAAATCCAATGCGAATTCGAATCATACATTAAACCTTAGAACACAATACTATTGATAGGTTATGAACTTTAATGACCTCTACGTCGAAAAGGCGTAAAGCCATTAGGCGGGTATGACCAAGTTGGTCTGTGGTGCAGGAGAAACAAATTTTTCTATAAGAATCAGAGGAACTATAATATAATCACGTTACTGTTTTCTGCATATTATGACATTTTGACAAACTTTGACGCAACTGAAATATGTTTTTCTTCGCCAACCGCTACAAGAAACATCCAGTGACTTGACGCAAACCTAAAATGCTCAATAAAATGGGAGTTCATATGTGTCATAAACATTTCAACTTCTGTTATATGACTACATACTTTCTACTAGAATGATTTCTTCTCTACGGCAGATTTCCGACTACAAATGCAGAACATTGCTTCCACTGAAGATTCATACATAGATTCCGTTATGATTACAAGTATTTAATAATTAATTTAAAGTTAACTTTTCCTAAGCACCACTAATATTAAAGTTGTTACTGTACTTAAAGCTTGTATTTAAAAATAGAAATAAAATTAACTTTCTGATGTTTTAAAGGTGGAGGAGTTTCATTATCGTAGAAAATCTTAGGAATTGATTTTGTAGAAGACGTATCGTCTGTTCTCCTTTACTAACATTCAACTGATTATAATTCGTGTTGTAGTAGAGGAGCTACAATCGTCATTTCAGTCGGCAGCTGTACTCAATTAAAGACTTCAATTGATTTAAGATTCCTGAAAATAAAAACCAAAGGAACAAAAAGGCTTTCAATTTCTATAAATAATCCAAATAAATTTTCATAATCGTCTGAGTTGTTCTATTTAGCAATAACTTTTTCTCATAGGTTCATCGACAATATTTACAAAAGGCAATGAGAAGATCCACTGCAAATTTTTCTACCTTCTGATGACTCAAATTGTTCAGGTTAAAATATTATATTCCAGTTCCATAAATACTACAAAGAATGTTCTCATTAATTAAGTCCTAATCATGTCTACTTTAATTATTGCATACAGGTTACGCAATCCTAAAACTCGTCTACAACAATTTAATATCGATTCCTTTTGCAATATTAACACAGAGTTACGCATTTGACTATCTTAACTCTTCTGAATAAAATAACATCGATTCCTTGTGCAATAACGAAAAATTTAAAACTTTTTACATCTAATGCTATATAGTCTGATTAGGCCTATATTATCTTTTCTTCACCATGCGAACGTATCTTCTGAAGTGATTTAAACCTGTATTAACGCACTGGTGAATTACATCTAATCACTGATGAAGTTAATTGGCAATTAACGCCACAGTACGACTCATCTATCTTTACAGAAATAGAAGTTAACACTGGACCTCAAAAAATATTCTGAGCTCTCAGAAACTCTGAAAGATTAGCCGACGAAACAGATTAATTCTTAGCCGCATTTCACCTATTTCTGGCTCACTACCTGTTGATGACCATTACTTACTCCCCGAAATGACACACGGATTCAGCTGTCATGTAAGTCGATATTTACTTCCAGTGAGGACTTGGGTCCGCTACTTCACAATTCTTCTGGAGTGATCTCAGATGTTCTCTGATATATGAGGAAAGGCTGCTAGTATGGATGCCGATCACTATTTACACGTTTTCTCAAATTCCTCGATTTTGTGCAACTTGGCTGACGTGTCTATTGAGGTAGTTCTTTAACAGAAGTCCTTTGGTGCATCACTTTCCTCTAGATATATACCCAAACATAAGAACGAAGTTTTTCTCGGCGTTGAGAACTGATCTAGTCTTCTCGGGAGACTAGCCGAGTAATCATGGTGTTTCCACACGATATTTTGGCGATCTGAAACTCCGTTGCCATCTTCTGGTACTCCAATACTTCAAAATGACTCGTAATTCTTAACGTAAGGTCCTGAAATAAGCCCCCAAGTATAGAGCAATACTTAATTAAACCGAAAATATAGGAATAAAATGTTTCTAAATCAAACAATCCTATTGGCTTGTGTTTATTTAATCATTCCACTAGCTGCGTCACACTCCATTTATTTACGCTCGACTACATCACTGCTAGAGATAAGTACTGCTTACACGACGCCTACAACTGAGCCCAACTATCTTCATGGAGAACCTATAAATTGGAGACGATGGCGTAAGAATTATTTCAATACTGCCAACTTTGGGGAACAATTTAGCCATGGGTCCGAGAAATTCGTCACCAAGCTGTTAATAATTGACAGGTATAGAAAACTGTGCAGGTCTCGCATGGAATCCAAGACCCCGACATTCCACTGTAGGGCAAGCGGTGTCAAAATCATGTTGACTGTTTGATGCATCAGAAGCGTCCACTACGTGATCATTCATACCTCAGAAAAATAATCCATCGCAGGTTACATGGCTATCTGAGCCTTTTCCTACTTACAACGCTGGGAATGGCGATGGAATGGAATAGACCTGAATTAATACGAGGTATATGCAGTGCTGTAGCTAAAAAATACGCCATTCCCCAGTAAGAAATTTCTGAACTGCATCTATAATGGCTAAAAGTGTAATCTGTTGCAAGCTGAGTATTCACGTTAGGTATTGTAATTTTTCCAACCAAAGGTACGAGTTGCTTGTGCAAGTATATTTTAGCTCCTTCTTCCTAAAACTTAAGGTTTTCGTACTAGAATGGCTATTGTCAGTTTTCGTTATTAAAAAGTGAATAGGAATGTCTTTGAAAGTAAACATTTGTTTCTTGACATCGTAAGTTTGCATGGAACTGTAGTAAATAGTCAAAATTTTAACTTCTCGATTATTTTTCGTTTCTTTTCCTTTCTTTGTGCGGACTTGAAGAACCCATTGAAAATATTTTCGATTGCTCGTTGAAAGCTGCCGCGTTCTCAAGGCGGTGAGAGTGAGTGGTGGTAGGACTGTTGGAGGGGGTGGAGCCATTAGCGGGATAGCCTGCTCGACACAGCCACTCCCGGGCATTTCCCAATTACGGTCTCTGGTCGGCCGGCACAAGTCCGGAAATGAGTGTTTTCCGGTGCCAAGGACAACTGCGGTCGCCCGGCCAATTGTACAGGCAACGGTACAGCGCTGCACAAATTCAGTCCCAGTCTTCTCACGACGATGTACATCCTTGGTTCGCTCTTGTACCTGTTGTGGCTGCCTGTTTTGTAACTCGTATGTTTCAGCGACAGCTGAAATCAGAATCAAATGATGCTTTTAGATTAGGTAAACGCACAATACAGGATTAGTCTGCCTCTGGATTAGACTTTTTCTGTTTTGTAAGACCCATGAGACACACAAACTCCCTAACCTCGCCACTAATTACCATTTTTTTCAGTATTAATCATCACATTTTATTTATACTGTTTCAATTAGAAAGTGTTGCTTAGTGTAAAGTTAAGACGTATTAAGAGGTATTATAAACTCTTTTTTTATAATTCGAATGTAACGTAACTGTTTGAGTTTAAAAAAGAGTTGTATTTATTTCCATGGCTCATAACTCTGACGTATAGTTTTTGAACCAATGATTTGATACACTGTAAAATATATCGAATTTCCTAACACAACGTATACGTGTCAACTACTAGTAATTAAATAAGCTACTAGCAAGTTATAATATTTATTCATAATGTGGTTATAAATATTAATACAAAGCAACAGTTTGATAGAAACCGGAATATAATCCAAGTTTTCGTATTCAGATAGATTCTTGATCACATTAAGTATGGAAGAAAACCAAAACCTTCCATTTTTATGTTGGTGTTATCCTAAACTTTTCTTCCTGGTGCTCTTCCTACTGTGTGAGACATCACAAATTTAAATACTGCTAATTTTAACTAGTTATGTGACTAACAAGTGAATTGGATGGCACCCAATATTTAGACACAACATTTGACAAAAAATAACCTTGAAACATATTTTCCAAATGAACTAGTTTTATACGCCACATTCAAATGATATTTTAATGAAAAGTAGATTCACCCCGATCACAGAAATTGAAAAAAGCAAAAGCTAAGAAGATTTTCTCAATCCTCTTTATATCTGAGAATCTATTTATTTTTCTATCTAAAATTAAAAATAATGACATGCATTAAAGTTGTTCCATATCAAGGCCTTACAATTTCTTATTCAGTGATTAATTTCTTCCACTCAAAATACCATTCTTAAGAAGTATCTAATTTTATGCCTGAAATTACTGTGGATAAGTTCAACATTGTTAGTGTTGTGTATTAAATAAAAATCTAAACTTAATACAGGAAATAGCTGGCTTTGAAAGGGTTGAGTTGACATTCTATGAAACAAAAGTCAGTAAAACGTGATGAAGGACCCACCCTTTTACCAAGTTGTAGTGGACAGATAATGTAATAGCTCAAACAGTACTCAAATAGTGAAATTAGTTTGAGTAAACATTAGTTTATTCCGCGACGAAATTGTTTCAGCTATTTTGAGGTCTGTTGCATAATAATCCGCAGGTTGCTATCTTCCTATCTTGATCAAAAATTCAAACTGGTATTTACTATAATATATCTAAAATATACAAATTAGATTTTGTTTGTTCGTTTTGTGAACGTTCCTATATGATCCAATTAAGATGAATCTTTCGTGAGTTCTGTCAACGCGTGCTAAGGTTTCTGACAAAACTTTAAAATAAATAAAAAAATTAAAAAAATAAAGAATAAAATAATGCATTTTTGTCCTTACAATCCGTTTTTTGCCCCCTAACTAGGCACTTACATGCAAAGGCGAGACATTTACGTGTGCAAAAATAAATGAAAGACAATTATTTTTTGTGCATTGAATTCAATTTGAAATAGTTTATTCAAGTAAATTGTGAAATGCAAAATTTCTGATCTTTGCGTCTTGTGCAAATTTTTGCCACTCTTAATCATGCAACATATAACCGACAACGTGAAAAACATAATTTATTTTGTACATATAAATGTGTCTACTTTGTGTATGTGTACCTACTTCAAAATAAAAAGGGCACAGCTGGTTAACCACAAAAGTTATTTGTCTGGAGATTCAAAATGATTTGCATTGTCCAATTATAGTTGAAGCCTGCCTGTGCGGTAACGATTGAAGTTGTGTGTAAGTTGCGCCCGCCGCGCCGCCATGCGGCTGGCTGCTCGTTAAACTGAAGGCGCCTCTCCAGCTGTCAGCGCGGCGATGCGGAGACACCCTGAGTACTCACTAACACACGCCACTGCAGTGCACAAACACATCTTCTTCTTAATCTTTCGTCAAATGCTTTCACAGTAGCATATAAAATTTAAGACTCAATACAGTTATCCTCGTTAAAACAGTTCAGTTATATTACTTCAAAATAATAATTCTTCTTGCTCTAGTTAAACCCCATGTTATTCTTATCTTAAGACAGCGCTAATAGCATTGGTACATAATGTAGAGGATATATGTTAAATGAGGAAAATGAAGGACACCATTTAACCTACCCACAAACCGTGTAATCTTCACATTATTGTACATCATGTTATGGCGTATGGAAACAACTATTTTATTAAAATGTTTTTATTAACCCGCTTTGGGCTTTGTCTGTCCTGGTGGAATTTAGTAATTGAATTTAAACTAGCTTCACGATGAGGTAGAGACTTGAAATTTTGACCATAGCTCAGAACTGGATGACAATGCACGAAAATGTGAAAAAATGGGAAAACTTGTCCGGAAAATTTGAAAATTCGGGAAAAACTGAAAGTTTTCTATAGACCGATATGGCTAATTGTTTAAATGTTCGCAATAGTGCGGATAAAGTTTTTAGTTAATGAAAAATTGGAAAAGTTTCCCGGAAAATTGGAAAATCGGAGGAAACATTTTTTTCTGTGTACCGATTTGGCTGATTTATTTAAATGTTCATAATAGCCCGATTAAAGTTTTTAAAGAAAGAAAAATTGGTAAAGTTGTCTGGAAAATCTGGGAAAACCTGAAAGTACTTTTTCTAGGGACAAATTTTTTTTTTTTTTTAAATGTCTTTAATAGTCTGAATAAGGCTTTCAGAGAAAGAAAAATAGAAACGTTTCCAAGAAAATTCGGTAAAAACTGAGAGTACATTTTCTAGGGACCGATTAGGCTAATTTTTATTTTAAATGTTTGCAGTAGTGTGAATAATGTTTAAAGGTGGAAAAAAATTGGAAATGCTGCCTGAAAATTTCTGGCAGAACCAAAAGTGCTTTTTTCTATTGTATTTCTGTTCGAATTCCAGACCATAACTTATGATTCAAACGATGGATATGCATAATTCTTGTTTAAACCTTGTGTTTGAAATGCATACAGTGATGATTACGCCAAACCTCCTTAAAACTATGATCAGGCGTCTAATAAACAAACAAGCATACAACATCCATAAAGATTTCCAAATATAACATTATTGTTTCTTCATAAAACATTATAAAGGCACTGAAAGAGCAGAAAAAAATATACGCATAAATTTAACAGTATAATTTTTTACGAATAATATAATTACTGCCATTCTCCGTGTTGGATGTTCATACAAGTGAAATTTCTTTGAATTTCCGTTCACGGGTTATCAGTTGAGTGTATGTGGCTAGTCAGCCACTCGATATGGAAGAGGAAAAAATTAAGTTTGTGAAAATAAAGAAAAAGGTTAATTTATTGGGATAGTATGAAATTATTTCGTTAATGAATGTGTGATATTTTCTTTTGTGTACTATCTGAAACCATTCCCAGTGAGTGTTACAGAATTTCTGAATGGATTGCGATAGCCGGTTTTTATAAAAGGATATTAATGTGTTATGTACTGCAAGTCACTAAAAATCAGGAACTTTCTTGGAAATTATAAATGTGTGCCACTGCGTTTAAGGTTCAGTTGGCTGAAAGACAGGCAGATGAGGCATTTGGATTGCTACAAACCGTTAAAAAAGTCGCTTACATAGATAAGTAAAAATAAAACTTAACTAATTATATTATTTTACTCGTTAATAACTGTTAATGAATAATGTAACAGCGAACTGAAAAATCAAAACTTGAGAACACGTAAGTCTCATGATGGTAACTGGGCAGTACGAAGGCTACGTTACGAGCTCCAAGAATAACAGGATTATTTCTTGACACATGTGCGGGATAAACTAGATCTTTACTGCAAACTTTCATAAGTGGACATTACACACAGACTGTTCAGGTACAGACACTGTATATTCAGACTGCAAGCTGCCGTATCGCTTGTGAGCGGTGTATCGATGCCTATCTGCCACGCACTGCGGTTGAAAGATACGACGCTAACTCGGCTGATCCCCTGGAGTGATATACGAGGCAGAGAGATGCAGCCCTGAGTGTTGATGTCGGGGTGCAGTGATCCGGGGGGTTAATGCGGCGCGTCCGAGCCGCTTGAGGGAGTGCACCCCGGGGGAGCCAATCCGATCACCCGCGCCACGCTCGGTTTGTCTGCGGCGCGCCACGCCACCAAGCCACCGACAAGCGCTGCTGTACACTCCTGATTCTCCTTACTGACTTTTACTCCAGGAAATGTGAGCAACTTTTAAATTTGGTGATTAGAATGCGGTAGTAGCAGAAAAAAATAGGAAAATATTGCTTGAAACTCTGGTGTATGAGAAAGAATCTAGAGAAGAAACTGGAAAGTATAAACTAACCATAAACATCCAAGGCAAACACACGATTTCAAATGAATTATGTTATAGTTAAATGGATATTTAGAAAAGTTTTTAATCTGTAAATCATGCCAGGTAGCTGATGTATAATCTGATCATGGGTTCACGGTAATGAAGCACAGATTGAAATTCAAGAGAATGAGGAAGAAAGACAGACAGAAAGAACTATATGTGAACAAACTGAAAGAATTTCACGTGATTGAAAATTTCGGGTCTGCGAAATACATGTGAAAGAAATTTTTCTGAAGTAGAACAGGATACATTGAAAAGACTGAACCGATAAATTAGTGTAGTCTATAAACAAACAAGGTTGTAAAAAATGTTTGGTCACAGAAGAATTTTGGAATTAATGGATTAGAGGGGAAAAAACAAAAATGGTACATACACTTTAGAAATCAACTAAACATAAATCCAGGAAAGAAAAGTGGCTAAAAGGAAGGTGTCATGAATGATGAAAAGAAATGGTTGTAAGTAAAATAGGTGCAGAAATGGAAAAATGATAATAAATTAATAAGGGAAAGCTCTTTTTAGTTCGGACGGAAGATCTAACATTTTGAAGGAAACTGAATGTTCATTATTGCCTGTACATTGAACAACACTTCGCTGGAACGATGTAGATGTTTATGTTTTAAAGACAAAAGTTGCCAGAGCCTTGAAATATTTGAATTCAAATAATACAATGGAATTAATGAGATTCTTGCAGGATTGTTAAAATATCTAGAAAGAAAAGGAATCCAAAGGTTTTTCAAACTAATATCGAGTATGAAAATGGAGAGATTTCAATGAATTTTGATAAGATTACCACTATCACATTTTTAAGAAAGCTGAACCAGATAAATTTGAAAATTTTCGCACAATAAGCACTAGAATATTATACAGAAGAGCAGAAAGGAAAATGGAGGAATAATTATGTGAAGATGAGTTTTGGTTATCATTCGTACATTTAAAATTAATATTTGCACATCAACGGAGACGTTGAGATACCAGAAACCACTCTTAGCGTGGTAATTAATTCATTCATTGGGTTACTAAATGAATTAGTGAGTAACTAGTTACATGGTTCGTTGTAGCAGGTCTCTGATGATTAATACGCTGACAGGGTGATTTTGTATTCACACTGTTAAGTACGGCATCACAGGTTGTAGTTTGGTATTTGTCTCTTTTGATGGCAGAGTTGTCATATTGAATTTCCGTACTACTCTTGAGAAAACGAAAGCACCAAATGGCTAAATCGGGCTGTGTTTTGCCAGATGTGGGAATATATTATTACTGCTTGAAGCATTTTTCAAAACGAAGTTTCTTGATTTCGTTTTTAGAGTTATTATTTGGTGAGTCAAAACAGAACGACCATTCGCAAGAAAATACACATAGTACAATGTAATAAAGTGCAGTGTTGTGAATCTGAACAATGAAGACAGTTCTCACCAAAAATGCAAAAGCACTGGTGCTGAGAATGGAGCTAAAAGAAATGCAGTAGACCACAAAATAAAAAACCCGGTGAAGATGCTTCTGCAAAAAAAGGGAAACGCGTACGGGAGATCAATAAATACAAAAAAATTCAATTGCTTTGGCGTAATTTATTTATTAATAGTGGTTTTTACTACCTGGTAAATAATTTTATTTTGGGTGAAACACTAATTTTCATCTATATTAGACTACGCCATGAAGAATGCTCAGTTACATAAAAAAAAATCTCACTTTTGAATGAAGATACTACTCTTCGAACCAAATGATCAATCTTTTAAGGATCAAATGATTCTATTACGATTTTTGCAATGTGGGATGGATAATTTTGTTACTCATTTACCTACTGTATCCCTTTGTAAATATTTGAAGCTACTGTTTTGTTCCTAATAAATATAATTATTACATGTCCATATAGCTTTAAACTCTATATTTTGAATTTCTCAGTTTACACATATTATCTTTGGCACGTGGTATTTTAATACTCGCAACATTATTATCATAAAGTTATGTTTACGAAGTCTCTGACAACGTCAATTTTAACAGAAATTAAAAAAGTGATAAAATTCAATTTAATCGAGAAAAAATTGAATACAACCTTGGAAAAAATCTTTCTGGTCAACAGTTTAAAATTAATCGTATCTTCATGGCGTAAATTTCAAGATGTTGGTATTAATATTCATATCACGAAGTAATCTGTGAATTCAGTTGTACTTAGACACATTTTCGCGCAAAAAATCCCAGGATCTCTGCAAATATTTCAGAGTTTTGTCAAGTAAGCATTATCTCTTTCCCGTGAGCCAACTTTAATGCGTGGAGATAATCTGTAACTGGGCTAGACTACCTGCGGCACACGTTGAGGAAGGAGCGCAGGTAGTACTGAGGTGTCGTGGGTGATGTCTACGCCCGTCTGGTGGTGGTTGGCTGCCTAACTACCTTGGCTCCCCAGCGCTGCCAAAGAGAGGGGCTCTTTGTTAGGCCGGTCGCTCTCTTGTAGCTAGGGATTAAGGCGGGACGGGGCTCGCGAAATCCCTCCCATTTCTTTTAATCAGCGGCTTCTGCCGAGCGGGACCCGACCCATATCGATTAGCTTGCGACGAATCGGTCGCTTGCTGGAATATTCTCCTCACGTGCTACCCTGTTCAGGTCGTCACGCCCTATCCACTTATACCTTTTAGATCGCTCTCCTGGTATCTTTAACTATTTCTACTGTTCGAGGTAACTAATTACAAAGAAAGATTCTGAAAAGAAGTATGAAATGGCAAATCAGCAACAACTTGACATACCAAATGGGCAGACAACACTTTCCTGATTAAATATATCTCTATTAGCCATTCAGTATTCACAGCAGTGCCTTTTGTGAGCTCGAAACTTGAAACTAGTGAATCAGTCTGTCATTTTATTTGACGTGATTTATTCTTATTACAAATGAGCAATTTTTATGGCTATATTTATTGTTAATCACTGACTTCCTCTTTCCTATAAAACAGAATTTTTTCATTAAATCTCACAATAACTCCATTGCAGAAATGGATTTTCTTCCGGCTCTAATGACCTCATCGTCAAGAACGAGGAAGTAGTAATAACTGTAACAAATCAACGGTTCAAATGGCTCCACTAGTTCAAAAAAATTATAATGATTACGTAAATATATTTTTTCAATAATGTTATGTTTTGTATTTCTTAAATCTTAGTTGCTTCAGTATTCAGGTACATTTTCCTCACATATTTACTAAGTATAAAATAATTTTGGTTGTGAGAAGGTGACCTTGAAACTGATCTGTCACGAAGATTTTAACGAATCTGAAGACTGTTTCAATAAGAAATTGGTTGACTATTAACTCTCACCACAATAAAAGGGTGGTAAATAATGTCGCCGAATGTCAACTTGCATTTTATATTTTCTTTAGGATTATCATCTTATGTTTCGTTTATTTAAGGCATATTTTTAAGAGCTATGAAACAGTTTCTGTATTTCTTATAAGCTATAACTATAATTGTAAATATGCAATACGGAAATTTTTTTCTACTGGCATCGGAATTAATGCAAAACAGTATATTTATTCCTAATTTTTTGACTAAATGAGATAACACTTCTCGTCGTCAGCTATGATGTCAGCCTGGTTTATTCAAACAGGAAGAAAGAAATCGCTGAATTTTTGTAAGAAAACCGATGCAATAAATGTTCAACGTAGTAATTTACTTGTATTTTTCTCACATTCTTTACGATGTTCTGTAAAAGACTGAGATTGTTTCCTAAGCAATAATGAGTTAAACTCTAAAGCATGAGCCTATTTCATTACCATCCACCCAGTTAACAGTGATGAACGGAATTGGAACAAAATCATAAAATCATGGTTAAATTTTTTTTTGTAATGCTCTTCAAGGAACCAAGCGCCTTCATTTTTTAAAAAAACTAATATTACGTTGTTAGATGATTTATTCTGTAGCTTTAATATATTTTCTGTCAAAATTCAAAATAAGTGAAGAATCATTTTCTTAATATAGGGACTGTTGAATTGTACAGTATATGTTGTTGAAGGTAAACTTATTGGATATAGCCTATGGACTGGAATATCAGAGGTAAAATTATTCCTTTCCATTTCTATTAGTAGGAGGGAGAGAAATAAGTAGTGCAAAATTTATCGCTAGAAACAATTCACATCGAAGTGATTATAAAACATTTTCTAGCAACCTTGTATGGTTCACTTAGGATAATTACCTGCAAATTGATGGGACGTTTCATATGTTAGTATCCTAATGAATCACAAGAATTCAGCCAACGGATACCATTTACATCATCTACATAGTATGATTTCTCAGAACTCTCAAAAAATTAGATGACTGCACATTTGACATCATCATACTACTTGAATTAGACGCCAGACAGAACTTTTATGGTTTGGAAAAAGGTTGAAGTCTTAGAGATAAAGAAATGGCAAATACTGAGGATGAGATATCAGCTGAAACACAGAACCACGACATCCAGACAATGAAGTGATTGTGCCCAAAGGCAGATTTTTCGTTCATAGTTGTTCACTCTCTTTCAGGTAGTATACACGTATTACAGCCTCAGAATCCTGAAACAATTACCTCACCGTTTTAGGAGAGGGAGAACAATATATAGTCCATTGCAGCGAGTTTTGCTTTAATCGACGTCGCCACCATGTCCGTTTAGGAAGCCAGCTGTGTCCGACCGGGTCCGAACTCGGTTCCGATCGTGTTTCCATCTGCTCGATCAAATGGTCTAGTAACTGCTCTAAGTACTGTTACCAGCGCCTGGATTAGTGCTCCATGGGACAACATAGCGTGTGTAGACTCAGACTAACGTAAAGTAATAAAAGGGTTTAAAGTATTTACGGACTTTCTCCATTCGTGTACAAGTTGTCTTTCAGGGGAGTTAGAGCCAACCCCGAAGCAAGCCGAAGAGAGGACGTTCGAGGGTGTGCAGCACTCCATACAAGTAAGTGTTAAGAGGCTACAGTGCCTACCGCTTGCCATTCCTGGCTAATCGACTAATCACCCCACTAATAATCGTCACCGGCTGTGGTTATGAGTTAAGGCGGTTGCAGCTTAGTGTTGGGTGACTAGCAGTCGGTTACGTAATGGTAAAATAGCCATTACACTTGCTAAAGAAATGAATCGAGGTCTCATCCATATATATATATATAAAAACTCGTTCAAAAATATTTTTAAATTGATTTCAAAGCAAACTATACATTTTTTTCTCCTGTCTGCTCTCTAACTTTAGATTTTCCACCAAAAATTTGTTATGTTCAATGTACCAGTACTCTATAGGAATGTGATCGGCTGTTGTTCTTGAAATTATTGATCTCTCCTTAAACTATCGAACTGGCAATCCTGTATCTCTCATGATCAACCGCTGTATCATCTTCATATTTACTCTCCACTGCTTCAATGATGATTCTTCCCTTTTCAGAGTCAGATGACCAAACTTTACTATGCAACAGGGAATATAAGCTTCCCTGATGTTGCCAACTTATCCTCATAAATGTCCTTAGCTTACTTCTCTTTCTTAAACAAATTTTTAATCTATACACGAATTTTCTTCTTCTGCATTTCACAATAGGTGCACATTTTATTCGATTAGGTGCCTCTAAACAGTGAAGAATCATACAAGAATAATGTAATTTTGGACAACTTCTACAGAAGACGATATTTTGTAAAAGTTTTGTTATATCTTTTTGCTTTTCGACCTTCATACAAGGTGGGTTCCCAAATTATCTTAAGAAGGAGAACTTTCTTCTAATTTTCCTTCAAGAATTGCATTGTAAGAAAAATATTCATTTGAATAATGCTAATGTTTATAACGTTTCTGGGTGTTACCTGATTGATTTTAAGTAACTGATAATGCATATTTAATAATTTAATTTATCATATTACATTGATTATGAATGAAACAGATGTGAAATGAATTAATAAACGGTTATAAAACTAAATGTTTCATAAACTGACATTTTATTATGACAGCATTATGAATATAAAATTATAAATTAACAAATTATAAAATCTAATAAAAAATTCAGAACTTCATGGAAACACTACACTCCATCTTACACGAATGACCATGAGACTATGGAATTGAATATGCAATACTAACATCGAAAATATTATATCTGAAATTGAACATAAATTAACAAATATTGATACACTACAAATGATATCCACGAGACTTTATATAAAAAAAGAATACCACACAACAAAATATGAAATATCTACAAAGGGACACGCAATGTTGTATGTGACTAATGATCAATATTTACTTAAGGCATTCAATTCAGTCAGAAGTATAATCAGTGCCGTTCGATCTCAAGCATAACATATATTTGCAGAAGATTTTGCACAACTTCGGCAGTGAAACTCTTTATCGGGTGTATTGCACCTTTCAGAGCGTCTGTTAGCTGGTATCTTCGATGGAAATACTCATGTGCAAACACTCGTGGTTGAAGTTCGATGACATTTTGTTACCTATGGTGTGCATATTTCATGAAGACGTTGCCTCATCAGTCTTCCTCACCCACGCAACACCATGTGACAATCTATAAGTTCAGTGTTTAAAATCAAAATATCAATGTCTGATTGTTTAAAATCAAAGTCTGGTCGCTTATTAAGCAGCTAGCTCAGTATATCGACCGGCCAGGAAGAACGCTCGAGAGCCAAGTCCCCGATTTCTGCAGCCGCAGGTCCTATGTTGAATTCTCGTTCCAGTCTCTTCTTGCGTGTTCCAGTCTCGTTCGAAATCTCATTCCCGCCATCCGTATGCACTCAGATGTGAACAGAATTTATAAACAAAGTAATAAACTCTTAACCAATTCCTTATTTTCTCTCTACCAGACGCAGACGGAATTTCCAGGGTCTTTATCGTGATTGGCACTGCATCTTCGCGTTTGGAAATTTCCTTTTCCCACATGTGAAATGTCTTTTTCTAAAGCGTCACGTGTGGAAACGGAGCGTCGCTCTCACGTTAAAGTCACTGCCTTTAATATATTACTCCGGTTGGTGTCTGCCACAAATCTACGCAAATTGACATGTTAAGCTAACCTTGCTTTTCAAATGTAATGGCCAAAAGGGTCGGAGACACTGGACACCGTCTTGTGGGAAACATTCATTCGCAGTGGCTTTGTGTGTTGACCATTGTTAGGGCAGGTAATTGTCACTGGGTTCAGGAACAGCATCCCTCACTGAGCAATGACCTGGCGTTGTTGTTCGTTACATGTGAAGGCGAACATATCAGACTTTCACACAGGTTATCTACACGATATGTGTCCTGCTAATTATTGCGTGCTCCATTGCCTTATTGTACAGCCCATATTAACTTAATACTAAACAATTGCATAACAGACTTATAATTAGATGTTTTAAGAATAATTTGGTTTCGAAGCAAAACTATAGAGATAATTTTAAGACGAATGTGTGAAAATACTTGATAGAAAGAGCTCTTTTTTTCTCCAACGGGACAGTACAAACGTCCCTTTGTGAGGCGCTAAACCAGCTTCCCTGGGTGCTGTCGGTCTCTTCCAATGTATAGCGCGGTTACCGCGGAGTTAATGATTAACGTGCTGTCAGCTGGTTTCGTGGCCTGACATCTCTCTCCTGAATAATTCAGTCCACTGGACTTCACCACCTTTGTTGCGACAGCAGCTTGAAGCTCAATCGATTCCTCTGACTGTCAGTTTGGTGCCGGGCCGGCATTGTTCCTCTCCCCGCGCTTGAAAGGGTTCGACGAACTCGACCGCCAAGTGCTACCTGAACGATATAAAATTCAAAATAAATTAAAATAAAGCCGCCGTGCAGTTTATAGAAAGTTGTTTTATGTTTATTAGCGATCAAACAACATTCTGAAAATGGTTCTTTGTGCCATTCCAGGAGTATCAGATCGATTATATAAGCGGAAATGAAACGACGTGTCAAGTAAGCACGGTAAAATGAATTTAATTTCATCCGACAAACATACTAACATGATTAAATGTTCAATCTTGTGTATCCCGTTGTAATATTCTGTTTCTCAATAACGGGTCTTGTCTCTGAGTGTTGATTGCGTGCTACTTGGCTTTAAGTGTAGTTTCCCTAATCTCGTATTTGTGTTTCTTTCCCTGTAATTCTTTACTATTAAACATCCATTATTTTTATGCTTAAGGAAGAAGTGAATATTTGTATCAGTTTCATCACACCGATCATTTTTCACTGTTATGTATCATCAGATCATTTAATTCATCACAGTACTGGTTTATATATGTTTTGGTACAGATGCGTCAGTACCATGATTATTTTTCGTTTAGAACTTTTTATGCTTGGGCACCATATATACTGGAGTTTCTTTAAGGATGGCTTTCACTTCTTATAATAATTTGTAAATCTGATTGATTCCATCTCGTAGTTTCTTAAATCCGTTAAAGCGTATCTGTATGAACGTCTGATAGGCAGAAGAATTCCGTAAATCAAACTATGGATTTAATTAGTGCTGCCTGTTTTTTTTTTTTTTGCTCATGTTTTTAATTGCTCACCTCCAAATGAGAAAACCTCCCTAGGAAGTCGGCTACAATGGGTGATGTGTTTCCTGCTGGCTGGATAAATTATCGTAACAGATAGTAACCATCCAAAATCTTCTAGGAAAACACCATGTTCTAATCTTCATACATTAAAATCAGGTACGGCTAATATCTAAATTTCGCATTGGCTAGGAAATCAATGCTCTTCTTACAAACTATCTGTTTGAAACTCAGTAGTTTTAAGCAATAATAATTCGTTTCTCTGGTTAGTGGATGTGATTTTCTCACAACCCTCCAATAATTTTTGTTTTTATTATTATTACTATTACATTATTTTTTTTGCATGATTATAAGTGTTGTATATAATTGTATTAATATTTGTGAACTGATTTGTATTTTCTGTTATTTCTGTATTCTGTGGGTAGCGTAAATATTATCGACAGTTAGCATTGTAAATCTTTGGCTGCGCCGGCACAGCTGTGCGGGTAGGGAGTATTGTGTTGTTGGGCCCCCGTACCGTAAGCATTGCCTTGGCGCGAGTTTAAGTATCGTTAGGGGAAACTTGTATTCTGGTGTGAAGTATTTAAGAACCTGTTGGAATGTACCACTGGTGTGTAAATGTTTATTCGAGGAACTGTGTGGAATAAATTCTATGGTAATTCATTCTGAGCCACGTTTATTATTTCTGCAATTAGCAGTATTTGGTTACTATTATCCAATTACTATATTCAGTTAAATTAAAATAGCATTCAGCTAGCATGTATTCGAACGAGATAAGACGTCACTCGTTCAAAAAAACGCTGTTACCGCGCTCAGTGTACAGATGTTAATAAGTTACGTAATTCGTCAAAGGCTATTTGGCAACTAATCCACACTATCTGACAGTTTAGATCAAAAGAAGTATACCACTTTTGTTGGAAAAATTAACCTGTTCTCGTTCTTTTCTCGTCAGTGCCTTCCAATTTCTGGAAGCGATATGACAAATCATATTAACCGCCACCATTAATATTTTCCCAGGAGAAATTAATGTCTCCCAAATTTGGCAAATCATACGATGCTGAATATTAACTTTTGAAGAGAGTTGAAGCACGAATGTTTACTTTTTTTTCCTATTAGAGAAGCCAACTTTGTTATCTGAGACATTAATAACCCACGTGAAATATGTTAAGATTTTTAATTTTACTATATTTTGTGTATTACGTAGATTAAAAGCTACATTCTTTTCAATTTTCTCACTGCGCACAGTTTCGTATAGAAGTTTATTCTAAAGGTTATCTCCTCATGACCACCAGTCAAGTTGACCGTGCGTCATACAGGACACGAGGAGATACGAAGGATAGTTCTATTAGTGCTTTATAGGAGATTTCCCACAGTTATCTGGACAAATTCTGGAATGTCTCCCTTTTCCGCTTAAAAAGCTACATATTACACACAAACTAACTCAACATATAAAACAAAGCTTAAACCGTTCACAGAGAAATATCATGCTTAGTTTCCGAAATAGGCTAGATGGCTGCGTTAGATACGAGTAGGCTCAGAAACGGGGATGAATTCGACCATAACCTTTTGAGGGAACCATATTGACATTAATCTGGAGTGATTTCAGGAAACCGTGTGAAATCTGAATGTCTGGATGAGGATTTAAACACACGTCCTCGCGATATGCCAGGATAGAGTTTTACAGCTCACCCAGCAAAGGTCGTCATCCTATGGGCGCGCGGATGCTAAACAGATTCTTTCTACATCCTCTTTGGAAGTGGACTGCCTCATTGCCAAAATACTTTCTGAAAAAACCACCTTCATCCTCAAAAAGTTGTTAATAATCAGTTAAATTGTCGTAAGCAAACAACCTGGCTAGTTCACCAACACAATGATAGTGGAACGAATTTTCAATTTACGGCTTATGCTGGTGAAGATTTACAGCGAGAACAGCTAAAAGGGAATCTGGGCAGGATATTTAGTTGAATAGGTCAACAATAAATTAAGATAAACAGTAAAAAATGGTCAGTTTATTAAGGTACACAGATGCAAAAATGACGGTTTTGTGTAACTATGAGGTGGAGGAGGAATTTCTTGTTAAAGATACATACAACGTGAAAATAGCATTTCATATCAATTAATTCTATGAGAAAAGTCAGTGTACTCATAAAACAACAAGTAAAAAAAACATCTTCCCTGACGTCAATTGAGAATCGTCAACCGGATTCGAACAGGACTAGGCAGATCCCATTACCTTCTAGACATACGGGGCTGGGCTTATTTTGCAAACTGTGACTGTGGAGCCACCTCACAGACCTTCCGTCCTGATGAATTACGATTCTAAGTAGCCGTCAAGTCGAAGAGCTTCACGGAAGAGCAGAAGGCTTAGAAGAGGCCTAAAAACACGAAGGTTAGTCACTCCACATAAGGTCCATAACTCACAACGTCCACAAATTAGGGCTGTTGACAAAATATCGATATATCGATATTTTTTAAAAAAATATCGATATTTGTGAGTGATATTTTTAGGACGATATATCGATATATCGATATTGAAATCTGGATATCGGAGTCCGATATTTTTTAAAAATAAGTTGTTATTTTCCGTTTTCCACGTAGAATATTCCAAGTTATTATTGGAGGGAAAACGATTACCTGTGTTGCACATGCAATACATTTTCATAGATAGAATTTTAAGAAACAATTTATGATCCGAGCATATGGAGAAGCAGGGCCGCCGTAAGCGGGCGTGCAAGGCAGCATATTATGTAGCGGGCGACCCTTTTTTTTTTAGCTCAACAGCTGCTTCGGGTGGTCGGCGGCAACACTCGGGATGGTAACAATGGGGGCGGCAATCTCACAGTTTTTTGACCCGGTTCGGAAATTTCCTATATCCACCACTGGCTGTAGTTGGACAGGGGGCGGCATAATTGCTATTGCACGCGGGCGCTCAAACAGCTAGCGGCGGGCCTGTGGAGAAGTAAAAAACGAAGGTAAAATAACTCATTCAATATTCATTAGAATTCTTGTCTGGACATTTTGAAAAGTTTTTTAAAATTTGTCTTCAATCAATGCAAAAGTATTAGCATTAAGAAACTAATCGTAATGTACCAGGTATGGGTAGGGTTGCCAGATAGCCGGAAAATCCGGGAATGTCCCGGAATTTTGTGTCTGATCTCGTGTCCAGGAATTATGCGTTACTGTCCCGGAATTTCCGTATACTAGTTTTTTTCTCAAACTCAGTTCACCACGGTGGCCATGAGGCCAAGCCAAGTATCCCATGCTCGCAGCGGGAGGATGGAATGTCCCTTAAATCAGAGGAATTGAAAATAACAGGAAGATACTCTTTGAATTTTCTGGGACTTTGAAAATTCTAGACGCAGTTAACATTAACTCCCTTTATACAGAGTTCACATGTCTGAAACGTGTTTTTCAGGTTCTTCCAAAAGACTTTCCAAACGATAAAATCTGGGCCAATTTCTATGGAATAAGTATTTTTAATGATTTTGAATATTTAAAAAAAAAGTTGGTCTATTTTTTCAATTCCAACAAGCAATGACTTTTACGAGACAAGTTTTAGTGCGTTGAATAATTTATGAAATAAGAGCGAAACAGAACGTTCATGGATTTGATCAAGGCTGAACTGCAAACTCCATCAATTTTGAAGACTCTTGCTGAGAAATTTATCAGTTTTGCAAAGCAGTGACGGAGAAATATTTATGAAAATGGCAAAATCTAATAATAAATATTTTAAAAGTAGTTGATTAAGATCTATTTTGATTGATGTTGATTTTGATTTAGCAAAAGATAGATGCTATTTTTTTTTATTTGTTGATAAAACCTGATGTTGATTTTCTGCCTAATTTTAATTAATGAGCCTAACAGAAGTGTTCAGTTTTTGTTTAATATTTTTGAGATTTTGATTGATAAAAATTCCTAACGAGGTGGTTAATTTTTGTTTTAAGTTTAGAATTTTTCCTTTTGATTCATAATACCTGATGTTGACTTTCTACCATAGTTTAATTAATAAACTTAAAAGAGGTGCTGTATATACGTTTGATAGCATATTTACCTAAAACAGAATTTTTTAGTAATTTGCATATTGGTTCATTCTTTAAACATACCGCTAAAATACTTTATAGACCCAGAAATGTCCCGGAAATTATAAGCCTGTATCTGGCACTCCACAGTTAAATATTTCGCGCGAATTGGATACGCTTCTTGTTCCATACCAACAGAAGACATGAGCTCCAAAATTATGTCACAGCCAGTTTTGTTATATCACTTACGAATTTATTAAGATAAGAAATTGAAAAAAAGAATCTACTACTTTTGGATTGCCTTTACAAAGGGCTATGCTAAAAACTTATTATTATAGATTGGTGCCTTTAAAAAACAATTTGTTAACGCCAAATGAACTGCATTGACAGTAGCGGCTCTAGGATATTTTCAAGCCCGGGAAAAACTGAGATTGCCGCCTCTTCAAACATTGTTGCCAGCCAGACCCCGAGAATCAGCCGAGAATCGCCTCCTTGATTGTTGGTCAAACGCATTGATGTCATCACTTTAACTGTTTGCCAAACGCATTGTTGGACACGATTTTGCAGCCCCCCACCCCTCAAGTTATCGCCCAGAGCAAGTACCCCAGTTTGCCCCCACCCCTCGCCCTAAATCCTGCATTCCACCTAGAATCTCAGCTTTAAAAAATTGTATTATGGTAAAACGTTACCCATTTGCAAAGCAATATCAAAGAAAGGGAAATTTTCAATTAATGTAGGCAGTTCTCCATTTATAGTAGAAGAAACAACGGGAAAAACATGAGTTCATGCTCTTGAAAAGTATGTCCAATGAAGTTTCTGACATGAGTTTTGGTGCAAAATTTTACTTCATTCACGACCTTAGTTTGGAACTTTTTTGGATTTGAAACTCTTTTAAATGACTATGACATTCTCTCATCATAATTCTATGCAACCTCCAGTTGTCCTAGAAAATGGTAATTTGGTAAACATACTTGGTTTCACGCCCACAGTATAAGAAAAGTTCCTGTGTTTTTTCAATGCCAATCTAAAAGCTGAAACGTCTTAGAGAAAATTTGTAGGTTAATTGCTTTCTTCCTGATGAGGCTATATGCCTTAAATTTCAGTTTTGCACAAAGATCAGAAGCATAAAAAACACAATTAATTTTACTTTGTTACTACATTTAATTTGGAAGTTACAAGTAGTCCTACACCGATGGTAACAATGCAGACACGGCGTCGCTCGCACAGAACGAATCGGACTCGAACCTGTTATGAGCGTGCGTTGTCGAGGAAAGTATTTTGACATGAAAATTGGATTTAAGCAGGAATATTGATAAATTCTGATACACAATCTTTGCTAAGGTGCAAACATTTGGTCCAAAAAAGTAAGAAGACTCAGAATAAGCTATCAACCTACAAAAAGAAATTAAATTCCACATAAAACAATACTTGTAAAAAAAAAGTGACTTGGTCTTTATGCAAACTCTGATAATAGAACATCAACCTAAATAAATGCCTCTACAATGTTGCATTATTGAGCTTTTAAACCCACAAAAGCCAAGATTTCCCTTGATGCTCTTTCTGGATTCACAAGTCTTCGAGTAAATCACATTATGCCTTTCGTTTTAGTAAAGTAGTAGTATAATGGCTAAATCACAATTTAAAAAAATATGATTTATCAGTAACGTCATGAAAAACCATTTTTTTCAGAAAATCAAAACTTGATTCAGAAAAATATCTCACAACTCTTCATAATTAAATAGCCACAAGACTTCGCCCTTTTTTAAAATGATTTGTTTTTGTAACATTGTTTTTTTATAATAGGGTCGATATATCGATACTTTTTCTTCGATATATCGAATCCGATATAAATATTTTTTTAAATATATCGATATATCGAAAATCCGATATTTTTTAAAATATCAACAGCCCTACCACAAATTGGCCAAAAAAAACTCGGGCGCTTTAAATTTATTAACAGAACATACACTAACTGACTGCGAGAGAAGCACAGCCTGAGGGACCGATGTTACATTACAGATTTACACACGCATCAGTCTGTTTGTCACTATTCGATAAATTATCATAATTTCATGACGAAAACTGTGATTCTTACCGAAAAAAGTATTCTTTGTCTTTCCTAAAGATACAAAGTATTTCTTTGACAAATTCCATGAATGTTGCTATAGCCATTTAAACGTCAAAAAGAACAGACACACAGACTTACTTTCTCACTTATAATATTATTAATGCAGATCTCACGTAAACTGACTGCTAGAGAAACAAAGTTTGAGAGACCAATAGAGCGCAAAAAAAAAAAAAAAAAAAAAAAAAAAAAAAAAAAAAAAAAAAAAAAAAAAAAAATGTGTATGGCTTTGTTCAACTGCCTACGATTTAAGACGCGTTCTACTCCTGAATTTGTGAGACCTACAGATTAACATCGAATCCGAACAATGGAACGTGCACACGTGGCTCATACGATCAAAAACAATTCTTAAATTTTTTTTTGCTCCCGCCGCGATTTGAACCGGAGACCACTGTCGGAACTTCAGACAGCAAGCGCCTTAGCCAACCCAGTCTATCACCTTTCAGTTAGTTTTTCAAAATTTCGTAACAATATGTATTAATTATTCAGAAAATGTATCTTATGTCCTTCCTAACGGCAAAACATATCTCCTTGTAATTTTCATCAAAATCTGATTAGTCGTATAGTCCTGAAAACGTAACAAACAGACAGAGAGACAACATTGCTTTCTTATTTATAATATTAGTATAGTTATGTTCTTGTGATCGGCACAACTACCCATGCATTTTACTATAACCTGTAAAATACGGACACTCATCATAAATAATAATAATTTGACAGTAAAACCAGTTTTTTAGGACAAATTGGGGAGTTGGAATGAAGAGAATGGCTATGGAATACATAAGGTTATTGAGAGAACAAAAAAAAAATTGTCTTTTTCTTTCCTGATGTCACCTTGAGGTCGATAAAGGCGGTAAGATTGGAGAGATTGGAGGCAAATCATGAAAAACCGTGATCTGTATGGGCGGTCGGGGTTTGAACCTTTATCCACTTGAATGCCAGGCCCGAGCGTTGACGCTATTTCACCATGCTAGGTCTATGCCTGGAAGTGGTGTGGGGCACACCTTCGTGGTATCGTATAAAGGGTTGTATGTAATGCAAAAATAAAGGCAATTCGATTTTGTTTGCAAAAAATATAGTAGAACACTAACAGTAGCTGTTGTGATGAAGGAGCTAGAGAAAGAAGGCGGATAACAGCAGTGCTGAGTGTGGATAATTCAGACATTTCAGTAGATGTATTAAGAGAAGATTGCGTAATAGTACGTATATGAAAGGGGAGATATGACCAAGAACGTAAAGTAGCACCTGATTACAGGCATGAACTTAAACAGTCACTTCTATTTCAGACTTAAAAGTGTGAGAAAATTTTCATTCGAAGGTAGGGCAGTGCGGGACTGGAAGTAAGTTGTGTACGTGATTTATCTCAAACATTGAAAAAATTTTAAGTGAACATTAGTGTAATACAAATTTGGTGTATATGAAGATTGTCACCTCGGCATATACCCTACCGCAATTATTATTTTATTAATAATAAAATTTAAATATAAATTTAGGCTACTAGTTTTGGTGCAGCTGCTGTAAAATTTAAGGAGGAAACGCATTTAGACAATTAGTGCATAAAAATATAGCTTTGGTATCGAAAACCTGTTACAGTAGCCTGCTTGATTTTCGTTTTAATAGGGTTCAGACTGTAAGATCTTGACTTAGTTGTGGAAATGAGTGTTCATCATAGAAACAGAGTAATATTGTAGCTTTCAAAAGAGTTTTAAAACAATAGGCTTTAGAAAAGCGATACATGGGGGTCATGAAACTGGAGCGAATTTAAAGGAGGATGGAAAGTGTACTACAGTAGAGGTAAAGGAGCAGCTAAGAGACGCAGTATTTAAGGTTAATGATGAGAAATAAATAAATTATGAGGAAGATAGCAAATATGTTTGAAAGAAAGGTAGGTATTTTATATAAGATTATAGAGAAGCAAGAGAGTTGAAGACTAAGAGTAATATTTGTTCTTCTCAGTGGATTTTATTAGTGTGGTTAAATCTAAGTTACAATCTAACATTAATGACAAGTAAAAAACGTTTATGACTATATTGGTAACACTGCCTGATAATGCACGAGAAATATTACTAACCCATTACATCATTTCAGCAAAAAGCGTGAATTGTTATATGTTTGTTAAGTGTGAGTGAAATGGGAATGTGTTAAGGCCTGAAGCAATGGATAATTATTAAATTTTCTACGAAAGTAACCCAAAAATATTATAAATGCAGATTTTTTGTTGTAACTTACGCGTCTATAAATCTATATAAGCTTTTAAAGACAAAAAACTTAAAAGAATCGAACGCACTCTCTACGCGCAAAAACATCGTCGAAACAGATAATGCAACAAAAAGATGAGTGCCATGGAGTTGAAAGCTGTGATGGATTATACTGAAAAAAATATCAGTACTCAAATCACCATCTTTATTCTAAAATCTGATTAAAAAATGAATTGCAAACTATAATTTAAATTTTAACGACCCTCGTTTCTAGATACATATTTAAGTTTTTTTAAGGACCATTATAGACGGGAAAGATCTGGTGACGAGTATCTGAAAGGAATACAGCCATGGTTGTTTAAAGAACCATCCCGGCATTTCAGGAAAAAATGGAAAACCGAAATCTACGTGGCTGGATTCCAACCTGTGTCCTCCCGAATGCCAGGCCGAAGCGTTACCACTCTCCCACTAGGTTCGATGTATACCTCAGACAGAAGTCATTGTGATGTCTAGTCATGATACTAGTGTTCCGTTATGTAACGAGTGGTACAGGAGTGCACCCGGTTCGGCACGTGTCGTGTCACGGCCTGCCAGTAACAGGTGGCAGCGATCAGGCCCTGGAGCGCCCCCGCCGGCGGTATCGATCCCCACTAAGGTGCAAGTTGTTCTTGCGAATCAAATATTTCCCCCTCCGCGCCGTGCTAAGTTGATAAACCGGCTGGCAGCGCAGGGCGTATGGGAAACAAGGACACATGCCGCGGTCTACAGTGCGCCACTATTTCATCATCCGTAAATAGCTCAAACACAAAAATGAGACACATAAAAGCATCTTGCGTGAAACAGGCTCGATCATACATATTTGGCAGAGCTATTAAAATATAATCACTGAAATAGAGTTTTCCCGAGCTTGAAATCTATGCAACAAATATTATTTGTGCGTATTCTCCATTCGAAGTTTTACGCTGCCAGAATACTCAAATGCGTTGCTGGTTCGACGGTAATACTAATCAGACAGAAGACTACATTCAATCCGCGTAGTTGTTTCATTGTTAATATTTGAGAGGTGAATGGGGAGCAGGATCGAGTAATACAAGTATCTACACTCAAGCTTCTGTACACATTAAGTGCTATATAAAAATAATTCCTATATCTATTTGAAAATTACCGTCAGCAAAATACTCCACAACAGCAGAACATAGCAAGTTCCAAACGACGTGCGATGATCTTTAGTTCTTTCGAATGTTTGCCAAAAGTTCAGTGTAGATTAAATAAAAGCAAGGGTTTGAGAAACGAGGATTTTTTTTATAAAAAATGTTAAATGCAAAAGATTGTCAAAATTCAATTTTTTAGTCATTACAAATATCTTCTGTGAAATACATTGCCTAACAAAAAAAAGTGAAGTACCTAGTAGAGGAGGTAGAAACGAAATGTACCTGCACCGGTTTAGAGGATATGTGATGTTATGTTCAAGATCGAGTAAAATTTACAAAGAATTTGACAGTATGAGCCCACTTACCAATATGACGCTGTACCCCCTTCTGCTCTGATTCAGTAGAGAAGGTGTCATAAAGCTGTTGTATATTCTGCTGAGGCAAGCTGGCATACAACTGTATCTACTCCTTGATTTCCTGGATAATGACACTGGGACGGAGTTGACATCCAAGCTGGCCCCACACATGTTCTATCGGCGGACCGAGCGTGGTGGTGTAACGGATAGCGTTCTGGCCTCGCATTCGGGAGGACGGCGGTTCGAATCCCCGTCAGGGCATCCAGATTTGGGTTTTCCATGGTTTCCCAAATCACTCCAGGCAAATGCCGGGATGCTTCCTTAAAAGGCCATGGCCGAATTCCTTCCCATTCCTTGCCCCCGCCGGTTCGAATCCGGCCGCGGGCATGGATGTTTAAGTGTTGTGTGTCTGTGTTAATGTCCTGTCCGTCCTGTGGCGTCCATACATTGGAAACAATTAAATCACATTGAGCTGGCTGTATGGCCTCCGTTGCCGAATGCCATTAAAAAAAAAAAAAAAAAAAAAAAAAAAAAAAAAAAAAAATCCTTGCCCCCCATCCTTTCCCGTCTCTGAAGACCTCGCTGTTGAGAGACGTAAAGCAGTTAAAAAAATCTATCGGCGACAGATCAGGGAATCTTGCTATCAACTGGAGTAACTGAACATCACGCATACAGATTATAGAGATACGTGCCTCTTGTGGATGAGCATTGTCCTGTTGAAAAATTGCACCGCGATACTGAGGTACTGTACCTAACATAAGTACGCAGGATGTCCGTGACCTACAGTTGTGCCTTCGGAGTTCCCTCAATGATCACCAGCCGAGACTCGAAGTCATACACGATGGCTCCCCACACCATGACGCCAGGAGTAACACCGCTGTGCCTCTCTAAGCCATTGGAGGAATGGGTCTTCTTTCAAGTTCGCCTCCATACTCGTCGACGTTGGTAATCTGACGTAGTACAGAATCACTGAACCCAATGAATGGTTCGCATTGTGTTCAGCAGTGAATGACGAGTCGTCACTGAAGTGCTATACCTGAAAGTAGAACTGTTCGTATGTTTAAAAACTGGGCATGTATTCTGCTGCGGCACGAGGGAGAATAAAGTGTTTTGTTGATAAGTGGTGATTCGTAATCCGCCATCCCACGGAGCCAACCTTTGACCGGTGTATGAGTTGCACTCAGATGTTCTCGAGATGACCTGCCGCGGCATTGAAGATATGTGCCTCACATCAAGGAGAGGCTTCGCGTCCTTACAAGAGTTGTACCTCATCCATCGACGACCTTAAGGGGGCCACCCCCTGATGTAGGTCGAAAAAAAACAATTTTCGGTTTTCATCATATTTAGATAGATTAAGGTATTCTTTATGTATCCAGAAAAGGATTTCGCAGAAAAAAAATTTTCGTGCATTTAAATAGCATTTTCCTATAACGTTCATTTCCGTACCACGCCCACTTTTTTGCATATGTTTTAAACCTTTATAACCCCTATATTGCACATTAGGGATTTTTTTTAAAAATTATTATTCTTGAGTGTGTTTGCTGTCCTTGGAGAACAACAGTCATTATTCTCTTGTTTCTGCTGTTTGTAAACAACACACTTTGAAACTTTGTTTGAGTGCATTAGAGAGTAGTTGTTTTCTTTAAAGTCAATTTCCCGCAAACTAAAATTTTCAGCACATATGCCCCATTAGATCAGAAACTATCATACGTAATTGAATGAAATTTTCAGAGACTCTGAATAGCAAAAAAAGCCACCTCTGGTACTACAAGCACTAATATTCAAGTAATAGGATGTTCACAAAAAATGTTTTCTTCAGAAAAATACTTAATATTTTCAGTAATAAATTTAAAAAAAGCGTTTCTTAAAAACTGTAAATCGTATAAAGTAAATATTAGTACAGTTGACTTTATTAGCATCATGTTACATTAAGTAAAAATATTAAGGTCCTGTAACAAATTGTTTTTTCACAAATGGGTCAAATACTTGCATAAATTAACATGACGTTAGATTCGCAGGGGGTGGTCCCCTTAAATTCGTATACAATACATGCTGGAAGGGAGTTTCCATTAAAACCATTGTATCTCCATTATCACATATGTGCTTAATTTTGAGGTGTAATTGCTCATCTGATGCATTTGTTAAGAAACATTTATTTAAATTGACTTCCAAGTATGTTTTAAAACTCTGTATTTTTCAAACCCAATACCGTATTTCTTCATTTGTTCGAGGTGGTATTTTTGATACTATAAGTTATTAATAACTTATGATACCTATAAATAAACGCTTGGTTCGATTATATGTGAGAGTTGTGTGGTATTATTTAATTTTTTGAAAAGCTTTCATTTATTCAACATCTACATTTATAATGTGGTACAGGCGAAATGATTTTAAAGAGTTTATTTTTTTCGGATTTTAAAGACCACTGTATTGTGAGGTATCCAGAATCCATTTTGATCCTTTCCTGAATGATATATAATACGATTTAGAAAACACGAAACTTAATTTTGTATTGAAGTAGGCTCTTAAGCTTCTTAAACTTCCTCTGTGTATTATACACCAAAACTCATTACAGTTAAAAAATAACTTTGTAATAAGCTTCACCTATATAAGAGATCAAGTGTAATGAGTTTACAAAAAGTTGACTGAAGAAACAAGTTTAGTACATAACACTAGGTTATACGCACCGTACATTTACCAATTAAAATTAAGCGCAATGTAAAATATTTTAGAATCTTATTGTAAGGAATTATTTTATGTTTAAATTTCCTCATATATCATACTTTTCTGTAGCCATTGCTTGATGGTCATGTCCTCAGTTAAATTTTATGTTTAAATTTTGATCCAAGTTGAGTTTAAAGATGATATGAAAAATGGCCAGCATCACAGTAGCGAAATCGTTTTTTCTGTTGGTATACCTACCGTCATATCCAGCAATTAAATTTATAAATGAAGAACATTGTAGCAATTATTTCTGAGACGACGCGCCCTTAATGCCCACAACAACAACAACAACAACAATATTTTAGAGAGCGACGAAATATTTTTTCTTCCTTGATTATTTGTTTTAGCAGTTTTATTCGGTTCAGCCTTTCAGTCTGCAAAATCAGATAGCGGGTTGCAAAGTAGAACATCCCATACACTGGCCATGGCAGCCACAATATCCAGATATAGAGTAAGAAGTATTATTTTTACGGGCGATATGCAATGGCATAACAAAGAATTCAATTCCAATAGAATATCTGAAAGTTGAGCACAGAAGATATTGAATTGGCTCAGGACATAACACTATAGTTCTGAGTTTGAAATTTCTTGTAAGACGGGTCAGTTAATCTGTAATTAGATTAAAATGCAGGACAGAGAATGTAATGAATGAAACCAGTCGAAGTTGTTTTATTTTTTAGTGTAAAAGATCCATTGTAAGATATTTATCCATATTATTACAATGAACAATCTTTATATCTTTATCAGACCTACCAGTTAAAGACAAATCGAAATATAATCAAAGTAATGTGAAGCTCCGTGGGTGAATTGTAACATTCGGACCCGACATTATGGAGAACGTGACTTCAAATCATCGTCCGGTCATCCAGATTTCTGTTTTCACACAAATTCTGGAATAGTTCTCTCAAAAACATGGCCGAATACCTTCTCGTTCCTTGCTGTCATTCTCCTCTCGCCTCTAATGAGCTCGATGTTGCAGATGCACAAAACCCTTGAAAATCAAGGTAATCTCTTTAGTCTGTTACAATTACCGAATAATGTAATGGAAGATTGCCTAAATTTTTTATATTATCAAGAAAACCGCAAATAAGTTTTAAAACCGGAATGTTTTGTCACCATTATATACCGTTGTAGTTATTTTTTCTCCTTGCATCCAATGGGCCTACATAGGACCACGCATGTTCAGCTGATGAGACCCACGGACTTCATTCAAGCTATAACTCACAGCTTGTCTGTTTAGAAGATCTGTTATTCCCAAGTTCCTTTACATCTTTCTTATTTTCCATCTAACTTTTTGCAAATATATTAATCCAAGTGTGTTCAGTATATTTGTCACCAATTACAATTATTTTACTTCTTGTTGATTCCTTTTCTTGTTCCTACATAAGCAGTTAATAGTTTAAGTTGGACGCTTTCATATCCATCAAAAAGTGACTTATTTAATGTTCCCCGTTGTTCTCTCTATACTAATCTACGACTGAAGTAAAAGGATATTGTTCTGTACAATTCCCTTCCACTTATTTCTCTTTCTTAGCCCCTGTCATTTTTCCAGGGCATCTGCCAAATAACATTTGATTCAAAAGCTGAGTAATTGATGTTTATTAAAATATTTACAGCTCCAGCTATTGATTAATTGAATTTTTTTCATTTCTGATTCACCTGTTATTTGTAATAAGCAACATAATATTTTTACTGTAGTGATTTAAGTAATATAACTCATGAGCAAAGATAGTATGCGTTGTGAAGCTTGTCGCGTCTATATGAGGAGTCTTGCTGTGTGTACCACGGACGTCATTCAATAGAGTTAACAGCCAGGAGGCAGCTGTACGTGTACGTAGCAGCGCTGCTTCCTCTAGCAGGAAATTAGTCGCGCAGCCAATATTCAGATGGCAGCACAAGAGCACTGCTCTAATTAGCATACGCTACTCACCTCCATCCTTTGTTCGAAATACGAACATTGGAATTAATACCAACGTTAACAGTTTCAGCACTGAGAGTCAATCATGGAGAGTAGAAAGTCAAGCTGCAAAATGAAATAAAATGCATAATTCAAATTATTCTTATTTCTAGTGGACACATTAGTTTTTATTCATCACTAAGGTTACTCAAAAGACAGAGAGTGAAAGAAAAAAATCTGCATGCATCGCACTATTAACTAATAACACAGGTATAAAGTGAATCTGTGTCTATATCGATACTTTTTAATGTAAGTTCTAAAAATAGTCACCCGAGAACATTTTTTATTCTCAACTCCGAGATAATCTTCGTTCTTTTGCCGTCGTTGTTACCTGATTACGTAATTAACAAACGTTAATTGGTTATATTTATTGGTTCATGTGCATGTCAAAAATGATTCGGACATGAGGGAAAAATAATGAAAATGGGACTAAATTTTGGTTTAAATTTAAGAAGTATCGCGCTTAATCCAGATAAAAGATAAATGAACATAAAATTATTCTCCCTGGTCCGGCAAAAATTATTATGATTTAAAGATTGAAATATGTGACTCCATGTAAGTATTTATTATAGCTGTCATCAGTTTATGTAATTACTGTATATAAAGGCTGTTTAGTCTCTATACATGGTCGAACTGTAAAGAAAATAAAAACGTCAAGTCCACCGCGCGTGTCACGTCGGTCGTTGCATGACTGGCAGACTCAACCGATCCGTCATGTACCGTGACTCGGAGGACTAAAAGAGTCGTAAACCCAATTACGAGCCGGTCCGACACCGACCGACAAGCCCCGCCGCCGTAAAAAGGATGACAAATCTGCCGACGTGGCGACGACGGAGACGAGATAAAGAGGCGTGCTGCGGGGCGGCGTACCGTACAGGCGCTCGGTTACTATCGCAGCGCTGATCGAACAGCCGACACTCGCACGTCACGGCGCGGCGTGCTAAGTACCCGCACGGCTCTGTGTGAGCACCGGCCGTGCGTGCTGAGGGCGCTGCCACCAGGATCACACCGCCGATACACGCTCCTGACGAACGATCGCCGGCGACAGTTCTTCACACCACGAGGCAGCAAGTGAGAAGAAACCAGGCTCTGTGAATTGAAGCCGACATTTTGAAATTCTTTTTGAGGATAATAAACTTACTAAAGCTTGTCAGAAATATTCATAAGTAGGGCCACACTTTTTATCTTTAGCAGTGGAAAATATCTTTCAGAATCTATTCTTGCGCATACTATTTCATTCATATGTTTCCCCCCCCCCCCCCCCTCCCTTATCGGTCACAAAGCATTTCCGCGAGGCAGAGTTAGTGAAAATCATACCAACATTTTTCTTCCCACCAGTCGTGTGTGAGTATAAAGTTCAAATGTTGCAACTGATGCTATTAAAACTTTCATTTTCCGTATATAAAAGACTGGAATCAATAGCATAAAATAGTATTTTATGTTCAAATCAGGCTGAGGGCCATATCCTGCCTAAAAAAAATTTATAAATGAAATGCCGTCTACCAACAAATGTTGTGACGATTGTTATTTATTTACCGGACTCGTTTCACTCTTGTGGTTTGAGCCATGTCAGTGGCTGTGCATGTATCTTTTAATCATTAGCACTTTTACGGACTTGCTTTTTTGATGTTGTAGTTTGTGGTGATTATTTCCTTGCTTACTTATGTATGTAGTTTCCACTTTTCACCTTTATATTCTATTTCTTATATAACTAGCATCTACCTATGAACCGATGCATAAGTAATTAGTTGCTCTCGTAAAAGTTTTATTTATTCAGTTAATGGTTTAACAACTTCCACCAACACCAGTTGAAAATATGACCGTTACTCTTTAAATCTGACTTCTTATATTAATATTTCTCAATCCACATATCCAACATGCGAACTTAATATAACGCCTCTACCATATAGGCTTTGAACATGTCGCTCCTGGCAACCAACATCATCCCAAAACAAAAGGAACACGACTGAAACCGAATCTCAAGGAGTATGCATATTAATATACTATATAATAGTCCATAATATAACCATATGATCATCACAAGTTGAATATATTGTTGAGTGTTTATATACAAACCTTTACTTTTCTCTGCATACACAGCCTGTCTAACCGTGTTCTGACGATAGTAAATGTAGTAGTGCCAACCTAGTTTAGTTTTGTTGTGTTATTTCTATCTGTGTTATCTGATATACTATCTCGGTTTTTGTCAGCATCTGTGAGTGACTTAGTTTTTGTTATTATTATGAGACTGTATTAGTTTTCATGGATATTGGTTGTTGTTAGTGTGTTGAATAGTGTTTTTTGTTGAATTATTGAGTTCGTGCAATATTGATTTGGTAGTTCCTAAGGCTTTCGATATCTCGTAGCTTTCTTGAACTGTTAGCACATGTATTATTGGTTGTTAATTTTTAATATTTTCATGTTTGTCTCTATGGTGGTAGGGGGACGGTTATGGTATAAAAATGCATGACAACTGGAGAATGGCATGCGAATGTTATTGCTCTGATATTTCCTTTATCTTACGTTGAAGTTCCAGGATTTCTGTCCTACGTATATCGCTTTACAATGTTGACATGTTAATTCATATATTCCTGATTGCTGGTAAAAATAACTTTCAGTGCTGGTGATCAAATTGTTGCGTACTTTGTTATTTGCCCTGAATGCTTTTTGTATGCCTTGTTTCCAAAATAATTTACTAATTCTATGCTTGTGTTTATTATTGTATGTCATGAACACCATTGTTTTTTAGTGTGGTTCATGGTGCTGGTCTGTTGTATTCCCGGTGGTACCCTTGTTTTGTTTTTGATTTCGTTGTTGAGTTGTTCGTTAGTGGTGCCGTGAGAAAATGGTTTGTGAGCATTTTTCATTTTATTTGGACACTCGCCATCTGACTTAGAAAAGAAAATTATATTAATTACAAATGGCGTACATTTAAACGATGCATTTTATAGGATGATTCTATTAATCCTCTTTTTAAACTGATATTAATTTCTTTCATTAGGATTATACGAACTCTGATGACACATGTTTTTATCAATGAGTCGTTCTGCAGTTACTATAATCATCCAGCTCACTGCAAGACAGAGCACAGGGTTAAAGGAAAAACGAACAAGCAACTACAATGACGGAGGATATTTCAAAAATAAATGTAAGAAAATATAAAATGATAAACAAGAAAGAATATGTCTTTCGATGGTTCCCATTGCACTGCACAAAAATGAAAGGAATTGGCTTGGATGAATTGTGAAGAAAGATAAAGGAGCAGTATGTGTGCAAAGGTGGGGTAGGGGAATATAAGTAGATGTTGACTAAAGAAGGAAGATGGTCAATACAGACACTTGGTAAATTGACGGTACTCGAAATGCCTATTTACAGCACGTTAATGAAGACACATTAATAATGAGAACGGCTGGGTGTGAACTTTTTTTTTAATTACGTATAACAACTGCTCCTTCAGGTGACGGACCATATAATACAAACTGAAAAATCGAAATGAAACGCACAAAATTATTGTCTTTAACCGACGACTAGTGTAATATTAATTTGACGCGTACCAATTATGCGCTAACAGGAGCTGCAAGCAGCACCGGCCAGATACATCGCTCTGGACTCGAGGGACTGTATTGTGCTGCGGGATTCCGTATCCCGCAGGGAATGCCTACCCACCAACATAATCTATACATATAAAGATGCATGTATGTATGTTTGTTGGCTTGTTTGTTCTTCACACAAATACACAGTTTTCATCCGATCTCGACGAAACTTTGCACACTTATCCTTTGAAAAAAGGAGAAAAATACTGTCTACATTTGGTTGAAAAATTATCTGTATAAATAATACATATTGTCTTATAATTTCGAAAAATTAACGAATGGCGATAGACAGACGCGTTGGATATGGAGGTCTCTGTACTGTTTTTCCGTGTATCGGTCATTTAGCTCAGTGGTTAAAGCGCTTGCTTATTAATGTTTGGGTCGTGGTCTCCGGTTTAAATCTCCGTGGAGGTTAAGATTTTAAAAAATTCTTTTTGATCGAAAAAGTTCCGCCTGGGCCGTCTGTTACTCGGATTGAATGTTAAACTGTAGATATCACAAAGTTAGAGATGCAATGCGAGGCAAATCGTAGGTAGTCTTTCAATTCTGTAGGCGTACACTTTTTTACGTTATATTGATCCCCGAGGGGTGATTCGCAGTCAGTGTGTGCGTGATCTGCAGTATTAGGAGATACTATATATGCGGAAGTAAGTCTCTTTCTTTTGTTTCGTTTTGACGACTAAATGCCTATACCCATATTGACGGAATATGACAAGAAAATCTGAAGGGAGGGCACAGGAATTTTTTTTCGGTACGATTAACAGTTGCAGTCACGAAATTTTGAGAACTTATCGAACGGCGACAGTGAAACGGATGTGTGTGTTAGTCTGTAATGTTACGTCCCTTGCTCAAGCTGTACCTTCTCGCGCATTATGTTAGTGTATAATTTGTTAATAAATTTCGTTTAGAGAAAAAACGTATTATTGAATGTAGATGTCGATTTTCTCGGTCCTATTACTTTGTGTCTGCTTAAATGTTTCTGGCACCAGTTTATTTTGCCTTCTTTTTGACATGCCTTGCGGGCCTAAACTGGCCTAAGTTGTAGCTCTGGCAGAGCACGGGCAGCTTAAGTTATTAGAACCCAAGAATTGGATGCTCATGCTGAAGAAATAAGAAAAGACAAAGCTGAAATAAAGCTACTCTTAGTTAACACCTCCACCTTCGTTTGTTTTTCTGTTTTTAAATATGTTGGAAATTGATTCTCTTCAAGAGACAGGTTCGATGGTAGAGTGATATAGGGATGGCTTTCCGGTCATATAATGCCGACTCGGTGTTGTTTGGGACCAATCCTTCGCTACCAACAACTTTCTATGTATTCAATTGTGGCAAAGAAATAATGAATCCACACGTACGAAGTCGCGGGTATCAGCTAGTGACAAGATAAAGATACAGTAGTTTCAGCTGTATTATCGTAAAACAATATAACTAGGTGCAGAAAAAGTGATATATGAAATTTCAGGAAACAATATGCCATTAAATTAGTTTTAAATAATTTTTCTATCTATAATTCCTTCAATGAAAAAGTTATTGCTCACGGTTCAAGTTTGCTTTTGGAGAATACGAAGGAAAGCTTTTTTTTTTATTTCAGCTATTTAACAAGCTTACGCTGAACATGATTCAAAGCATTTTACGAACAATTTCCTTCACCTTGTTGATGATAAAAAATAATTGTATTAATCAATGTACCAGCTTAGGAACTGTGCCTATTTGTTTCCCTATCAAAACTGTAAGTGGAATCGTTCAGGCCATTTTTGGAGTTTGATTGATCTACTGCTTCGTTTGTATAACCGTTGATTGCTGTAATTACATGCTTTATTGTAATGTTTCTAGAAATTAATTGCAACGATTCTCTCCAATTCTGACAGAATGTCGCATTAAAAGCCCATTTAATTACATCAATCCTACAATTTGCCGTAAAAAATAAATAAACAATAGCACAGTATTATTGTTAGCCAAATAAATGGAAACTAATTCTCTACTACAGAATCATTACGTAGCTGCTGCTACATGACTAACAGGCCCTTGTCAGTTCCTGTAATCACAGGTATTAATTAGTCATTTAAAAGGAAAAATTCCCCAGTGGCAGTGATATTTGAATATTTGGGATCTCTTAAGAAAAACCATACATGGCACACAGGGGTACTTGACACAAAAAGTCGATCAAATTATTTCTACGTAATTTTGATTTTTGTTTCGCTTCTTTTGTGTATTAGAACTTATAACTGTGAAGTAGTAGTAATAATAAAGAACACGTACCGTGTTCATACACTTTATAATATATTAAGCGAATATTTACAAAATACCTAAACAATAACCATATATGTACAGTAAAATATCATTCTGACGAACCGTCCCATCCTTCGTCGTCGGAACCTTCTCTTTATGGCTCGTTCTCTTCTAGAGTACTCCGGTCCCATTAAATCAATATTTTAATAGTTTCTGCATTGAATGATTTAGATGTTTTTGGAGTTTTGTGCCTGATGAAGCTCAAATGCGGATCCTAAGTTAATGAATGCCTATTAATGACATCTGTGTTGCACTAAACCCAACTAAGTTTTCTGGAATGTGTCTTCCTAAATCGTAAAAATATTTGTTTCTAGCTTCTGCTGCTGCTTCTGACAGTGCATACTCTACTATAAGTGGGACTCAATCAATACTTCTTGTATAGGTGACATTGGATGCCACGAGTACAGTTCAATGTACAGTACATCTTAAATTTTTCGTGGCGGTGGGAAATAATATATTTTTTTATGTCTATCTTGTGCCCACTTATATCATTCACGTAATAGTATAAAACCTGTCAATTAATGTTTTGTTAATACCTATTATCTCTGTGGACATCTTTGGCTAAAATCGGTCAAATCATCCAAAGATTTTCTAGGCCAACCCACTTTATTCGGACTGGGTTTTATGGGGATTTCGATACATTTTTTGAACCAATCATGGTATTTCCTTAAAAATACACTCTCAGTTCTCTTAGCAGCCTGCCATTTTCTTTTAATTTCCAATTTAAGCCTTGAAAACTTTTGTTCGAACTGTTGCGTTTGTTCGACCGTGAATGTCGGTTTATTTAAAATATTTTCCTCGACTAATTCCAACTTTTGCACGAAATCATTTCCTTCCTCGTGTTTACTCATATCATAAATAACTTTTCGGGTCATGAGCTTGATACCAGAAGAGCCCATAACAAAGAAAATCTTAGATGAATTAATGTGACGGAAAAAAGTAAGTTTATTTCATTGTAAATAATCTAGAATTTTTTCGAATAAATAGACGTTTGGCACTTTTTGGCACCTAATTTTCAATGAAACACCAAGCTAGTACACTAAACTAATACCATACAAGAAATCAGACTAGGGAAAGGTCCGGAAACATAACAAAATCACTCTTTAATACTTTTAGTAATAAAAAAATTAGTACAAAATTAGTCAGTTTACAAAAATGTTCAGAAATAAAGTTGTGCGATACCTTTAGATGTATGTTACTATTATTTCAATTCTAGGTACCTGGCTGAACAATATCTATGATTAAAATCACCACTACTCACTTAACATCACTCACAAATTAAATTGGTACAACTTATAATTTTCTTGTATTTGCTTGGTAACAGTACGTGCGTCTTGCAATGTGCTCAGAAGATGACTGTTTACGGGGTGGGGAATGAAACTTATTTAAAAAACGTAGCTGATTGTTATTCTATAGATATTTGCCTCAAGTCAGGTAGATATAAGTTCTTGGAATTTGCTTAAATTTTTTTTTTTTTTTTTCTTTTGATCGGCTTTTTGTGTCAAATACACCTGTGTGCATGGGTAAGATTTTTAAAAGAATGAATGCTCCCAAAAATCATATACTTTTACCGTAATCAATTGGAATACTTTAAGTCTTTTATTAATTTGTGATAGGAGTCCATTTCCTCCTATCACTCGCGTCTGTATTACCCTCATCCCCATTTCGCACCAATTCACTGAGTAATGAATCCAGTAACTTTAATAAAAAAGAAATAAATATTAGAGTGACCACGTAACTTAGTTAGAGAATCAGAGAACTAAGATTCCACTTACTTTTGTTGGATTCGCGCTGCTTTCAACGATTACTAACATGACCCCAGTTAAAATTATAAAATATTATTATCAGAGAACTTCATTTTACTTTGGTTAAATAACTTGGCAAAGTAGAACATCTTTATATCTGCCGTACAGTGTTTGGAGATTTTCATGTATTATCATTCTTAAACACAGTTAGTCACTGCATTAATGAATGTATGTTTATGAATTCTCTTTGAACAAAGAGAAGATAACACCAGAGAGATAAATTTCGATATGTCACACAGGCACTGCTTTCTTAACTAGCTCCGACTCTATTTTTTTTTTTTGCTTCTGCCTTTATGCCTCGTCGACGTCGAGGTCATTAGAGGCGGGAAAGGACTGTGGTAAGGAACAGGAATTCTTCCATTGCCTTTTGAAGGAACCATCCAGTAAATCTCCTGGAGTGATTTGGGGAAACCATACAAAACCTAATTTTGAATGATCGGACAGGGATTTGAACCCACGTCCTCACGTTGTGAGGCCAAAGTGTTACCGCTCTCCTCCACGCTCGGTGAGCCGACTCAAACACTATTAAGCATCCGTGCGATATTTCGGCCTGTGTAAACCCTCCCGCTTATCAGTATTTTCGTCTCTTGTCGTGAGCACAATATGGCACTGGCACGCACATTAAATACACAGACGATAAGATATCTGTAGTTCTTACTCAGCGTAGAGAAATGGAGTCCGACAATTATTTTATCCGAGCTGTTGTGCTTGTTATCGCTGTATTCTGGAGTTTCAAAGCTGTGACTGGAGTTTATATTGGAAAAACTCTCCTAGTAGCCAGGGTGTACTAGGATAAGTAATTGTCACGGTTTTAACTAGTCTTAGCCCATGTGAAGGAATTCATTAATTGACAAGCAGTATAAAAGGATTATGGTCCATAATACCTGACCACCATACGATGCGTAAGGTGTAAGGTAAAGTTTCGCCTTTATAGTGATTCCTCCTGCGAAACGTGACTTTCTATTTCACAGCATGCCGTCTCTATGCCCGAAAGGGTGACATCGTGAGACACACTCTCCCTTGTTTCATCTTTAGGTAATATTCAAGCAACACATCTATCTAGTCTCTATGTCAGCTTGATACGTATTTATTCGAGTATTTAGACTTCGTTTCAGTTGTGTTAGTTGGTATCAGAGGTTCCCAGCTAAAAGTATACGCAGCTTACTCTTTGGTGCAATTTGTTGAACAGTTGGTCCTGTGGATAGAATACAGTTTGGCTGTCTAGTCAGTCAGTGAGAAGTTGATAAACAGTAAGGGCGAGAGAGCTTAATTTTGATACCGGCTGTCGCAGGATAGACCTTGGTAGAGGCTTCAGGTAAACGTTGACCTGTGGAATGATTACAGAAGTGTTAACGGAAAAGCCTATTCGTAAGGGCATAGTTAAAATATTTGTAGTACTGTGATGAAAGTAACAAGCCAAGTACGGCTGCGGTAATGAGCGGAAGCAGAATATCTACTGGCCAGCCCAGTCCACTACAGCAAACTGTGAGTTCTTAAATAGAACACGCTGAAGGTATATATGCAAAGATGAATATGCCAATGAATCTTTTTCTTTGTAATTATTTTGTACATAATTCTCCAAATTGTATAGTGACGAGTATTCCTATGAAAATAATCTCGCATTTTTCCTGAACAGTTACTCTAGTACGAATCATCAGATTCAAATGAAATTGATAATTAGATGTGCATTTGTTAAGTCTCTAACTCTTCATATCTCCGTATTTTATGTATGTTGATACCTTTTACTTAAATTCTTTAGTTAATAGCTTTCATTGATAACTCTCGTAAGTTGCAATTACTTTACTTGCCACACGACAGTATCATATGAATGACACAATCAAGTAACGTCGATACGTTTCGTCAACATTACGAAGTATATGCATGTTTTTTTTTTTCCAGTACATACAATTATTCTTGACTGTGGTAAGGCCAGTAGTTACCAGTTAAGTGTGCAGTGAAGGTAGATTTTTTATGCGTACGAACTGAAACAAAAAACTTGACTAAACAAAGAAATTAACAATTAAATGTATTTATATTTCATTTAATAACAAAAAATACTTCTCTTTACAGGTCTTTGGTATATTAAAAATAGCATAAAATCTTAGGCCGAAACAAAAGTTATGATTATTACAACGAAATTGTTTCCGGGAGGTCATGGGTTCGTAATAGTAGACATTTGTGTATCTGCCGACGACTCGATAATGGTAAGTTACCGATATAGGTAATGAGTTGAAAATGTCAATGTCCACCCAATACCAATAGTGTTTTGTGAATGATTTTTAAAAAATATGCGTCTCACTAAGCTAACAGAAACTAATGCTCCATCATTGGCTGCACCTTTGAGCGCCTTCCCTCCAACCTAGAATAAAACATATGATTATACTAAACTATGTGAGTTTAAACATGTGCCAGATGCGACTCAGATAATCTTATATCTTTAAACTAGCAATTATTGTAGATATATTTCTGGTATCTCAGAAACTTCTCTAGCGATATGGATGAAATTTCATATTTAGATAACGTTTTGCTTTTCAAGTTTATCGAAATAGGTGTCTTCCCTGGAAAAACGCAATTTTGCTCAAATGAGCAATTCTTGTATTTGGAAATGGCTCTAACCTCACTTCGTAGAAGTAAGCCTACAGATGTTAGTTAAGCTTCTCAGTGGCTAGAGCAGTGTACTGGATACTTCAAAATGGCTAGGAACCTACAAGAAAAAGTTTAACTGTAATCACACTTTACTCAAAATCTTCCATATTGAACAGATATCAAAAGATGACGAGGGTAGGTTGGTCACCCAAGTACTTTCTTATTAAAAGACAACACATATGTCAAGTATAGGTGAAACCAAAGTCAACGTAAGAGAACGATAAATATCAGTTATTTGAGGTGTAATCCTTAAATATTGAGAAAGGATTCGGTTAAATTTCTTAGCAGGGTTCAGACTAAAAGAACACTAGCAGAATAATAGGAACATAAGAGAACGATAAATATCAGTTATTTGAGGTGTAACTCTTAATTACGGAGAAAGGATTCGGTTAAATTAACTTTTGAAACAGAAGAAGGTTACTCTGATGTAACGTTGCAACAGATCCAAGAACTCATATAATAATGTCCGATTCTGGTCGGTGAGCGCTAACGTTCTGGTCCGGCATAAGGGACGACGTTGGTTCGAATTCCGGTTTTACATGGTTTCCCGAAATAATTCCAGGCGAATACCGGGATTTATTCTTCATAAAATAGTGTTTTCCGTTCGTAAAATCTAAGGTTATTTTAGTAACAAGAAAAAAGTAGCTCCACGAGTGTCGCTGAAATATGTTACACCTTCTTTGCTCTAAACAATTAACCAAATTAAAAATGCCTCGTTACATGACACAGTCCCTACAATTTAATTTTCTTATGGGTATATTTGTAGAATACATTATATCTTTCACACGTTTTTTTAATATCTAAAGGACACTCTATAGGAGGTAGTCAAACATGGCTCTGATCGGAGTTAATACAATTTAAAAAAAAAAAAGGAATCGTTCATAATTCGACAGGATTGTAGCGGTAAAATGCATTTATTTTTGGTATAGTGGAACAAGTTTATTTGTACGTTTTTCCTACTGTCTCCATTGGTTGAAAAAATGAGAAGATCTGATACAAACCTTAAACTTAAAAATACATATATATTAAAATAAATCAACCCAAAACACTAGATATACCTGAGAGTTTCAGGAAGAACGTGAATTATTCAGTTACAACGTTATAACAATCATACTTCATAAAAGACTCAAAAGTCGATGATGAGGATGTATTTATTGTTGTAACATGAAAATGATGTAGATATAATTAATATCATACTGCATTTGAGGGGAGGTACCGAGTAACTAGGAGATAGGAGAACGATCAGCAGCTAGAAGTATCTATGAAATGTGGATAATGTGGAAAAAAATAGTCAATGGAGATAACACAGAAAGTCAAGTAATCTGCTCTGTAGTAAAACAAAACTAGTGCGAAGTGTTGTATTCGGCGAAGACCAAGAATTATAATAACGTGTTGTAACCAAACTCCTATGTGAAAGATGTAAGTCTGACTAATAAATAAGCTTTCTAAAATTGATTCAGGGAGTAATCACGATTAATTTGGTTAAAAAAATTATTAAAATACTGGAACGGATGATTGTTTTTCCGTTGCAGGAGGTAGACAATTAGTAATAATATAAAGTGAGCCTACATTTGTCATTCGTAAGATAATAAGGACGAAAAATGTGTTCTCTGGTGGAAAAAACGATAAGACACGTTAATAAAACATATTTATGCTAGAGGTGATGTGTGATTAGATGATGCAAAAGTAGATATCCTCAAGAACCATAATGATGTGGAAACTTATTGTTTTATAGTGTTCTGAAATTATGTATTTATGTATATTTAATTAAATTGCGATGGAGCGCACGCTCCGGTGGTAATTTCCCTACAGCACCTATCTTACCCCTTTTCTGTACACACCTACATATGTCCTCTGCAAATTTTGACTTTAAATTCTTTCAAAGTTTTCAGTAAATAATTCATAATTTCTCTTGGTAACTTATTTCAATCTCTGACACCCTTACCCAAAAAAAGAGAATCTTCCTACACACTTGTACCTGTAATCGAGTGCCAGCTTGTGTCATGCTCATCTTTTCCCTTCCAAGCCTTACTTTTAATTCTTACACCAATATCTCTCCATGCCTCAACACCAAAATACGACTTGTACACTCCCATGACCCTCTTCAACCTCCTCCTGTCTTCCAATGAATCCCATTGTTACCAGATGGAACTATCACGCAACAATAACAAAACATAACTTATACTTTTGATTTCAGTACATCATCCAGCCTTGGCCATAAAAAACTGTCAGTTTACGTTTAAATTTTTGATATTTCAGACATATTATGTCAAAATGGTGTAATTAAATTCTACCATAAAAATTATGAAAACCAGCGTATTCGGCTCGCCCTATCAGTTAGCAAAACATACTTACAGATTTTATTAAAAAGAGGAATTGCATATTCATAGATGTTCATGAGACACGTAAAATCCTGGGACGTATGCGCTAAGTAAATGATTTGAAATAATTTGTTTGCACAATTTATATAAATTGTTTCAAGATCTGAGTAACCCGAAATACGAGGATTCATTATTGTGCCCAATCAGTAACGTTCCAACCTGTGCTCCGCAGTTGGCAGCGGTCGACCCGTAGATCAATCCGTCGTGTTGGCAGCACTGCGGCGTGGCGCGGCCAGTCTGGCCGACGCCTGCAGACGCCTAACTGCCGCGTGGCACGGCACTCGCCACAGCGGCAGCTCTGTAATGCAGTCAGCCCGCGGATTGATCGTCGTTCTTGTTGAACTTTTCTGTTGCACAGTAGAACCGTATTTCCGTTCACTACACCATCTAACCATACATTTCCCACCAACGAAGGACCTCGTTTATTTTACGCCATTATAACTGCTTCACTGCCGTAACTAGTCTATTGCCTGTTATTGTCTTACGTCAGGGGTGGCCAACCGACGGCCTGCCTTGAACATTTTTCCGCGAGATGCATCGCAATTTTACAAAATATATTTATTTTATAATGGCCGAAGTAGTGAAAACCAGTGTTTTTAATAAATACAATATTTGTGTATCCACATATACAAAAATTGTGAGAAAAAAATTAATTTTGATTTTAAAATAATATTACTGCGAGTATATAATTTTATATGCGGCCCGCGGAGTTATGATGCATTCCCAAAGTGGCCCGCAAGATCACTTGGGTTGGCCACTCCTGGCTTACGCAAACCTGTCGCTCTCTCTTGATGATACCGCCAAGTATTCATTTCAGGTATTTTCTCAGCTTAACTCCGAATATTCCTGCAGTGTTTTCTGTTTCAATTAGAATGACAATGTATTGCGAACGCAATTTTTGTTCTTTATAACGAGCTTACATTAATTGGAAGGGAGAGTATTAAAATTAAACCGGATTATTTGGATTTTTGCTTCTAATGAGTTTATGTTGATAAAATCTTTACAACGAACTACGAAGAGCTGAAGTATTTCCATTAGAGATATAAACGAACCATTATTAACCCTTATGAGAGGTATACTGAATACTGGGTTAATTATTTAATTAATACTCGGAGTTCAGCCCTTGGGTTCCGGTATACAATTAATAGCGCGTTGTGAGCAATTAATGTTGAGACACTCTGCTATGAACGAAACTACTGTCCTCTCTTATTGTTAATAAAACAGATAAACGTTGAACAATTCTTTGGTTGGAATCGATATGTTAGTCCCGTACTCAGCAGCACAACTAAAGTTATCGTTAAAACTTAATGTAAAATCTCGCAGATTCCACACAAACATATTTGTATACCTTCATCTTATTTATTGCTAAGCCAGCAATGAAATTAAATTAAAAGAAAAGTCTGCATCAAGGAGGCGCGAAAGAATCTGCTCGTGTACCAACAGTCATTATATATACACACACGTACACACGCCACTGCAACCAAGTTCTTCTCTACGTAACGAACAATACAGTTTCACGAACGCAAAAATGATACTACTAACTGAATGTTACCAACTTATCCTGCCAAAAGACTGCACTCACCATCTGTGGAACCTTTTCATTACAAAAAATAAATGATAAAACCATTGCAATTATCATTATATACAAATCTAATCTATTAAATGATTGGTAGGTCATAAAATGTCAAACTTCTTTATACAAATGTTTTGTTTAAAGTGGTCTTTCGCAGAAGAGAAAGCAACCTATAAAGTTACTATTTTCATTTTTTGTCATGGCCAGATTATTTTAATAGTTCAGATCGCTAATGTTATAAAACAATTTAAAGGATTTCCAGGGAAACTTCTTGCTACACATTTTAACACCGATTAAAAGTGCAGATGGATGAATAATATTTTCGGCATTAAGAGCATGATTCGCACTTCCACTCTCCCTAACGCTTAGTAATATATTCTATACAGCGTACATTCATTCTGTGACACTAGAACCTCAAAATCTTAAATTTAAACTGTTTCCTAATAGGTTATGAAACATATGAAGCAGGAAACTTAGAGTCAACTGAAATAGTGAAATACTATTCAGAGTAAACAAAAAAATAAGTTTTTTTTTAATTTGTGCAATCAGTTCTACCGTAAAGCAAATATAAATTCTGAACATTTCTTAAGGTAATGGAGGGAATTTCATTTAGGTAAATAAACTGTCGTTAAAGGAGAGGTTGAATGTCCTCAGTTGGCACGTGTTGGTGACTTAGAGTGGAAGAAAACTTTGATATCCTGCCAAAAGCGATCATGATTTAGAATTAATTAGAGTATTAATTGAGTTTACACCCTCGTCTGGAGAGCACATTCACCCCACCCCTGCCTACAGCCGGTAAACAAAAGGCGCTCTAAATCCAATTTCCGGGGAACAAGAGATTAAGTCTTAAGTGATTAGAGCGCCGCGGTGGGATGAGGCTACACCTCCCCCCCCCCACCCCCACCCCCCGCCTCCTCGCAGGTTGCTAATGCGCTGCCTCCTATTTCGAAAATTAAATGCAAACAGTATAGGTCCTCGTATTCGCTGCGACACGACATCAACGAATGCCTTTCCGGCTCATTTAACTTTAAAATGGAACCTGTAGTAGTGAGTCAAGAACTTACCACCACTTAATGACGCAACTTTACCTGATGCCTCACGTAATGACAGCATATAACCAAATTCAAAGTTCCACAAATAGTGAGAACCATTTCAATATTTCATCTTGCTTTTTTTCCTGTTGTTACCATATCCAGCACCAATGTTGTTTTTCTCACAGAGATTTAATGGAGCACGTTTTTTGTTCTGAATTCTGTTGCTTGACAATACTATGAGACTCACCGAATTCATTTCTCACCATTAACGGTGTTACAAAATTTAAATGCAAAATTTATCTTTTTTAAAAAAAAAAAAAAAAAAAAAAAAAATAAGTAACAGAAGCAACCATCTTGGAATTTGTTATGGGCGTGGGTCATATTATTCAATGTTAACATAAAAATTAAGTTTCATCCTATTGTCTTCATCGTCCAGAATTTTTAATTTCTCCAAATGAATGTGCATAAAAACCAGGCGGTTACTGAAATGCAGTCTTCACGGGTGTACCACCGGATAGTGTTTTGAAAACACGATATTTCGACACCTGATGAAGACGACGGAGCTAGTCGTCGAAATATCGTGTTTTCAAAACGCTATCCGGCGGTACACTCGTGAAGACTTCATTTCATGCATACGCCGGGAAAGTCTCCGTTCTTACAGTCGGTTACTATTTGACCCATAATTCTTTTCGTTCCATCTGAAATGTTCAGTGATAGGATATTTCACTCAAATACCGTATTTAACTAGTTATTAGTCTCTATAATAACCATAACATAGAATTTTCTCTCCCTTCATCCATTAATTTTACTACAATGGAAGCACTAACGAAAAAAAGTGTCAATTGATTTGTTTCGTTGATATTTTATATAAATTTCATGCAACCCGCTACTTCTTACTAAAGCATATCAGTCTGTTGTTGAAGAAAGATCAAGGCTTAGCTAATAATGACCTCTATTTTAGGTAACGACCTACTAAGCTTAGAGAAAATATTTAATGCCCGTGTTTGTTTTTCAGAAATATTGAAAGGGACTTAATAAAAAATAATATGTGTTGTTAGTAACTTTAATTAATTATTATTGTTTCTGTATATTTGTCTGAATATTCTAGGTATGAGATTGGATACGTTCCTCAATTAATTTTATTTATATACATTTTAATAAATGATTGTAATCTTTTATGTCTTATGTTTGCTTGTATGGAATTTTTTAAACAAATGGAACTATTATATACGTTTTAAAGATTTTTTTAGTATGGTAGGCCTTTTCAGAATTACTAGGAACCTAGTTTTATCGTTAAACTTATTACAACGCTGAAATTCGTTTCAGTATATAGTTACTTGGTAAAAACGTATTTATAAATGCTCCTTAATGTACCCAGAGACAAAGAAAGGAAAAACGAAATGTTATCACGTTGATGCAAAATGAATCCTCAATATTTTATTTGAAATACTAAAAACTTTCTCCTTCTAAACAATTCTTCCGAAATGAAATACTCTTGTTCATCTAAGAATTAGATTCCTGCGTAAAATTCTTTCTTAACATGTCGCTTCAGGCAATAACATTTCAGATTTGCTGTTACATTTAATTTTGAACTTTTTAAACACTACAATAATTATTATACTTCAGTTTTCCTTCTATTCAGCAACATCTTTCTCCAACATTTAATTTTACAAAGTGTTCTGCTCCATTAAAACATGAGATATTGTCTTCTAAGTCTTCGTGTAATATGTTTCACTTTTTCAAAAAAATTCCTTTATTGGACAAAATCTACTTCTGATAGCTTTTCTACATCACCCATTTTTCCAATTTTATTTTCTCCATAACGCAATTCTCTTCCAACAGTAATTACCATTGTACCAATGTAGAAGTATAGCCTATTGTTGGTTACGGTAGATGCCAATCTTTGCACAGATACATTTATATTTATTCCGAAACAACGCTGGATTTCATCACACAGAGATAAAGTTCCAATAGAAAATCCAAGCGTACCATGTCTACGTTAATATTTATGCCACTAAAAAAATTTCATTTTGAAGTGTTTATATTTTAACCAATGTTTCACAGATATACTTTTACACTGGGGGCGGTCTTACGATTACCCTTCTGGTTATGACTATTCTCTTGGTTTTTTACAGTTCGAGTAATGTCTCTCGGCCGCGTTACGATCACACAACAATCCCAGTGCAAAAGGCTGACTCTTCCTAGCTTAAAGATCCTGCAATATTGAAACGATATTTGCACAGTTAGAGAGATAGGTAGTAAATCACTCAGAATAAATCACGGTACTAAATTTGGCTGACCCATGTCACCGGCTCTTTTGAACACACGCTGAAGTGCCAAAAGTCACAGCAAAATTTCTATACCCCTTTTCCTCGGCAAGGTGCAGCATCACTGCGTTGCATTGACTCAACAAGTCGTCCTATGACCCTGAAGAAATACTCAACAGTGCGTCCTCCGTAATAATCCGTAATTACGAAAGTGTAGCCGGTTGTCACGACCAAGTGCTACACGGGGCTTGTATATAACAGCTTGTCTTGAAACTATGTCCGTAAATGTTGCCTATGGAGAAAATTGTCAGTTCATTATCTCGGCCCCCATTTAATTGGATAACCTCAACTAGAAAAGGTATTCTTCAAAACAAAGTCACTGTAGTCTCAAAATAATTTAACATTACTGTATTCTTCAACAAATCGGTACTTCTTTTTCCAAAATAATGATGCAGGTTTGAATAAGTGGAATCAAGGACGGTCAACCTCCTAGACCCTTATCTAGAATAAACTACAAGGGGGGGGGGGGCACGACTAAAGCACAAGAACTTTCAATATTTCAAAGATTAATGCCGAAACTGACCACTTCGGTATCGCGTTCTAGCCTACCCTCCACATAATGCGAAAAATCGCTTGTCAGCCCTGCGTGGCTTCTGGTTGAAACTCTCGCAACAGACTGACTTCTCTCCCCACTCCTGGAGGTCCTTAAATAGCTACGGCTCAGGGTTGTGCAGTAATATGGGAACTTCAGAATTATCCGAAACTGTACCGAAATAATTTTTCTGCCAATCGACTTGAAATTTTTGTGCTGTGTAGCTACTAAATGTCAAAATCAATCCTGGTAAATAGTTCCTATCTCCTGAGGTGTTAGCGTCGGTGTTCTGCTGCCATTTCCCATCAACGCTAAATTTCATTTGCCTGTCCGCACGGACACGTCTGTCGTACATCCCACATTGAGTGCTGCTGTTCTTTGGGTCATTGTTGCCTGTCTTTCGACACTAACACCTCCACGCAGCCGTCGCTGGTCTCGGTCGTTAAGTAGATGTGCTCGGGCACTGGGTTGTCCATGGTGGGTGGTAATGCTAAAAATTGTGTATTCAAGGCCCACACTTGTCGCTGCGGATCGAGGAATATTGAATTTATAAACAAGTTCCGAAATGACACATGCATCTGGGGTTCAAAATTATTAATTCATATCGTGCGGCAATAATCACGTTACAAAACCTTTCAAATGACTCACAAGAGTACAAATGAAATCCAACACTGTACGGTACATTTATAGAGTCCTTCATCTGAAAGATTGAATCTTCATACTAAATGATCTTTGGCGTTTCAGTGCGTTTTCGGGTCAAGCAGCGTACCCCACTCCATGGCTACTCATCACTCCACCATTTTGCAGCTCGAGCTGCAAGTGCTATGTTCAGTTACTATCAGTTTTAAAATGGGAAGTACCTATGTCAAAAATGGTCCCTCAATTAAGATTAATTTGAATAAACATATGGCGAAGTATACTCAAAACAAAAACTTATGTTTGTTTTAACCACAACTTTAAAGCTACAATAGTTGTAAGTATTTTTTGTAATTGCCGTTTTAATCAGCGATATGCTAGATATTAGGAATAAATTACAAGTTCCTAGATAACTGCGTTTGTAACAGAGACATGATTCTGAAGTAATAAATCAAACATTTGCTTCCTTGATACAATGCTGTTTCATTATGTCTATCGTTTTTTTCTCTCTTATTTACAGATTGATCCTGACTGTACCTAACAGGTTCCTGCATTACATTTACTGTTCGCACTGTAACAGCCCTAATACCTGTATTTTGGATAGTATTGGACTGTGTGAAATATTTGTAATGAGCTAAAGTTTGGTTGAAAGTGATTTGATATGTTTATTTTGTAATTTCTTGTAAATAAGTGTATATAGACTTTGTTTTAGGTAAGAAAATTATTTAAAGACCATTTAACATGTTTAAGAACCGAATGATGCAAGAGAATTTATTAAAAGTTTGTAATTACATGTATAAATGTAAGTTACGATGTCTACAGGACAATTTTCCACCATTTGAAAGGATTTCTGTAAATAATTTTGTATTTAAGTATCTCTAATTACCATTTCTAATCATTTTGTAATGTTATTAATTAATTTTGTATCAATTCCGATTGTTTTTAATATGTTTGATTGTTTGAGTGATTGTTAATGATCGAGAAATATCGGGCGGAAGCCTTTGAAGAATTCTCGTAAATTCGATAGACTCTATATAAACAGATCGCCTGCACAGAGAGTTTAGTTTGCATTAGTATTAATTCAGTGTTACAGAGACATTCATGCAAGTTTTCATTCAGTTTTCGATTGCATCTTTGGATTGTAACAACTATGCTTGTGAATGTCGCAGACTTGTTTTGATTGAGAATAAACGAGCATCTTCACATAACCTTGTCTTTTGGTGGACTTTTAATTAATGCAGTAAATAAAACCACCGAAAGAACCTTAACAGCACGTATCCAATTGTGCAGTACATAACTAATATGTTCTATAGCTTCTCGTTCTAACAACACGCTACTTATCAATAAAGTCAACCGACAATTTGTAGGGTTTGGGTGCTGCACTTGTAGTCTGGGCTGGCTCCCCGCGGAGGATGGCGTGTGCGCGGAGATATGCCCCTGGGACGCAGGTGAGGCGGGCCACCGCCATTACTGTATTGGGCAGGCCGTTCGCGTGACTAATCGCCTGATTGGGAAACGCTTACGTGCCGCCCACAACCAGCTGACGGCTTACTCCATTACCATATTGACCTCACTAAACTTTCACCTAACCGGATTGGAGGGAATGTCAGTGTGGTAAAATAAACAATTCCGTATTGATAGTCCATATTGGAAAAGGTCCATTTAAATATTTCAACAAAGACTGTATCAGACCTTTTCGTCTCCCTCTTCTTTTCCAACGGGCGTGGTCGGGGAGCAGTGACCCTCTGGCCGAGCATTCGGTTATTTTTTTTATTTATGGCTTTACACATCGTTCAGGTCATTAGAGGTGGGATGGGACTGGGGACAAGGAATGGGAAGCAATTCAGCAATGTCATTTTGAAGGAAGCATTTCGGCATTCACCTGGAGTGATTTGGGGAAACCATGCAAAACCCAAATCTATATGCCCAGACGGGGATTCGAACCGCCGTCCTCCCAAATGTGATGTCAGAGCGTTTACCACTCACCCATCACGCTCGGTCGGGCATTCAGGAGGACGCGGGCACGAATTACCTTCCAGTCATCCAGATTTGGATTTTCCATGGATTCCCCATATCACTTCAGGCGAATGCCATTGTCTTTCCTTCAAAGGCCATGGACGTGTTCCTTCCCGTTCCTTCTCTGGTCTTTTCCTGGACGTCAACGAGGCGTGAAACCAGAAGCAAAAGAAAGAGAAACATCATTTCTTTTTCAAATTTATTTATTAAGAGGGAATGGTGCAATGTTTCTTCTATCACTGAGACATTCTGTACCAGCATATCCTGCAACACAAATGCCACGTCTTCTACTTGTGTCTTTAATACGGAATAATCTTGTTGTGTTAGAGATAACTTTGTTAGCAAGTCGGGGGGGATAAAGTAATGAAGTGATTAGCTACTGATTGGCGTGTAACAACCCTAGTATCCAGCTTCCTACTAATTGCTGGTGTCTGAGAGATACGCAGTCGTCAATTGTAAAATTGTATATTTTTCCTATGAATGTGTTTTGCTTTGACGCATGAAAATGGTATAAATGAACTTTAATTCGGTTGCAAGCAGCACAGTGTCGAATTGTTAATTAGCGGACTGGAATTAAGAATGTTGTGTAACTTTTTTGAATCTTTAGAATTGTTGTCAGTTTTGTGTTCAAATGCTTTTAAAGATATCCTAATTTTATTTTTAAATGTTTTGTTATCATCATAAGTAATTTTGTCCAAGTTTTAATTGTTTTTGTATGACTTCTATTGCTGAAGTAATTGTCAACAGAAGCGCCCGTCGGCGCTTTTAATGTTCTCTAGAACATTCTAGGACGTACATTTAAGGTCCGGATCATCGTCATCGAGTCAGCCCGCTCGGATCAGTGCTAAGATGGAACATTTGTTTATCAGTAATGTGCTTTAAATCAATTATGATGTCAAGTTAATATTTGTTTTTCTTAGTCTTTTTACGTAATAATAGTCATTTTATAACTTTAGTGACGTTATTTGAGAACTGCAGAATTCAGTTATGTACTCTGGTGATAGTTTAAATCTGAAAAATCTTTGTAAATCAGTTTATTAAACAATATCTTCCAAATACTTTCCCATGACGAGTTTCCGTGATAGGACTGAATTATAAAACTACATCTAATCAACAAAGTTCCAACAACTTTAACAAACGGCACACCATATCCAGTCCGTTATTATGTGTGAGAATGTTTAATTTACTGCTTACTCCATTAACCATTTCCTGATAACAAGAGGGTATGGCCTATATCTAACTTCGTGCATAAAATCAGAATAATTCAAATATGAATACGCTAAAAGTTGCGTATTACATATCGGTTTTTTACATAAGGTAAATGAACTACCTGGTAGGGCACCTTCAGTAAGAAAATACAACACTTGCAAGTAACTCGTTTTTTGATAGCTTGTTCGATAAGGAAATTGTAATTGTCAGTCATTTTTCGAACTATGACGGCATACGATGTACGTGTATTCCGGGATGCTTAGCTGCTACCAGGAGACTGGTGGTCACATGTCAGTGTTACATATGAAGTTAATGTTTTAATGCGGAGTGTATTTTTCGATTAGGCCCCTACCTAAATACATTCATATAATATATCAGAATCGATCCGCTGATCATGTAACGGTAACGCTGTCTAACTTCAGGGCAAAGATGAATATGTGAAAGGATGCACATTCTTCAATGGTATACGTTACATTTGATCACAGTCACTGAGTTTAAGCCAGGTGGAAACAATCACACTGACCAAAAATTAATTTACAATATCATAAATTACGTCCCCGCTCGTCATGAAACTGGAAGAATATTGTCTTAACTGCATAACATGGTGAAAGCTTAAAGATAACCCACAAGTGTTTATTGTAGAAATATTGTTTTCCCTCGACACACTGTTCAGACAGAGTAATTTACAATCCGTATGCAGTAATTGTTATCAATATTGGTTAAGTAAGTGATTTCTTTTCAAATAATGTTCAAGGAAATACGATGATTTTTATCTTTACAAATACTACGAAGTAGATATTTTCTTTTATCAATTCATTTACACTTTTATTACAATGTAGACTTTTTTGTGTAATTAAATATTATATAAAATTATATCTCCTCTTTGAACCGATAAAGGATAGCAATATGCGTCAAAAATTAATTAACAAGACCCCACAAAATCCGTTTATACTCTAGTGAAGGTTTCGTTACTTTTGGTGAGCTGGATCCAATATTTTGGTGCTGTCTCTGGTATATTAATACATCACGCGCTACAGTCACACTTAAAGGCTTAGTCCAATTCTGATCTGTATGCAGAGTCCGCTCATTTAGTGGGATTACATAATTCCCATTAATAGCATGTGAATGATCCGCTGTGGTCCAGCGTAATGGAGGTCATATCGAGTGGGCAAGATTATGACGCTTGGAGAAAAACTGGAGATATAATTAAACTAGCGCTTATGTCACCGATCCCATGCTGGCGAATTTTATATTTATTTCTGGTATGTTTAATACTTCGTTCCATAGAGAATTCAACGATTCGTTGATTTGTATTCTTAATTTCCACAATTTTAAATAACGAGTGTTACGTATTACGTAAAGCGGTAAATTTTTTCTACGAACCGCCACTACAGTGCCAAGAATTGTCTCTCTCTTTATAATCGTGTTTTGAATTGTGAAATTTAATCAAATGCTGGAAACCTACAAAGATCAAACTTAGGTTGCCGAGAAGTCATATTTCATGGGATCGGTCTTGTTTGTCACTAGCAACATCTGTGCTCCATTTGTTTGATAGGGATCCCTTTATTAATTCCTTTCATGGTTTTGCTGAAGGTGGAGAGAGAACCGGCCATGGTGTAGCCAACACGACTCCGACAATGCAAACAATAACTTATTTAGTTCATAAAGACTAACTTAGTTCTCAACCGTAAGGTTGGTTGGATCCTGGCGAAGGAAGCATTTTAAGCGACTGTGTCAGTGCTAGGACGGATAGTTCCTTTCCTGTAGGACTTCGGTTTAACGTGGAATCCAAACCACGCAACGACCTGACATAGGTGGTGTGATCAAACAAACTCTTAAAAATACCTGCATCCAAGAGGATTTGAACCCTGGGCCGGAACAACGAACTTTTTACAGCAAGCGCCTTTACCACTAAGCTACCAGACTCTCTATTTAGTTCGTGCAAGATTAAAAAATTAAATATTATCTGAGAAGTGAAACACTAAGACGGAGAATTAATGGCAAGTAAAAGATTTTAGGTATTATAGAGAGGAAATTGTTTAGGTGGTGGGGCCATACCAGAAGAGTTCATTTTTTTTTTCTTATGGCTTGACGCCTCGTCGAGGTCTTTCGAAGCGGGATAGGACTGGGGAATAGGAACGGACTGGAATTTGGTCATAGCCTTTTTGAAGGAAGCATCCCGGCGTTCACCTGGAAACCAAGGACACCCCAAATCTGTATGCCCGGACGGGGATTCGAACCCGCATCTTCCCAAATGCGAGGCCAGCCTGCTAACCGCTCACCCACCATGCTCGGTCAGTAGATTAAAGATTCTGTAAATATGTGACAAATGCAGCTTTGAGAATCACACGAACTCACGTATAATGGTTGACTTCGTACCCTCTTGTTGCGTCCCCGGCCTACATTCAGCTCACCTGTAGCCCGTGGCCCGTTTGGAAATTGACGAATGACGTCTTGTTCGAAGTAGTGTCCCTTCCTGTTGTTATTCTTCAAATGTGTGACGGGGGCTCATCGTCTGTGCGGCGTTGTAGTGGAGAGCGTCTTTTTTCGGTGAAGTAATCCAGGTTCCATTTTTTAGTTAAGAAGCTGCATCTGGAATTTTTATTTAAAAAAAAACTTTATTGAAGTTCCATTCCTCACTTGAATGTTAGGGTTTCAAAATTAGACCAGTTTTCGCTTTTCTTTGAGGGAATTGAATCGAACAAATTTGACACTAAATTCAAAGTCGTAAATTTACTGTGTATCAGCGCTGATCTGCAAGCTACATAAATTGATCTAACAAGTTTTCTTCGCACTACTTACATTTTCCGCTTCGCGATTCTATACTTCATACGTCATGCATGTTCCCTTCATTTCCATTCAAAGTTACTTTTTGCTATCTACCGCTTCGATTAATCCCTTTCAATTCTTTCCATGCGTAGAGTATGTGCTTGGACGAATAATAGAATTGTTGTCCTTCGGCCGTTGTAATTCTTTTACTTGTAACTTCATTCCTATATCTCACCTCATAAGTCATGATTTCTACCTTACTATTCTTCATTTAACTGGGTTTTAACGTAAAAAATTGCTCCGTCAAGATCGCAAATTTTTTCATTTTAGAACTGATACGACTGTGACTCCGCTGTGAGCTGATCGCAGCGTCTCCCGCTTTGTTGAAATGACCTGTCTGTACCGCTGGTGTGTATGCGAGGCTCCTCAGCCGCTATGCCTGCGGCGTCTAATCGACGACGGTCATCCGCCGACGGACCCTTCCCCCACAAAGCCTGCTGTCGTGAAGCCTGGGGATGATTGCCGTTGCAGGCAGGTTACATCGCCGTTGTAGATTCAGAAACCGGCTGACGCTTCTAGGCTTCCAAAAACGTCGCCTCTGGCGTCGGTTGAACAGCGTTTGTTACGGAAAGGTGACACTCTGCACTCGGCTGACACCGCAGATGGGGCCTCATGCGGCCCTTTGAGGATATTAATGCGGCTCTTTCGTAATATATGATTTTTTTCATACATCTTTACCGACAGTAATAGTAGTAGCAGTAGTAGAACTTCGGTGAGCCATAAAGACCAGGCATCACCAGTGTGAACAAACGTTTTCCAACATGAAACAAAATAACCGATGAGAAATTAAAAACGAGTTACGCACGTAGCATGATAAAACTTTTTAAGGAAATGAAAGCGCATTGTTCTCATTAATTATCATGCTTGCTATATATACGTTATTCATTTATGAATATTATTTACACAATCGTATGCGTCATTATTTAATAAATTATATTAATAATTTCTTTATTAAATTATAACTATGGCTCTTATAAATTTTTTCAACTCTTTTAATGGTGCTCTTAAACTTCTAAAGTCTGCCGACCACTGGGTTAAAATATAACATTCACTCACATCCAGAATCAACCCATCAGTTCATTCTTGCGAGTTAGCGTTCGTATGTTGACATACTGTCTTATCCTTCATAACTTCGCGGTCTATAAAGAATGGTGGATGTATTAGAGAAACTACTTTTTGTTGACAAACTGTCCCTTTTCCTTAACATTGTTTAAATACAGACGCTTCATGAAAGCTACACTAAGCAGTTATTGCATGCAGTGCTCCTTTGCAATATCCACTATATCGAATTATTTTGTTCTGGAATCGATCCCACTCACTGTTACAATATTCCAAGAGTATTCTTATAATAATTTTCTACACATTTCTTTGTATCCTGAATAACGTGCTTAAAAAACTGTAGTATTTACGATCCGCACTGCGTACTTTATGTTAGTCCGGTTCCTCGTCATTTGTATCATTACCACTAAATATTTACAGATTTCGCTGTATGCAACAAACTTGTTCTTGTTCGTAGTGTGCGTTAGTATCTATTCTTTACATTTCATTGGAATCATATTATTAATCTTAAAGAACGAAATCTTTAGCTTCTGTTCACTTTCTTTCCACCAATATAACTGCGACAATCCAACTTTATACGGGATTCCTGATATAACATTTAGTCTGTAGGAGCCTTCAGCATCTAGATCGACAAATGCATAGATACCCGTTTGAATGGTCATCTTTTTATTCACAAATCAGATATAATATTCTGTGTCCTTCTTTCCTTGTTGGGAGACCTTTTTCATATTATATTAAAGAGAACGGTATGGCAAATGAAAAATAGCATAAGCTTAGGGAGATTTGAAATGAAAATAATGTATACTACAACTTGTGAGAAGATATCAAAATAAAATTTTGGTTATTAATGTGTCCGCGACGGTCCTGCAGGAAGAGTTGGGTTATTTATCGTGTTAATGCCGGGGCAGTTCTTGCGCCCTGTAGCCTGCAGCGCAGCCGTTACTGGGAGTGCATTAGAGCGTAATGAGTTCTGCAGCGGAGTGTCGACTCATTATTTATCCACGAGATAAGAAGCGCAGTAAGAAGTCCCACAGCAGCGAACAACTTTCTGAACGACTAATTAGGGCGCTGTGACAAAAATTCCGACTCCGACTTAGAAGCTTATGTCGTGAGAAGCAGCCGGCTTAAAAATACTAGCAGAGTCGCGCTAATAAACAGAGGAGCCGAAATGTGCCCACGCGGGGATTGCAGTGACTTTGCGGTCAGTTGGTTACGCAGTGTATCTGGATGAACGATGTGACCTTACAAAAACGGCCCCAAACTCCCAAGAGGAAACGATAAACTCAGCTACTGCTTCCATGACGCGTGGTTAAAGGTTCAATAAAACAAGATTTTACGTGGTAAATGCTTCTTCCTTAAAGTAATCAAGCCCAATATTTCTCAATCAATCAGGCACTTAATATAGTGCCACGAACAGCATAATGCGAACTACTTTTCAGACTACTTACAGGATACACTTATTTCCTACGAGGACGCGGATGCTACTATGCAACATATACGGGAAACTGTTGCACCCCAAGGCGATGTGTGTTAAAATTAATTTAATATTTTTTGTATTTATTAAATTCACAAACTTAATGATATATTGGCTGTTTTTTTATGAGCACCCGGTTCAAGTTTGACGTGTGAAATGATTGATATTCTAATCATTTCATAAATGTGTTGCTGTCAAGAACGGAACAAAACACATAGTTGTGGCTCGAAGTCAGCGAAAGGAATGTTCGGTTTGGATACACTAGACAAGAGGTCGGGGTCGGGTGAGCGAAGTGTTTGACACTGCAGGGTGTCGGACATGGTCTGCGGCACCTCCGCATGTCGCCGGGACGCGACTGTTGAAATGCGAACGTGGGACGGTGTGTATTTGCAAAAATAAGGAGGACATTTTGTGAAAAGAGAAATCCAAGTAAAAACCTAGCTTGGTAGGAGAGCGGTAACGCTCTGGCCTTGTATTCGGGAGGATGCGGGTTCTAATCCCCGTCCGGGAATCCAAATTCGGATTTTCCATGGTTTCCCCAAACCACTCCAGGGGAATACTTCCTTAAAATGGCCATGGCCGAATTACTTCGCGTTCCTTGCCTCACATACTTTCCTGCCTCTAATGACCTTGACGTCGACGAGGCGTAAAGCCATAAGCGAAAAGTAAAAGCCACGTAAAAATTTTGTGAGGTGGATCGAACGATAGAGATTTCTTAGTATGTGCCACGAATTCCAGCAACTTCTAAGAATGTTTTTTTTTTCTTCGTAAAACCAACGGGAAGCGAAGGCCAGGCTTCTAGAAAGACAGAGGCGGAAGTTTATTCTGGTGTGGATGGCCGACGAGGTAGCTCGCTCGCCGCCAGGAGCCAGTTGTTTAGCGTGAACCAATACAAGTGTCGGTGATTTTGGACGGTTAAGTCACCTTGTGTCGCTTGTGGAATTATGAGCTGAAAGTGTAAAGATACAGCTATGGTTTACTGGCATCAAAAAGCGGAAAAATATCGTCACTGAAAAATAATTGCTCTTCGCATTCGGTTGAGCCCAAAACGCTCTGGCAGGGAGACTTGCATCGATAGATTCGCTGATAAAAATATCCTTCACTAAAAGTAGAACCATTCAATACAAAACAGTTTGGGCCCTGGAAAGAAAATACTAATGTTATAGCAATGCAGCGATAAAATTTTCTGGCTTTACCGTAGTACACGACGAAAACCGAAGCGAATGAAATGTTTTGTTGTAACACAAAATTAACGATATCGAAAGTGACAGTTGAAAATTATTTAAAGTAGATTTATTTATCCATCATGTTTTGAGACCAATAGATAGAGAGGAAAAGAAGGGTGTACAGTGCCACAAATATCGGGAAATGTTAAAGCTTTTGTTTTTGATCATTTATTTACTATGATGATCATGTATGTTCTATGATGAAGTACAAACCAGATAGGAAAAAAATGAAGTTTACATCAAATGACTGAATTTTAATAATACATATTTTTGGTTTCAAGGTTTCGGAGAATTTTTACAAAGTTTGTTTCCTTGAAGCATCTATCATTATACAAGTTAAATCTGTGTTTCACTAACTTATTTTATGCTACACCGTATTCCGATTAGTTAGGATCTCTTTGCTAAATTATATAGTTTACCTGCAGTTATCGATGCTACATCTGCGTAAGTTTTGATATTGTGACACTATCTATGTAACTGATTTTCTTTTAGAAAGAGTATTTAACTCCAATAGCTAACATTGAACTAACACGAAACAAATTTATGAAATTTAATAAACAACTTATTTTTAAGAAGTTTAGTAACGAATAGATTCTTCTTAATCGTTCAAATTAATTTTGTGTGGAATTGGGTTGGTAAAGCACTTTAAAAGTTTCCAAATAATTTTTCAACCGTTCAAATACTCTGTTCATTATTCAGAAACGTTTGAAAAATTTTGTGTGTTTCAGTGTGAGGAATACTACATGATTAACGTATATAAAATGCAGAAACGTATTATGTAAAGTAGAGCAAATCAATAAAATATTGGTTCCTTCGATTTTCTTTTAATCGTTCGAACAGTGATAAAGAAGGTTTTGGGAGTTCATCCCTGAAACTGCCAACGTCTGCAAAGTGGCCAAAGAGTCATTTTTTTCCCGCACCTCCATTGACCACAAGTTTGTGCCTTTTCCTCAAAGGACTGGCTTTTCAATTGCCATGGTAATGGGACTGGGCAATCTACATACATTAACATGCCAATGGATGCAATCACCTGCTCCCTGTGTTGGCTTTGAAGCTCCGCCGCACACTTTATTAAATTGAAAACATAAAATTCCCGTCCGGACCCTAGATTAAAGGCCACGGGGGGCCTCGGGCGGGGGTGGTCTAGCGCGTGTAATCCCGACCCCCCTTCCCCCTCTCCCACCAACGCCGTGTCAGCCAGTGGCGGCCCACGAACTACCAGGCGCAAATCCCAGTCCCGCCGCAGCGCCTTGATGAAACCGGCTGGACGCGTCCCGACGACAGTTACTCTGTTAATCCTACAAGAGTTAACTGCCGAGGGGCTACCTTCGACACCTTAAGTTCAAGCCGGAGGAAACGGCAGGAAAGTTCCTTTCTGGCATAAAAAGCGGCCGTAGCAAGCCTACATAAAAGAAAGAGAGGCTTTGTAAATTCCCCTTGAGTTTTTACCATGAAAAAATAATAATAAATTATAATAAGTGCTTTGGTTTTGTTTCTTGTGGATTACTGTAACACGTAATATTCCTAAATATCCTAGAATGCAATAAAATTTCAGAAATAGTGAACACGACATCAAAATTTCAGTATATAACTTCCATAACACAGCAAAAGAGTACAACATGGAGATGTTTCTCAATAAAACCGAAATATTGGCTTTCATCGGAAAAAATCTCCAAAGAACCAAAATTTCAACAGAAAACACACCATAGAACATGGAGCGGAATTTAAATATCTAGGTTACAACTTCAGCTACACCCTAGAAACTGGCATGCAACAAAAAATCACAAATTTCACTAAAGTTACAGGAATATCTAACAGCACCTTCAGACTATTTCTTTTAAAAGGCACACAAGAATCAGGCTACATAATATCTTGGCTAAACTTACCCTGTTGTATGAGCAGAGGTTAATGAGGACTGAGATGTGATTCATGAGGAGAACAGCTGGCTACACATTACGAGACAGAAAGAGATCTGACGAAATCGTTAAAGAACTCTAAGTTAAACCAGTTCTCCAAGCTGTATAAACCTATAGAACATCGTGGACAAACCATTTACAACAAGTTAAGACGAACCGGATCCCAAGAAAAATCGTCAAACAACATCCCAGAGGCAGGAGAGACATAGGAAAACCACCAAGAAGATGGATTGATACCGCAACTGGCCACCAGGCCTAACACTGGACAGCAAAAGGAAGAAGACAATTTCTGTAAATCGCCAAAATTTAGGTATGCCAGTGACTCATTATGAGTCCTTGGCCTTCAAAGATAATTTTGAATGCAATATTCATCGCCAAAGATAAACTAGCGCATGAAGACTATTGAGTAACATTTTACTTTGTAAATTTTTTTTATTAAAAGTCTAAATAGTAATTTTTTCCCCATGGTCTTCTTCTTTTCCGTTTTGACCTCTACGGACCACGTGGTTCGTAACTCTAGTGAGCTTTCTTTTTGGCCAAATATTCTTTCATCCTTGCACTGTGGTTGTCTTTTCTTTCCCTTTTTTGAAGCATGAGTCATTCGTATCATTGAATTCCCCAGTGGGATTAAGTTTGGTGCATTTCTCCACACTAGTTGCTGGGAGAGTAAGGTAATCTTTATTGATGTTATTAATAATAATTTTAAGGTTATATGCATTTCTGACTTCCTAATCTGATTGTGAAAATGAGTGTGAACTATACATAGAACAAAGGGACTGTATGATACTAACAATTTACATTATGGAATTCAAAACAGTATAAATTTTAGCTTGATCTTTGTTTTTACTATGCAAGTTATCTAACTGCGAGTATATATCCAACAAGAAAAAAGCACAATTCTATTTTTTTTAATTCTTTTTTTTCAGTTTTAGATAAATTGTTCTTCTGCCCCTTTTAATTGTTCTCTGTATTTGCTCTCTGCTATTGTTAATATGCCTCCTTTGCTATTCCAGTATTACGTATGCTACTACAGGAATGAATGCACTTTACTCTCAATTTATTATTATTTTTCTGTGCTTCTATTTGTAACGACCTAGTGTGGCTAATCAAATATAGAAAGATTTTATCACATACTAGCTCATACCCGCGACTTCGTACGCGTGGATTAAGAATTTATTTGCCAGAATTGAATATAGAAAGTTCTTGGTAACGAAGGATTGGTCCTAAACAACACCGAGTCGGCATAATATGAAAGGAAAGCTATCACTATATCATTCTACCATCGAACCTGTCTCTTGAAGAGAATCAATTTGCAACATGTTTCTGTCACCATTCGATAAGTTCTCAAAATTTCGTGACTACAACTGTTAATCATTCAGGGGCAAATGTCATGTGCCCTTCCTACAGATTTTCGTGTCAAATTCCATCAATATCGATATAGCCATTTAGTTGTCAACACGTAACAAAAAGAAAGAGACTTACTTCCGCATTTATAGTATTATTACAGCAGACCACACACACACACACACACACACACACACACACACACACTGACTGCGAACAACCCCTGAGGGATCATTACACCGTAAAAAGTGTACACCTACAGCATTGCAAGACTACCTACGATTTGCCTCTCATTGAACCCTTAAATTTGTGATATCTACAGTTTAACATTCAATCCGAATAACCGATGGTCCAGGCGTGACTCTTACGATCAAAAACAATTTTTAAAATCTTAGACTCCACGGAGAATTGAACCGGAGACCACGACGCAAGCATTAGTAAGCAAGCGCTTTAATCACTGAGCTACCTGAGCGTTACACGGAAAAACAATACAGAGACCTCCATATCCAACCCGTCTGTCTATCGCCGTTCATTAATTTTTCGAAATTATCAGAAAACATGTATTATTTACATAGATAATTTTTCAACCAAATGTAGACAGTATTTTTTTCCTTGTTTCAAAGGATAAGTATGCAATGTTTCAACGAGATTGGATGAAAACTGTGGATTTGTATGAAGAATAAACAAACCAACAAACAAACAAACATATATACATTCATCTTTATATATATAGATTGATTAGTGTATGAATTCTATCAAACTATTTTCGAAACCATAGAAACACCAAAATAAATTAAAGCTTTATTTTACTACGCAGAAGGTGTGTTTAGGTTGACAATGGAAGTTAGCAGAGAGTCAGCCATATGCTCTCGCCCATATAATGCTTCGCTCTTTCCCCATTATTCAGCTAAGCGCCGCAAAAGGGTGGAAGGTGACCTTCAGCGCCGCAGTACCTCAGCAATTTTTTCTGTCCAGATACCTGAGCTGCCATTTATCACTGATAACTAAATTCGGGATGGAGATATAGGCTCCTTCCTGAATTCCAAATTTCGAGGGGACGTAAGTGCATAGCTACACATAAAATAGAGAGAGATAATATTCTAATCTGGTCACATCACCAAGATTACGCGAGGAGCAAATGAATATGAAGAGGAAATTCTTTCTCTCATGGTGGCCAGAGCAGGATCAACAACAGCTTCTAATAGAAGGACGAGGTTGAGGTACCAACTACTTGTCTGCCGATGCGTGTTTGTAGCTACGATGAAGTTATTGATACAGCGCTCCATGCTGTCCTGGGCTGGCTAACAGTGCTGGTGTTTTGACGCTACTTCATGCCCACCGTGAACTAAATAAATACAAAGGAAAAGTTGCAGTGTCACTCTTGCTGGTGCAATTTGATTTCGAAAGTACATTTTAGATTATAAATTCCGAAATATGTGTTCAGTTATTTGTTGTTTCATTTTTAATAATCGTATGCTGCTTCTAATCCTCAATAATCAAATGTAAAATTAATGTAAAATGTTTGACTCACATATATTATCCTGTGATGGAATCCAAAAATTTTAGGCATTGTAGTTTGTATCACCAACGGTACGTGTTAGAAGGGTCATTTAGATTTTAGTACTTCTATGTCTATCAGAAAATATTGTTATCTTGTTTGGAACCCCAATACTTGCCAGTTTACGACAATAATCACTTTTTCCCGATGCGCAAGATGCTGTTTCGAATATCTACCCCTAATCCTGGTGAGCAGGATTTTTGTTCGGGATATTCTACCTTCACATCAACAAAATCTAAATTCAGATTGAAATTATATCACTACTAGCTGCCCCGACAGACTCTGTCAAGAGTTACTGCCCTATCATAGTACAATAGAAAAATTAAATAATTAAAATGTATTTCAGAGTGATCACTTCATTTATTGATTTAATCTCTTAATAACAAACAACGATTAGTTACAAAATTAAGTTTTCTATTTCGTACAGTGCAAGACGTTAGTAATAATGTGATGATATTTTTATTGTAATGCTTTATGGAACACGATTTTTTTGTATGTTTACCTGGCACGTAAACAATTAAAGCTGAAGTAGGCAACATACAACTGTCCAAGGAGAACCATGGTTTTTCAAGATTAACGCCGCAAACACTCAACGACTGACCCTGGGATTTATTTATGGTCATAGCGAAAGTAAGCCGCACTGGAAATTGCAGTCGTTTAAATTCAAATGGTACGTCAGTTGGTATCATTGGGATGCGAGGTATCAACACATCTTCTCCCTTATATTTTCCATTTAGAATGGTTGCTTCGATCACATTGTTCAGTAATTTTTTCACTGTTAGCCGTGTACCACTACAAAGACGTGGTTGGTTGATATTTCGCAAAATTATGACCACCGATTCTACTTTTAATTGAAGATTATGAGGCGGAAATCCTGGCAAATACAGTGAGTTCAAAAATTATGGTGAATAGTTGACGACATCATCTTGGTTAGTTGTGCAATGAACTGATTTGTATGTCCTTAATTCACCGGCGATGTCATTTTGAAATTTATTTCTTTTTCATCCGTGTTTTTGGCAGCTAATATAGCTCGTTCGCTCAACCAAAGATTATCTCTGTAATTATGAGTGACATTAGGGAACACCTTTCGTATGAGCTCGGTTTTTGATTCAGTAAACTGACAAAAATTGACAGGAAATGTAATGCAGCCGGTCAAAACGTCTACAGGAATTTTGCCATTGCCAATTTCAATGAGTTGCTTTGAAAATATTTCTCCAGATCGATAACTTTGCAATTCCAAAGATAATCCTAATGCACCTTTGTTTTGCTTTGATTGACTGGTTTGTATGGGGAAAGAAAAGTGTTGTTTTTACTATTTTCCTCGCAATTTTTACGTTTTTTTCTCTTCATAAGAATCTTTCCAGTTCCATAAACCAATGAGTACAATGGCTCCAGTGGCGGAACCAATGGCTCTAATTTCACTTTGCCAAATGCGCAACACAATCCATTTGTTTCCTTTTTGTATTTCAACGCCTTACAATGTGGGAAAACTGAGTTCATAGATCCAATAGCAACGCATTTTTTAGGAACTGTAGTCAATTGAAACATCGTAACTGAAAGCCGCTCGCGAAACACTGAAAGCAGCTTGAAAACGACGCGTTGCACGTGATTGTAATATCCTAATCCTTTCAATTTCATTTCGCTCTTCGCGTTGTTGTGCACTCCGATTAGATTGAACATTAGAGTTTCGAGTTCTTCGGCCCAAATTGCTGGGTCTAAATATAAACACACTGAACACAATTGGTTTTCGAGAGAAGCGAAAATTTAAAAGCAACCAAGAAAATGCTACGCACGGAGGAAGTAATGATAACACGTACGTCAGTGAAATTATTTTCGCTGATCACACGCAGGCTTAGATTAATATCCATAGAGCCTAATCAACTTGAAGGCATACCAAAGATAATCCTAACGCGCCTTTGTTTTGATTGAGGGAAAAAATGTTTTGTTTTTACTATTTTCCTTACAATTTTTACGGTTTTTCTTTCTATAAGAACCTTCCTTGTGCCTTAAAGAAAATATTAAAAAAAATAATTAGCCGAATTGGTAGAGCCCTTCTCGAGATTTGCGCTTAGCAACACATTTGGCGATTCATTTTTATTGTATAGATAAACAGAATGTAAGTTCAAGTTATGAGAACATTTCCTGTTTCAGGTCAGATCATAGTGCGTTGCCGTTGTTGGCCTGTATACTGTAGAGGACTGATGTAAAGCCCTGTGGATCCTATGGTAAACGGTTTTGACGGTGCGGGCACTCCCCAAGGACTCGTCGGCATTAGCGCACATTATCTCCACGGGGTCGTTCCGAACAGGTCGGCAGGTGCGCACTGGACTGGGAGGTCATTCTGTTTTACGACTTCACAACTTTCCACACATCAGCGGCGCCCGACTCTGAACAGCTCCACACAAACATCGCTCACACTGAAATTTTAAAATGTATGTAAATGTTTTGCTGTGCTCCTTTATAACGAAAGTTCAGATTCATAACATTGGGAGATTTTAAAGTATACGATGAGGACGAATTGTATGTACTGCGTGTGTGTGTGTTTTAACAGCGGAAACAAATGAAATTTTTTGTTTCAAGTGTAAGTTTCTATATAATTATGATTGAAGATTCCAAACTTATTCTGGAGAAAACAATTGACCACATTTTGATTAACTGACTCAAATTACTACTTTCGTTAATATTAATAAACATTTGGAGTAGTTTAAATTTGTATAAGGACTTACCTGCAGAACACAAAGAACCTTCACATATTTCTACAAATACAGAATAACGATATTTTAAAATTAACTCATATTGTTAATTATCATTGCTGAGACTTTTTTTGTACCCGTTTGTATTGATCAAAGAATATCTTCCTTCTTTTAGACATAAGAAAAACAGAATAGGCCATATGTTGAGAGAGGAATTGTCGTGCCCTCTTTATGGGATGAGTCAATGTTCTACTTCCACGATTATGGCTGTAACGCATTGATATAAAACAGTTTCATAATATGTTTCCTTTATAATTTTTAATAAATTTGCACAGTCATTTTTAACATTCTTCATTGTTAATAGTTTGGATACTTTTTTGCATGCTGGTTTTCTTGTTTCTAAATGACAACACAAGATGTATGTGTAGGTGGAATTTTGATTGGTAGCTTTGGAATCTGGATTCACATATTACCTTTTACCAAAAAAAAAAATTTGCTTACAATAGAAAAGAATAAATAAAACTTGTTCTGTATATATTCAGGAAAATTGTGTCTTTTTAATTTATAAAGGGCATGGAAATGAAATTAACCTGATAAATAGAGGTTTTAATGTATATTCTTAACTTCGCTGATTTTCTAATAACTAAACAATTTGTTAACTTTAGTTTATAAGGTATAATTTTTAATGATTCCAGAACGCTTTTTTAACAGTAATGTGACAGGTAAAAATACGAATTCCAGTGCAAATAAAATAAACTAAAACTTCGTTATTCAATCTGTTTTAGATTCATATTCAACTGCCGTCTACCTTTAGCCATTGTAATTGCGTTTCCTGTAGGTAAGCAGAAATATGGAACCTTCACGAAATTCCGATTAAAGTGGAATATGAATAAAGCTTTCAATGTTTCCGAAAATACCTTGTATGACCGACACTTCTACTTAGCTTAGGAATAGGCAGACGTGTGGGTCAGAGACCCAAAAGGTGACATAAGGATAGTATATATTAAAAGTAAATAAAAAAAGGACCAGAAGAGAGCAAAAATAAAAATAAAAAAAATATTTAAAATAGGTACTACCATGCTCATATTAATCCGAACGACCTGAATTGCACATCGCAACATTTCCTCCTGGGACTTATTCAACCCATTATACACATCTACGAAGACAGTACTATACCCAGGAGGTGGTACAGTCTCACGACTATTAAAATTGAGCCACATCCACCTCCCATAAAACGAAATACATTTCCGCTTTTTTGTTTCATAAACCGAAATAGTGATTACATTTCGGCAATAAAAGAGTTATAGGAACATCGAATACGTTTCATTTACTGTTTTAAACACATTTTACAGTTATTAAGTGTTCACACATAACCAATCTCAAACAAAATGCTGGTTTTTAGAAAGTACTGGATAACAACAAAATGCAGATTTTATACCCGTCTACAACAACTTAAAATGACTCGAAATTTACGTTAATATTCAACGTTTGCTGTGTATTATGATTTTTGGAAACAGTACAGACTTATCTAAGTCAAATATATAACACGTAACAAGATTTCGGATTTAATAATTTTGGCAGTGGTCTTGTAATTATGCCTGTAAAAGCAATTCTTTTAGTTCTGTCGTTTCTTGAACATACTTAGCGTGGAACAATAGAAAAGAATCATAACATTAATGTTCTGGCTGACGTGAGACACTGTCAACGAAGCATGCGTGAGTAGGATTTGAAAGACACTTTCCTATTAAATTTAACTTCACCGTAAAGATTTCTGTCACTCAACATTCCCCATTTTTTCTAGTGCTCATAACAAAGTCGGACGATTGATCATTGATGTAATACGTAATGATAACTGTTTAAAATAATCAAGGAACTGAATCAAACTAATGTGTGTATTGTGCGAAAAAGTTTTTTTTAGCTAATGTCCTTATTGTGCGACAACGATAATTTCTAGCCTGTAGTATTGGGAAGCAAATGAGAAATGAAATAGAAAGTGGCTGTTCTTACGAAAAAAAATCTCATCAAGGAAGAATATAAAATTCAAAGCTTCCGTATTTAAAAACATGCTGCTCCGACTAGTGATAGCTAATGATATAATTGATGCATAACCCCAAATGGGAATTATTCGTAGCATGGAGTTATCTTCCCTGTCCTATCGCGTTGACCGCTATCTCCGGGAGTCCGTAAAAAATTCGGTTTGCGGTAAGGGGCAAAATCGTTAACCGTAGCACAAAAAGAATATACATTATTAAAGAAGTGCAGAAATTTTAAAAGTTAATTCTGACATATATCACCAATGATGAAAAGTTTCTTTAATTTTATTTCCTAAATTTAAAATTCCAAGAAATAAACAGTAAATTCCAGGAACGGGGAAAGATAATGCCTGGCTCGTTATTAGTTTCTCCTACCACAGCCTCCGTCTCTGGTAAGCCTGACGCTATGGTGCTGTAATTGGCTCAGGTTCGGATATGCTGATCCCGGAAGCTACGAGGTGCGATGTCTTGCGGTTCCACGGTTCGAGTCAGCCGAGGGCAAAAGTGGTTAAATGATGCGTTATGTTTTTCTTGGGTTACCCGTACACTGGGACAGTGAAAACATATTTTACACCTATTGGGAAGTTGAAATTATAAATTTCTGCCTGTATCTATTGTGAAATCAAAATTCGTTGTTATTCTTCAATAAAGTCACTATTATTTCAAAGGCACGGAAGAGGTTAGTATTCTAAAAGCGTAAACGAATACGGCAACGATATTTGAGAAATAGCAATTCCACATTCCGTTGAGTAATTTCGAGATTTTTTATTTAAACAGAATTTTTGATAGCCAGATCGTTAGTGTGAATTGACTACTGTCTAGTGCCACTGATGAAATTTACCCTTCACCGAATTCGTTCAGCTATTAATTAATGTAAAATTCCGGGAAATAAACAATAACTTTCAGGAACGAGGAAAAATAATGCCAAGCTGTTTATGCGTTGTAGCCACCTCATCTTCCGTCTCTGGTAAGCCTGACGCGATGGGGTGGTAAGTGGCTCATATTAGCGGATGCAGATCCCAGAAGCTAGTTCGTTGTCTCGTGGTTCCACGGTTCGAGTCGCGCGGCGGAAAAAGTGGTTAAACGATGCGTTATGTTTTTCTTGTGTTACCCGTACACTGAGACAGTAAAAACGTATTATTACAGATTTCTGCCTGTATCTATTGAGAAATCCAAATTCATTGTTATTTTTCTGTAAAGTCATTATTATTGCAAAGGCCTGGAAGAAATTAGTTTTTTTTATTTTTTTATTTTTTTTTTAACCCGAAAGCTTTTTGGCTGGATCGTGAATTTGACTTGACTACTGTCTAATGCCGCTGAAGAACTTTGCCTATTTGTTTGATGAGCAGTAATACAATCAAGATTTAATTTAAAACTGCTGGTATCTGTATGTATTGACATATTAACTCATTGTATGCTGAATTGACGCTGAAGTAAATACAATCATGTTGTGGATACTGAAATTTGTAACAATCTAGTCTTAAAGTATAAATTGTTCGCGATCATTCATTTCGCCAAATTGTAAAGTAAAAGGTTTGTTTCCTCATAGTTGTGGAAAAACGATAGCCAGTATATAGACGTCATAACATCCACGAGGACTATGAGAAAGAAGAGTGGTTTTATAAATATCCTACGTTTCATTTATTCTAAACAAAACTTGTGAGCAGATAGATGACGATAGACTTTGCATTAAACGTGGACAGCGCTGTCATGTTCTATCAGTCTTTTTGCACAATCTGGCAGCAATCTCATCCCAGGAAAGAGTAAGGCAATGCTGGATCCGCCTTTTGGCAATTTCCTTAAGGGATATTTCATTCAGAGCCATCTATATTTCAGATTATTCATTTCCGTATGTCAATGCATGAAAAAAAACTATAATTAAGCTCCTCCCCACTGAGGATTCATAATGGCGGGGTAGTTTATCAACCTTCCCCTACATTTCAATAACACTTTAAATAAATTCAGATCGTAAAACCTATCGCAAAAGTTGTAATTAACGGGAATGCATTAAAGCGAGGCAAAAAATAACCCCTAAGGATCCGTTCTACTTTTTACTACAACTGAGTAGCGTAAAACTTTAACGATCATTATTTACATACTGGTCAAGCTAATTCCATCCGATAATATTTCACTCATAAAGTGGTCCGTGGACATACCAGCGAATAACCATTTTCGTGGAGGTAGAATATTTTTAGTACTACGAAACTACAGAAACAAGAGATTATTTCGGGAAATATTGAATGAAACAGTCTTCCTAGGCAGCATTGTTAACAAACTGACGAGTAGTTATCTAGCTTGAGCGTCCGGTGGGGGGGGGGGGGGGGAAGGGGGCGGGTCCTGTGGTTAGCGTTGTGGTTTTCTGAACCTGTGGTTCAAGGTTCAAATCCACGTATTTCATATTCTTTTAAATTTTTTCCCCTTTTATAAGTTCCGAACCTACACTATGCTTATGCATATTATATATTCATTATTCCTTCCAAACTGTTCAGGGAGTAAGATACTTAAGGAATCTCTTCTAATCGAAACTATCAAATGATTTTTAGCTAACTATCAACATGAAATTAAACACTTTTGCGGCGGCAGCGCTGAAAGAAAGCTACTCTGGTTCCCAGCCACGCCGAAATCAGATCGTCTGTCCCATTTTCAACTGTATACGTTTATCGAAAATAATCATTTCGCAGTAGAACGAATTTCACGTTTCAGAAACAATTAATTTATCGTTGGAATTATGTCTCTAATTTTAAGCCATGTCTATCATTAATTTTGTAGGTGGTCTATAATGATCATACACCGTCGTCAAGGAAAACAAAAATATAATGTAAAAACATGAAAGGAAATCGCATAGAACCAAATATTAGTACTGTAACAAATTAAATGAACATTGTCACTCAAAAATTTAAAACCAGGTTATTATCGTAGGACTAGCATAAATTATTTTATTACTGGTATAAGTAAAGAAAGTTAATTGAGAATCGGGATTGAAGTAGAGAGTTCTAAAATTACTGCTTTACAGTGTAGCGACTTGATACCTGCGGGATTTAAAAACTCATTACTTAATAAATCATACAATTTTTGTGTTATTCTTTGTTTGCGATTACTTCAGTATAATAACATAAATAGATACCACCATTTGGCGAAGAAGGATGTCACCACTCGTGTGAGTGTTCTTTAGTCTCGTGTGTGAAGTGGAACGGTGACTTTATTTAAAGTGTTATTGAAATGTAGGGGAAGGTTGATGAACTACCCGCCATTATGAATCCTCAGTGGGGAGGAGCTTAATTATATTTTTTTTTTCATGCATTGACATACGGAAATGAATAATCTGAAACATAGATGGCTCTGAATGAAATATCCCTTAAGAAAATTGCCAAAAGGCGGATCCAGCATTGCCTTACTCTTTCCTGGGATGAGATTGATGCCAGATTGTGCAAAAAGACTGATAGAACATGACAGCGCTGTCCACGTTTAATGCACAGACTGTACGAGTATATATATAAAATTAATGATTATGCATTCTTTAAGAAGTAGGAATATCCTGGGAATGGATATTCCATACGAGCCGTTCACGAAAAAGCTGCGCGTTCAACGCTGTGTGTAAACAGCCCTATTTCCTCATGATGATCCTACCACACATCACTTGCCGAGTGTAACTGAGACAAACTGTAAATACTTATAATGAATTACAATGTAGCGCTTGATAGTGCTATCGTCATCTATCTGCTCACAAGTTTTGTTTAGAATAAATGAAACGTAGGATATTTATAAAACCACTCTTCTTTCTCATAGTCCTCGTGGATGTTATGACGTCTATATACTGGCTATCGTTTTTCCACAACTATGAGGAAACAAACCTTTTACTTTACAATTTGGCGAAATGAATGATCGCGAACAATTTATACTTTAAGACTAGATTGTTACAAATTTCAGTATCCACAACATGATTGTATTTACTTCAGCGTCAATTCAGCATACAATGAGTTAATATGTCAATACATACAGATACCAGCAGTTTAAATTAAATCTTGATTGTATTACTGCTCATCAAACAAATAGGCAAAGTTCTTCAGCGGCATTAGTCAAGTCAAATTCACGATCCAGCCAAAAAAGTTTCGGGTTAAATAAAAAAATAAAATAAAAAAAACTAATTTCTTCCAGGCCTTTGCAATAATAATGACTTTACAGAAAAATAACAATGAATTTGGATTGCTCAATAGATACAGGCAGAAATCTGTAATAATACGTTTTTACGGTCTCAGTGTACGGGCAACACAAGAAAAACATAACGCATCGTTTAACCACTTTTTCCCGCAGCGCGACTCGAACCGTGGAACCACGAGACAACGAACTAGCTTCTGGGATCTGCATCCACGAATATGAGCCACTTACCACCCCATCGCGTCAGGCTTACCAGAGACGGAAGATGAGGTGGCTACAACGCATAAACAGCTTGGCATTATCTTTCCTCGTTCCTGAAAGTTATTGTTTATTTCCCGGAATTTTACATTAATTAATAGCTGAACGAATTGGATGAAGGGTAAATTTCATCATTGGCACTAGACAGTAGTCAATTCACACTAACGATCTGGCTATCAAAAATTCTGTTTAAATAAAAAATCTCGAAATTACTCAACGGAATGTGGAATTGCTATTTCTCAAATATCGTTGCCGTATTCGTTTACGCTTTTAGAATACTAACCTCTTCCGTGCCTTTGAAATAAAAGTGACTTTATTGAAGAATAACAACGAATTTTGATTTCACAATAGATACAGGCAGAAATTTATAATTTCAACTTCCCAATAGGTGTAAAATATGTTTTCACTGTCCCAGTGTACGGGTAACCCAAGAAAAACATAACGCATCATTTAACCACTTTTGCCCTCGGCTGACTCGAACCGTGGAACCGCAAGACATCGCACCTCGTAGCTTCCGGGATCAGCATATCCGAACCTGAGCCAATTACAGCACCATAGCGTCAGGCTTACCAGAGACGGAGGCTGTGGTAGGAGAAACTAATAACGAGCCAGGCATTATCTTTCCTCGTTCCTGGAATTTACTGTTTATTTCTTGGAATTTTAAATTTAGGAAATAAAATTAAAGAAACTTTTCATCAATGGTGATATACGTCAGAATTAACTTTTAAAATTTCTGCACTTCTTTAATAATGTATATTCTTTTTGTGCTACGGTTAACGATTTTGCCCCTTACCGCAAACCGAATTTTTTACGGACTCCCGGAGATAGCGGTCAACGCGATAGGACAGGGAAGATAACTCCATGCTACGAATAATTCCCAGTTGGGGTTATGCATCAATTATATCATTAGCTATCACTAGTCGGAGCAGCATGTTTTTAAATACGGAAGCTTTGAATTTTATATTCTTCCTTGATGAGATTTTTTTTCGTAAGAACAGCCACTTTCTATTTCATTTCTCATTTGCTTCCCAATACTACAGGCTAGAAATTATCGTTGTCGCACAATAAGGACATTAGCTAAAAAAAACTTTTTCGCACAATACACACATTAGTTTGATTCAGTTCCTTGATTATTTTAAACAGTTATCATTACGTATTACATCAATGATCAATCGTCCGACTTTGTTATGAGCACTAGAAAAAATGGGGAATGTTGAGTGACAGAAATCTTTACGGTGAAGTTAAATTTAATAGGAAAGTGTCTTTCAAATCCTACTCACGCATGCTTCGTTGACAGTGTCTCACGTCAGCCAGAACATTAATGTTATGATTCTTTTCTATTGTTCCACGCTAAGTATGTTCAAGAAACGACAGAACTAAAAGAATTGCTTTTACAGGCAAGCATAATTACAAGACCACTGCCAAAATTATTAAATCCGAAATCTTGTTACGTGTTATATATTTGACTTAGATAAGTCTGTACTGTTTCCAAAAATCATAATACACAGCAAACGTTGAATATTAACGTAAATTTCGAGTCATTTTAAGTTGTTGTAGACGGGTATAAAATCTGCATTTTGTTGTTATCCAGTACTTTCTAAAAACCAGCATTTTGTTTGAGATTGGTAACTTTCGGGTTATGTGTGAACACTTAATAACTGTAAAATGTGTTTAAAACAGTAAATGAAACGTATTCGATGTTCCTATAACTCTTTTATTGCCGAAATGTAATCACTATTTCGGTTTATGAAACAAAAAAGCGGAAATGTATTTCGTTTTATGGGAGGTGGATGTGGCTCAATTTTAATAGTCGTGAGACTGTACCACCTCCTGGGTATAGTACTGTCTTCGTAGATGTGTATAATGGGTTGAATAAGTCCCAGGAGGAAATGTAGCGATGTGCAATTCAGGTCGTTCGGATTAATATGAGCATGGTAGTACAAGGAAGTGAAAGATTACTATAGGACAAACTGGTATCTGAGGGAACAGTAATAATGTTATTTTTATAAGGTTTGATTCATAATAATTATAACTTAATATGTGCCAGGCAGATGTATTGCCATTAAAGTGTGAACTGTCTCCTCTGTCACATGGTAAATTTACTGTATTATTATAAATGCGAAATTAACTCTGTCTCTCTGTTCGTTTTTTATGTTTCCACGACTAAACGGCTAAACCAAACTTGATGAAATTTTAGAAAGAATTATTAGGAAATCTACAAAATGGTGACAGACAGATGGATAGGGTGTGTATGTGTCTGTATTGTTATATCGGTCTCATAGGCTTTGTTTCTCTCGTATTCAGTGTATGTATGAAGAAAATCTTTTACCCAACTTATTGCTTTCTACATCCAATTCTAAAGATAATAATCCAAGTCCAAGAGTACGAAGTCGTGGGCAACGGCTAGTATCACATAAAGCTGCAGTGCATTTCTGTGTAACATCACATAAAGTGAATTCTGTAAAATCAGGCACGTCGCACTTTGGAAGCAGCCAAGGAATCTGAGATCCGAGCGGGGTGGATGGCGAGGAGAATCTAGAGACGCCGTTACCTTGGAGAGCGAGGCGCTCAGTGGGACGCGTTTCCGATAAGTGCGCCGCGTCTCGTCGTCTCAGCCGCCACGCTGGACGCGTATCTCAGCTGTGGGTATGTGCCCCAACGCCTTGTTATCGGAAAAAGCTTACAGTTCCCGTGCAAGGGGCCACGTAGGAATTTGACTGCCGTGCTTCTGGGACACCTCCTCGAGTGCTTACTGCAGATCGCTTGAGTTACTACCATCTTACAGCTCTGTCGGTAGGAACAGGCTGACAAGGAGGCAAATCGCTGCTCCTAAGACGAAGGAGAGTCGGCTCCGGATCAAAGGACCACTGGTCCTTCGTTACGTGTTGAAAATTTAGTCTCAGATCCTTCGAAGCAAACCGCAGGACAGCTTCTTCACAACCAAACGAAACTACCCCGAATAAATGCTTCAGACTTAAAGAACGTTAAAGAGTTACATACCTAATACTGCAATCAGCAATTAAGCTGAGGAGTATAATCCACACCCAGACTGGATCCTGAGTGTTAAGACAGTCTTGAGTACAAATTCCGTCATCGACTCATTAATTACACTTTAATTGGGAAGGTCCTATTTTCTTGTCGAAAATATACGTTCTGTAATCAGAATAACACATCAAAGGTAGGTTAGACGTCACAACACTGTGTTCCTATCATTAGTCTCATAAGCTTTAAACAAGACTGAATTTTCTGGCACAGAAAATCGCTTAATCCAATGTTCAAAAACATCGCAGTACAAAGTTTTCTACATATATCTTAGGAATTGATTTTCTTTGTTTTCCTATGGGGTTCTTCAGCTTTCCAGCTATTTCCACGCAGGAGTCACGGAGGTAGAGCCCCGTTCTACCGATTGTCCTTGGCACTAGATAAGGAGGTAGAGCCCCATTCTACCGATTGTCCTTGGCACTAGATAAGGAGGTAGAGCCCCATTCTACCGATTGTCCTTGGCACTAGATAAGGAGGTAGAGCCCCGTTCTACCGATTGTCCTTGGCACTAGATAAGGAGGTAGAGCCCCATTCTACCGATTGTCCTTGGCACTAGATAAGGAGGTAGAGCCCCGTTCTACCGATTGTCCTTGGCACTAGATAAGGAGGTAGAGCGCCATTCTACCGATTGTCCTTGGCACTAGGTAAGGAGGTGGTGGGGTCGACCAATCTTTTTCACGGGGAGTTCCTTGAGGGTACTCGTTGGATAGCAGGCTGAGTCGGCCTTAGAGCCATTCCAGACGTTCAGCTTTGATGAGAAATCTTCAGCCTCGTCGGGGGTCGAGACCAGATCGTCCTGGCTACAGTCAGTCTCTCTACCACCTGAGCTAGCGGACATCCGAATTTGTGTTTCTACCGGTTCAATTTTTGCAACAATCACATCTCTCAAATCACTAGCGAAACTTGATACAGATAACACTGTCAATTCGTAACTAATGTATATATTGATGGTCTGGAAACTTCAAGACTATAAAATGGCCTTATTTTTAGTGAAGTAATGCAAAACAATACCGTATGACAACATCAAGAATTTATTGGTGCTGTTGAGTGCTAACTTTTCACGTATTTCGTACTATTAACACCTTATAGTAAAATGACAATGGTGTATTAAGTAATAATACTTTCATTTGTGTGAGTTTAGTAGTGACCATTGTGTTGTACGTCTCTTACACCAATTCAACAGTGTCTTCATCAGAAAGTTTTATGGACAGAGGTTAGTGTCAGCTTGAAATGACAAGCTTCCTAAACAAGGGAAATTTCATTCTCATTTGTCTTTTCACTGAGCTGTTCACGTGGAAACAGGTATAAAACAGATGGACTGGGCAGAACAAAGTTGCAACCGAGATGACCGGCTTCTTGTTTGGACTCTGTAGGGATGCACGTTGATTGATACAATAAAAGGTGATGTGACCGAACACTCACTTGCTTTAATTTCGATAGTCTCCTTTTTTTATACTCCATTCTTGATTCATTCATTATAGTTCACCATGTAGGCGAAGCACTGTGCGTTTTGACTCAACAACAAGTTTTCGTTAGTCCGGTTAGCACTGCAGAATTTTGGGAAAACTAGAAGGCGATGCATTCAGGTGTTAGTTGTTCTCCAGGTATGCAAGTCTGGTAACCTGCGGTAATAGCGAACGTACAGCCGCGTCCCTATGTCCCCACAGTAATATATTCCATCTTTAACCATAACTCCTATCCTTAATTCTCCCATCTTCAATTAATGGGCTATAATCGACAATTATTGTCCTATTTTGAAGCACGCATATGATCCCGATAATTTTTAAATGGTAAATGAAGAACATGAACGTTAAAGTACTTGACCTACGATAGTGAATTGTGCAATAAAGTTTGCAACTCCAACAGTTAATAAAGCGGTAAGACTAGGCTGAAATTGTATGCTAGTGCCGTGATTATAATTAATTTAAAATAATTTACAACCCGTTTGGAAATAATAATTTTAGTGCAAGTTATTTTCTTATTAACAAGCAACTGTCTCGAGCTTTATTCGCGTGGACTGTTAGCGTGCTTCATGATCAAGAACTACGTCATACATGACCCCTATGATTCACTGAATGCAGGATCGTTTGATATTCCGCAACAAACTGAAACTTCATTCTTGCAAATAATACGCTGGAATCACGTTACAAAATTCGACTGCAGAGAAGAAACTTTACCTTTAAACTGATACTAATTTGTGGATACTTAGCTTTTCGATGTAAGGTTACGTCAAATACGACATTCTTTGTTCTACTCAATGGACCATGGGCTGCACAGTAATCGAAAACCCATCAAAATACAGCTAGTAGTTTATACGTTAGTCATGTTAAAATATAAATAATGTTTTTGACGTCACATCAAAATCAAATATATGATACCATTTCCGCGGATCAAGTTCTGTTAATTAACCAAACGCCGCCCAATAGTTTTTGCATGAATCATGTTAAAAATCATATATTTCACAGATTAACATCACATCAGAATAAAACATGACCTACGTACTTTACCCGCGGGACAACGTGTTGCATATTAATCTGACCCCTTTAAAATCTGAATTTTTACATGAATCGCATTAAATGAAATACCCCAGAGTTTGTAAAAAGTTTCAGTTTTCCCTACATCCATTAGATTAGCTATTTGAGTTTTAAAAAACCTTGAATTAATTCCAGATACTTTGACCTGAGCATGGTGTTAGGGTTTCGAGAGTTATAATGAAGCCAGCGCCTGTGTCAGTACTTTGCGGTCAGCTCGCGACCCGTTTTAAAAGCATGCGACGAACGCCGCACGTACCAATAATTACCGGCCTCATATTGCACGCTACGTTCCGCGTTGATAAACGACCGGCCCGCCGAAACTCTCTTCCTCCCTCCAGCCTGATTAATCGACAACATACCGTACGCGGTCGCGTTGCAAACTTCAACTCCAAAATGCTTTGTTCAGAGACCGTGCGGCAGGAGTTGCACACGTCTCTATTGTAGAAAATGTTTCAGAATTACTGAAGTTTGGTATGAAATATGGAACACTATGGAGGGACGATTCTGTAATATAGCAGGATAAGTAAATAGTATCTAATGCGATAGAAAGGAAATTTTCTTTTATGGTTGTACGTATACTATTGTAAAAAAAAAAAAAAATACTCTAAAATCTTTTAAAAAAATTACCATTTCACTATCCCTACGCTATTGCTGATTGGTGCCATGTCCGATTCTGGAAGTAGGCGACTCCATGGGAACCGGGATAGTTAAGGTCACTGGAGGTGGGATGGGACTGGGGACAAGGAACGGGAAGGAATTCAGCCATGGCATTTTTGAAGGAAGCATACCGTCATTCGCCTGGAGTGATTTGGGGAAACCATGGAAAACCCAAATCTGGATGCCTGGACGGGGATTCGAACCCACGTCCTCCCGAATGCGAAGCCAGAACGTTAACCGTTACACCACCAACCTCGGTAAAAAAGAACAAAAAACATTTTATCAATATGTCAATTTAAACGTAATACATACTTTTCTTTCAGTGTTCTGACAATTCATGTCTTAGAAATTTCTTAACTAAATAGAATTGTTATAAAATAAAATTTAGTGTAATTTCTTGTGCCTTGCGCTGTAGGTTTCATTTTCCATCTGGGTCCATGCTGCATTTCAACCTAACCACATTCTACGGTAAACTTGCTGCCAGGAGAACAATCTCACGCATATTAGTACAGAAACAGTATCGCGTTTTAGTGGAAATAATGCATTACGATATAAATTTGATCGAAAATCTTCAAGGGTTTTTACAAATTTCTGGTTTGTTATCCGTGATTCAAACCAAAATTAAAACATTTGAATAGCTGACACAGTTGCTGAAATAATAGGCTCAGGAAGCAAATGAAATTAAAATAAATCATATAAACTTACAATATGCCACGTAATGCAAGTTTCAAGTGTGGTGTAAGATGCACAGATCGGGATCACTGTGCAACTATTCCGTTTAAATGAATTAATCATTTCAATAATAGGACACAGTGTAAATTATTTAAAAAAAACTAAATAATTCGTGCCCTTTGCCGTTACGTCAAATACCAGTTGTAGTTCTGACGCATTCTAAGCAACAATTTAACCAACATTCGCTACATTGATGATAGAATCACAAAGCTTTTATCTTACAGATCTATGGACAAAGAATTTAAGGAATACTTCTATATATCAAAATAATATTAGTTAAATATAAGCATCTAATGATTGATATGTCGATTTTAACGCAATAAATACTTTAATTTTAGTGTTCTGTAAGTTAATTTATTCGCGATGCATGGAAATGTTATTAAATAACGTCCATTATCAAGAATAATGACGCAAAGCGTGACGTCATTGCGCGACTTCATACATTGACGTCATTCCGTGACAGGTGACATCATACATGACAGATTGCTTATTATATTAATAGATGTCTGAGTGGGTTGCGTTTATCTGTACTTTTGTTCAGTCTTACCTAAACCAATTTTCACAGCTTTAGCGTATGCTGTAGCTTAAAATCTGTGATACATGTTACGATTCTACGTGACCGTGAAACGAAGCAGGAAAAGATAGCTAACACTCCAATAAGCGTAACAAAACCTTTGAATTTAATTGATGGTGAAGGTTACAAAGATACTATTTCGAAAGTTTACGCTTTGTTACCGGAAGAAAAACAACAAACGTATTCCAAGGTCCATGTGGACGAAGCAATGTTAATTGATAAAACTTGATAAGATTAATATAAATTGTTTACAAGTTTAATGCTGCGTCGAAATTTTGCGAATACGGCAAAATCTTTTATAACTTGAAACGTTATAAGAAAAATTAGTGTATTATATTGTAAATGATATTTATCAAACTGTTATCACTCCAAATTTTTCAATGATTTGGTTAACTGAACAGTGAAATTCTTTTAAGTATCCCGTACAGTTTTTGGATGCTATTAAACATAATTTTGTTCATTAGTGCCACTGAACATGGTTTAGCACTCGTGGCTAAGCGTAGTTGCCTAGAAACGGGAAATACGCGCGCGCTACCAGGAACCCGTCTCTCATAATCACCTCCAGACGCGGCGCCAGCACAATGAACAGTGATTACAAACGGTGATAAATGCCCGGCGCGTTCCACCAGAAAGGAGCTTAATGTTGATTGATACGCGGCTGTCATTTTCCTACCCAGTTGAGAGAGCGATGCACAGCTATTCATTGAACAATTGTAAATTAAAGGCTCCTGGGCAGTGGGAAATGGTCGGATAAAATGCTTTCATGTAGCTAGTTCTTCCTGCTATATCCAATAAACCACAAAAAATGTAGGGTATCAAGAGTTTCGAACAAAAATATTTTTTTCTGTGGCACTGTTTTTTTATGTACTAAATGCATTAAAACAACAAAGGTGTAGAATTTACGAGGTACAAACTCGTCGGAAAGATAAAGACGCCTGGTCCACGTCACCACTTTCCTAGTGCAAAGGAGGAATTTGGAATACGAAGCTCTTATCTTTAGCAAATTTCTCAAATTTATGGGGAAACGGTGGGAACCATAGGAACCCAGCAACTTTACCTTTTTCTTACCATGTAAATTCTGTTTTTCTTTTAATCCAATTGCATATACACATCTTAATATCACTTGATAATAAAAAATAAGACTTAAATCATTTCTGGTATTTATTATCGAGTCTAAAATGTTAATAATGATGATTATCTCATTAAAGACATTAAATTCTAGGTATTCCGAAGAATGTACGAGACATAATATGGTCTCAACAGGAACAGTTTTAAATACTTGCTGTATTTTGAAAACAAAAGGATGCTAAGAAAGATATGAAGCACTTTCTGAAACGAAATTAAGTTCCATGGAAAATGTTCAATAAATAACACATAGAATTTGTTTCCGAAAATTTGTTTACTCAATTTAGATTTTTTGTAATGGAGCATATAGTCCGAAGGTGATTTCCATACACACACCTCTTTTCTTATTTCTTGTTTTTTTTTAAAATTTATTCTTCAATGTTTTCTGTGCATTTTCATAATTCATTTACATTTGCCCTTTACAAATTTAAATCTTAAAATTTCAATGTTTTTGGTAACTTGTGGATGAGACATTCCGACAGACGTAAACATTATCAGTAGATTCGTGGTAAATTCTGTTGCATATACTTCCCTGTAGATAAGTACTATAAGTTAATTTAATATTTTGGTAAGAAGTGCTTCTCCCTTATATGAATAAACGACAGTAATGTTCTCACCATTAAAACGTAGTTGGATCTAAAAGATATACTCATTTAAGATGAAGCCTACCCTTTTCCCGAAGCGATTCGGGCCATTTTTTAACCTCGATTTATTCGGTCTTATCCATGCTACATGTTTCAATTTCTCTAATGCATAGATATCAGCAATCTTAGCAAACGCGCAAAATTTTATTTTGTTACTGTTCTTAGTTCGGATGTTATTCTGATGCAAACTTCAGCGATTTTGTCACTCACTCACTCACTGACTGACTGATGATCATCAAAACTGTAAGGCACTTCCCGTAGCCGCAGAAAGCTGGAGTTTGGTACACAGATAACATTTTACCCACATATTATACGAAAAGTCTGGAACTCCTCAGTTTTCATATAACTACCTCCTTACCTACGTCTAACGTGAAATCGCTTTTTGCCCTAAATACTTTATATACCTCATATTTTCACTGTGGAGTGAGCTTACTATGATTAACTAATGTGTTAAATTTTATTTCTTTATTTTTCTTACTTTGGAAGTTATTGAAATTCAAAATTTTATTTCGGCACAACACCCCGACATCAAAATTCCACTGTACTTCTAGTAATCCCCAGAAACAAGTAATTTGGTACACATATGTTGTTTCATCCCTAAATCATGAGAAAAATCTGATATTGGAGTTTTCCCCCGTATTTATTTAATTACAATCCCAAACATGAAAAAATCTGGCACATATTTGCGGCTAAATTACTTTGCTCCGGATGAAGCTATAAACCTGATGTTTCTATACTATATAGAGGCAAGCAAGTTTAACCAAAGCCTTAAATGTTACTTTGTTCCTATGGTCAGTTTGGAAGTTACTTGTTATTTATTGAGGTGGTAGTTAAACCAGTGGCAATGCTCATTGCTCAGCTACGACGCACATTAATGATTTCAGAGAGTGGCGCCTTGTTGATAACGTATATTAATGTCTTAAATTATGAAATGTTCTTATTCACCGATTTTCAAATGGAATAATTACATTTGAGAGGCGATTCAGAATAAGCGATAAACTTACAAAAAGGAATGAGATCCCACAAAAACAATTCTTGTAAAAATAGGCCAAGTCTCGTTTTCATTTAGTGACAAAAAGTTATGAGATCATCTTCTGAGCCAAGTCTACACTTTACAGTGTGTATTCACTTTGTGAAACAGAATGGTTTCTCTCGGTGTCATAGATCGTTTATTTAGGATAAAAAAAATCTGATGACTTGGCTATTATGCACGTCATAATTTTTACTGAAATTGAGTGCATAATATATACTTGTCAAATTCGAAAAAGAGTGAGGGAAATCTCGGCTTTTAAGTATTTATAAGTTTGATAAAGCAATACATTTAAGGCATTTATATAGGTTAACTAAAACATGGCGTGCATAATGGCCAAGTCATCAGATTTTTTCTCCTAAATAAACGGTCTATGACACCGATAGAAACCATTCTGTTTCACAAAGTGAATACACAATATAATGTGTAGACATGGCTCAGAAGAAGATCTCATAACTTGTTGTCACTGCATGAACACGAGACTTGGCCTATTTTTACAAGAATTGTTTTTGTGGATCTGTCATAACTAAATTCTTTGTTAGTGTATCAGAAAATTCGATGACAATTATTACAATTCCTAATATATCGTCTACGTCCAAACTCCAATCCAGTACATGTTGTGTCAAGTCGTAATCGTGTCTCATAGCACGAAGTGGAGGTGGGTGAATCGCAATTTTGGATTTGTTACATTACATTTGGGAAATTCTCACTGGGCGAAGCCACCATATTCATTATTAAATGGTCTACGGCTCGCGTAAAGATCTTATACATAAATCAAGAGCACAGATAGGTTATGTGTGTAGGGCTGGGTTTGGATGTAAACAGGAGGATCAATACAGTGTCCTCCATATTCGTAGCTTATGCAATTCTTTATACAGAAATAATGTACCTTCACCAAAAATGGTCTCATCGGAAATCCAGTAATAGTGGAGCCCTAAATTAGGACGTGGGAACGCAAGTAAGTCTGCTTGGCGGAGGCAGAATGCGTCCACAAATAAGCTTGTACATCTTCCTCGGTTGTGGCTTGTAACACATGTTTCTGATACATTTTCGGTGACATCATTGCCCAGTCCGCACCTCTTTAGTGTTTTCAGACAAAGATAAGATTAATGTATCTACTAACTTCTAAAAGAGCTAATTCTTACAGGAGGCGTTTGTGTCGACTAACCGAGTATCACTGCGTTCATGAGTCACACAATGAACTGTTCCGAAACCAAGAAGACGAATTTGACAGAAGTACAGCTCCAACAAGACTTTAAGCTAGATGCAAAGAGAGGAATCATTGCTTCAACAATGCGCTTACGTGAGTCACAAGAAAGACTTCGGCATGAATTATTACTTGAGCAGTCGACTTTGATTTAGAAAAAGACGTACAATCACCGGCGACATCTGGAAACAATGAACGGCACGAAGAATCAGTTTATGAGCATATTTTAATCCGTAAGCCTCGGTAGCGCACTAGGCAGCGGGTAAGTCTCATATTGGAATCACTAGTACATGTATGCAGCAGGTCATCATCATTAATCCACGCAGCTACAGTACATATGATTTGGTGCTGACTTTAGCATAGTGAATGTGGCTTCAGAAGAATACAAAGTAGTATAAGATTTAACGGAATACTGCGTTCATCAAATATTGGTTGCTTACTCTTAAATCATTACTCATTAGACTGATTAATCCGTAAATTGTATACCTGTTTTACGAATGGGCTTCAAGAAAAGCAAATTGCGTTATTTTGACATTTTCTGATAGCCTAATTCAGTCTGAATGGTAAGTATTGTGACAGGTCAAATAACGATAGTTCTTTCATAGATGTGGCGTTCACAATAAACGTACAGTACACTTCTCGCATCAGAGACCCGTACTACACATACTGGTGTTTAGAAGGCAACAATTATCTTGATTAACCAACATCCAGATTTTTTATTTATTCAATATTAGACTTATTCAAGTAAAAACGAGACAGCTGTGTCACGACACAGTTATTAAAAATTATGATTCAGTTTTTTTAGAAGTCATTTCCCACGTACATTTATTACTTAATTTACAAAGTAAAATTATGTTTACTGCTGTTTTGCAAAGTTTTTGACGTTTTAGCGTTTGTAGGTTCACTTATATTCCAGAACTATAATCGTTTTATACTTGTATTACTCTTACAGTTAATTTTTTTTTAATTGCTTTACGCCTCGTCGACTGCTAAGGTCCTTAGAGGTGGGATGGGACTGGGGACAAGGAACAGGAAGGAATTGGCCCATGACCTTTTTGAAGGAAGCATTCCGGCATTCACCTGGATTGGTTTGGAAAACCCAAATTCGGACGGGGATTCGAAACGGCGTCCTCCCGAATGCGGGGTCAGAACGTTAACTGTTCACCCATCACTCTCGGTACAATTGAAAAATATGGTTACAGATTTCAGGTTAATGCTTCTGATTTGATATGTTCACCGCATCTTTGATGACAGATTGTGAGTCTAGATGCTGCATACCTACTTTAAATAAATAAATTTTAAAAAAACAGACAACTTACATTGTCTAGTCGTGTGTCTGAAACTAGGCACTGCACATTTTCTGCGATGTTAACTTCATGTTCCATTGGTTTTCAAAAATGAAAAAGAAAAACGATTTTAACATGAAAGTACTTCTGAAAGAGATGTTACGGATAAAATCATTCGGTAATTACAGTTCTACCTAACCAATAAAATAGAAATACACTTTTTTTTAACAAAATACATATAAATTAACTACTCTTATTTAAGCCCATTGGAAAATGTTGGTAATTGTTGTTTATAGGAAATAATCAACATTTCTGATAGTGTATAAGTCAGTGACTTCTGAATCTTCATGCGAAGGTAATAAATATCGTGTAAAAGTGTTAAAGTAAAAGCAAAGCTGCTTACAGTTCGATGTAGTCGTAAGACATGTGGTGCTAACGGAAAACACAAATTTTAATCCAACATTTTCCTCTGTGTTTTGTAGGACGTGAGTGATTTTTCCTTTGAATGGTTGGCTGTTATTATTCTGTGTAATCAACTTTGTGTGACACGTAGGTAATTGAAAATAAATTGCTGCGTATTTTATCAGGTCGCTAATAACATAACTCTTCAGCTGTAAAATTAAATTCGTGTCGTGCAAAAACCAAAAATTTTGGAAAGTTAAACGTTAATCAGTTTCATTTATTTCGAATTAATGGGAGATTTTGACTAACTGAAATTACATTTTTAGTCTCGTCTGCTTGCTCCAAACAAGGTTCTCAAGAAATGATAGAAAGCTGTTTTGGGAATAAAGTACTCCTCCTGAAATCTCATTGCCAAAAGAAGTGAAAACCCTCTTGGTACTATTCAGGAAGCTACGTTCCACTGCTGTTTGTTTCTCATGATAAAAGCAAGTCCTAATTCATATGTGTCTTATTAAGGTGTTTAATCTGTTTGATAAATGTTTATCTAATGTTTTTAGAGATTAAAACTTTACTGTTTTCTTGTAAATCAAAACGTACTCCCTTTAACAAAGATGAACACGGATATATTTTAACATTTGTTTACAAGAAAGATTTGAAGTTTGGAAATTTTTTGAACATTTGTCAAAAGGGAGCGTGCACAAACTACGTGATTCGGTCCAGGGGGGGGGGGAGGGGATGACTTGAAGGGCACGTGTGGGGAGAGGGCGTTCCGAGCCAAGCCACGTAGCTTTCCTTTCATAAGATTTTTCGCAGTTGAAATGAGGAATAGAACTCACAACAACATGTGAATATTTATTTCCCTCAGTTAATTATCTCCGTATGTAATTTACAATAGTCTGATAAGAGAAAACAGTACAAAATTTCTTCTGGAATCAAAAGGTAAAAAAGCTACGTGCTACGTAAGGGGGGGGGGGGGTAGAGGCATAAGACACGTAGGGCTACGTGGGAGGGGGGGGGGAGGAATTGAGATTTGCTAATCATATTCTGGCATTAAATGCACTGGTTAACTTCAGAGGTAACTGTATCAAAACTACAAGAACTCTAAAATTATTTATGCTTGTACAAAAATTGCAAATGAAAATGATGCTGTGATTTTTATTATTGAAGTCATTAAGGAAAAGATATGAATAATGCATTAAATTCACCATATTGATAAAATAAAAAAGGAACTACTATAAACAGCTTTGCAATAATTTTTAACCGACTTCAAAAAAAGGAGGAGGTTCTCAATTCGTCTGTATTTTTTTCCATTAAAATTGGCATATACATGTAATTTTTCAGGGAGAAGGTTACTGACCAAAAAAATTAAATAAATCAAAAAACCACCCCATGTCTCCTTTTACATACCTTAATTTTATAGAAATCTACATTTCTTATCTGATTTTTATTGACCTTTGTCCATGTATACTTTAAAACAAAGAGAAAATTCCTGTCAACATTTGGTTTGTTAAAGCTCAACCCCTTTCCCTCCTTCAACCCCATTAACTTTTGTCAATGTTCTTTATAAAAAGCTACAGTCCCGATCGTTTGACCGATTACCATAAAAGTTGGTGCTCATATGTATATTTCACGAAGAAGGTGTCTGAACAAAAGATCTAAAAACAACCCCCTTTCCCCATTAAACCGGTTAATTTTTATACACAACCACACTTTTTATCCAGTTTAGACAGTACTTAACAAATTTTTACTATAAAACAAACAGAAAAATAATGCCAACTCTTGGTTTGCAAAAACTGAACCCCATAACTCGTTTCCACTCCCTTGATTTTTGTGAATTTCTTTTTAGAAAGTTACATTCGACACCATTTGACTGATATTTATGAAAGTTTCGCATATGAGAAACAAGGCTTTCCCGGCGTATCTTTGACACGATATATTCACAGGTTTCCACCGGAAAACCTAAGAAGATTTCGTGTCAAAGTTGGTGCATGTATGCGTAATTTTTTATGCATAAGATTTCCAAAAAATCAAAAATACTACTCTAGCTCCCCTTTTCTTAATATTTGTACAAAACCCACATTTAAATCCGATTCGGTGGAACTTCGCATGAGTATACTTTAAAACAAATAGAAAAAGAAAAATACTGTACACATAACTTTCACAAAAACGCAACCCTACCCCCCTTTCTACCCCTTTAATTACTGTCAATGTTCTTTATACAAAGCTATCGTTTCTCTCGGATTTTTTCTTTTTGAACCAAACAGAAAAATACTGTCTACATTTGGTTTCGAGAGTACAAACTCCTCTCCTTCCTTTCCATCCTTTAATCTACAGATTCTATCCGATTCAGGAAGAAAATTTGAACACGTATACTTCAAAATATACAGAATAATTAAGTTTAAATTAAGTTGCACAAGCCCAAACCCTATTCCCCTTTATCTCACCCCACTTAATTTCCAATGTTCTTTATAGATACACACAGTTTTATCAGATTTCCATGGAATACTGCACATGTATACTTAAAAACAAAAAATAAAACATAGTGTCTACATTCAGTTTACAAAACCCTACCACTCACTCCGTTACCCCATTTAATTTTTTCAAATGTTCTTTACACAAAGCTACAGTTTTTATCTGGTTTCGATGGAAATTTGCACATGTATACTTTAGAACAAAGAGAAAAATACTGCCCACACTAGCTTTAAAGAAACCAAACTACTCTTCGTCTGCACACCCCTTAATTGTTTTTTATACATACCTACAGTTTTATCTGATATAAACAGAAATTTACACACATTTACTTTAAATGAATCAGAAAAGGCAGTCTACATTTGGTATACAAAAGCCCAATCCCTCTTCCCCTCTACCCTCACCAATTATAATTTGCAATATTCTTTACAAAAATCCACAGTTCAAAATCCCGTCAAAATCAGCTTAAGCTATTTTTAAGTCATGGAATAATATTAATAAAATAAATGTGTTAATGTCTTAACATCAGATTTCAACTTGGATCCCAAGCTTTCACGTTGTGAAAACCAATTAAAAATATGTATTTTTTGTGTGATGCCGGTGCAAACAGATATATTCCAGAGACAAATTTCTGTATGTGGTATGTATTAATAACCAGATGTTACACGTTTCGGATATCGACCAACAGCTTTAACAGATGTTATGAAACGATTGAAACATAGCCTGGACAAAATGTAAACTGACATTCCTTAACACAACAACCAATTCACAAAGTTCTGGAAGTTGTTGTGGTACATAAAGACAGAATTCTTCTTTGAAAGCAAGCGCTTTAATCCCTGAGCTACCAGGAAGTTCGCAAAATGGGAACTGCTGCGGCATATTTCAAATACAAAACAAACTATAATACCACTAAAAATTTAAAAATAATTGTTTAAAAAAACATATAAACCGCCTTCAAAAAAAAAGCACTAAAAATTTTAAAATAACTTTATACCTTGCTTAGGAAATAGTAAATCTAAATGGACAATATTTTACATTACTGTCATTCAAATTTTTACATTAATTAGTTATTTTTGGATCTTTTCAATAATTTTTAGTAGTTCAAATAAACTGTCAAGTTTACTTACGCTGGAACAAAATCTTTCATCACACAGCCTACATTGCATTCCTGCGTCCACGTTCAGAGAATTTCGATTACACGTCGAACCTTCAAAACATGCACAGTGCTTTCTGTTAACCAGGCTCAAGGGAGAGAAGTGTGATTCAAACATATTTCATTAATTGAGGACTCGCCTTTATAATTTCAAGTTGGACATAAAATATTACGTTAGCCGCATGTCAGAGGAGCTGCGACATAAAAGTAATTTTTTTTTGAATACGTGAACATAACTCTCCCCATAACATGAATCATTGGAATTGAGACGATGCAAGATTATAGTTGTCATGTTCTGTTTTTGTCGCTTACTCGAGTGTAGACAATGGAATATTCAAGCGACGAAGACGTTTGGCAGACTCTCTGTCATAGATTTTTCAGCAGACACGAGTCTTTTCTCAGATGCCAGCACCAACGTTAAAGAGATCCTTCTGACAGTTCTGAGGGTAATTTGTGTGATCATTGAAACAAGTGATGTAAAACTCTACAGTTTGTGACAGTAGTGATAACAGGAATTGCCAATCGCACCGAAGGCAGGAAAATCTGTTTTCGAGTTTGCAGTTTAACAGAGGAAAGAGTGCCAAGTGTGAGGAATGCTCCATACCCTTTAATGCGTCGTTAAGCCGGCGCTGCGGCCGTCAAGCAATTAGGAGCGACGGCCAGACGGGCTTCCCTTTCACTTCTTTTAATCAGAGGCTGTGAAAGGAAGGCAGCGGGGAACACCGGGACGACCAATCCGATCGGCCGAATTGCCACTGTGCGTCGGAGGGTGTCGGCAAGAGCTGCCTTGATGGAACGGAATCTTGCGCCCTCTGCTCTTGTCCATCTGCGTTCACACAATCAGTGAGGTTTGCAGCCGTGGCACCGAGCTGTGATTTTTCAACCACAGAATCTAAATCTCAATCTAACTAACAGTTCTTGAGTTTTTTTGCCATATTTTTAACGATAACGTTTACTGCGAGGTAGAATTGAGCGAATGAACTAATCACTCAGTCTGTCAACCACTAATGCTCCAATTTGAATAGTATCTGATATTTTAGTGTTTGTTTGTACTTTTAAAAATGATTGTATGAATGAATAGGCTTTATATTATTATGCATTATGGCACAATATTGTATTTTGTAACTCAAACTGATCCAGAAGATGACTGTTAGAACCATATAAATTTGTAAATTGTAGTGGCACACAGTGGTATATTAGCCTCAGAGGGCGTAATTTGTGACTTATCCTTTAAATACACATTGATGAGTTACTTGTTTTATTAATTAAAGCCTATTCATTTTTTTTATAAATGTCAGAGAAGGTACTGAAATATTTAGCTTCAATGACATATTTGTTGGGGGCCATTGAAAAATGCTACTATTTTAATTATTTAATAAAAGGCATACACGATTTGCGTTGTGGTGTTATTAAATGACATCATTAATTTTAATAAACATTTGTCAAATATTATCGGGTGCGCAGTGTATTAAACACCAACATATTTTTATTTGTGATAAAAGATGGCAGCAGTAAGTTGATAAAAGAATTGTCCCTGTCTGTGGTTCAAAATACGAAGGGTTGGAGGTAGGTCGGTGTCCTCAGGAAGTGGAGTGACAGACAATAGGTATTTGTCATGGCTATCTACACTAGAACAAAATTTTGTCGCAAATAACAAGTTATTGCCCTTAAAGAAGCAATTCGCAGGATAGCAGGCTATTCAGTGAGTTTACTGGAGCTAATAATTAAATTATTGTAATGTTTTTTTACGGAATGTCTCCTAAAGAATTCAAACTTCTTTAAGAGTCTGTAATCCTAGCTGAAATGCCAATGTTGTAAGATCTGTGTGTTTTTCGGTGTAATTCATCAACTTCAATTGGATAGTAATGTGTTTGAACTTAAATCTCAATCAAAGTAAATGACGAAGCAACTCTTCTTTCATCTTAATAAATCTTTAATAAATGGTTAATTGGTGATATTTAATTACATGTTTCATTATCATTTAAAGAATCATTTAAAGAATCACTTTTATTTCTTTACAATTCATTTATAAAAATTAAATTTATAGTAATTCAGAATTAGAGTGGTTTTTTTTATTAACCGACTTCAAAAATAGGAGGAGGTTCACAATTCGACTGTTTTTTTTTTTTTTTTGTATTTATGTTCAGCGATATTTTCGCCAATTTTAAACCGATTTAAATGAATTTTTTTTAGTGGATAGGGTATACCTCTAAAGTGGTCCCATACGAATTTCATTGTGAAACCACCCCTTCTACCACCTTGAACCTCTTAATTTTTATACAAATCCACATTTTTTATTCGATCTCGTTGATACTTTGGACATATATAGCCAAAAACAAGGAGAAAAAATCTGTCAACTATTGGTCTAAAAAACTGAAACCCTCTCCCCCTATTCTAGATTTCTTTTCTGATTTTCATTGAATTTTGCCCATGTATAATTTAAAACAAAGAGAAATATCCTGTCGACATTTGGTCTGCAAAATCTCAACCCCCTCCCTCCTTCCACCACTTTAATTATTGTCAATGTTCTTCATAAAAAGCTACACTCGACACCGTTTTACCGATTATGATCAAAGTTGGCATATACATGTAATTTTTTTATGGAGAATCTGACCAAAAAATAAGTAAATAAAAAACCACCCCTCTCCCCTTTACACCCCTTAATTTTTATACATACCCACATTTTTTATCCGATTTCGATGAAACATTGGACAAGTATACTCAAAAATAAGAGAAAAATACTGTCAACTTTTGGTTTGAAAAAACTGAAGCCCTCTCCCCCTATCCACCCCCTAAATTTTTGCCAATGTTCTTTATACAAAGCTACAGTCGACACCATTTAACTGGTCTCCATTAAAGTTGGCATATACATATAATTTTTCATGGAGATGTTTTCTGACCAATAAATAAATAAATAAATAAACCACCCCATTTCTTCCTTTACACCCCTTACCCTTAATTTTATAGAAATCTATATTTCTTATCCGATTTTTAATGAACTTTTCCCATGTATAATTTAAAACAAAAGAAAAATCCTGTCAACATTTGGTTTGCCAATGCTCAACCCCTTTTGCTCCTTCAACCCCATTAACTTTTGTCAATGTTCTTTATAAAAAGCTACAGTCGCGATCGTTTGACCGAGTACCATGAAAGTTGGTGCTTATATGTATTTTTTCACGAAGAAGGTGTCTGACCAACAAATATAAAAACCACCCCCTCTCCCCATTAAAAGGCATAATTTTTATATACAACCACAGTTTTTATCCAGTTTAGACAGAACTTAGCAAATTTTTAATATAAAACAAAGAGAAAAATAATGCCAACTCTTGGTTTGCAAAAACCGAATCCCTCTCCTCGTTTCCACCCCTTTGATTTTTGTCTGTTTCTTTTTAGAAAGCTACAGTCGACACTATTTGACCGATTTTTACGAAAGTTGGCACAAATATATGTAATTTTTTATGAATAAGATTTTTGACCAAAAGATCAAAAATGGCTACCCTAGCTCCCCTTACCTTAATATTTGTACAACACCCACATTTTAATTCGATTCGTTGGAACTTCGCATGCGTATACTTTAAAACAAATAGAGAAATGAAAAATGCTGTCCACATAACTTTCACAAAAACGCAAACCCTATCCCCCTTTCTACCCCTTTAATTACTGTCAATGTTCTTTACCGTCTCTTTCTAATTTTGAAGGAAGTATGCACATGTATACTGCAAAACAAACAGAAAAATACTGTCTACATTTGGTTTCGAGAGTCCAAACTCCGCTCCTTCCTTTCCATCCTTTAATCTACAGTTTTTATCCGATTCTGCAGGAAATTTTCACACATATACTTTAAAACATACAGAACAATTGTGTTTAAATTAGATTGCAGAAGCCCAACCCCTCTTCCCTTCTACCCCCACCCCTTCTAATTTCCAAAGTTCTTTATAGATACCCACAGTTTTATCAGATTTTCATGGAACACTGCACATGTGTAATTAAAAACAAAGAGAAACATAATGTATACATTCTGTTTACAAAACCCTACCACTTACTCCCTTAGGCCATTTAATTTTTTCAAATGTTCTTTACACAAAGCTACAGTTTTTGTCTGGTTTCGATCGAAATTTGCATATGTATACTTTAAAAAAAGAGAGAAATACTGCCCACATTAGCTTTACAAAAATCAAACTACTCTTCGTCTCCACACCCCTTAATTGCTTTTTTATTTATACCTACAGTTTTAATCTGAAGTCAATAGAAATTTACACACGTATACTTCAAATCAATCAAAAAAGGAAATCTATATTTGGTATATAAAAGCCCAGTCCCTCTTCCCCTTTACCCTCCCCCCTTTTAATTTCCAATGTTCTTTACAAAAATCCACAGTTTTAAATCCCGTCAAAATCAAGTTAAGCTATTTTTAAGTCATGGCATAAAATTTATAAAATAAATTTTTCATAATGTCTCAACAGGTAGTTCAGATTTAAACTTGGATCCCAAGCTTTCACCAGCAGCCTTAACAGATGTTATGATAAGATCGAAACATAAAATTTAAATTGTCAATCCTTAACACAATACCCAAGTCACCCCGTTCTGGAAGTTGTTGTGGTATATAAAGACAGAATTCTTCTTTGAAAGCAAGCGCTTTAATCTCTGAGCTACCAGGAAGTTCACAAAATGGGAACTGCTGCGGCATATTTAAAATACAAAACAAACTATAATACCATTAAAAATTTAAAAATTAAATAATTGTTTAAAAAACATAAAAACCGCGTTCAAAAAAAAAAAAAAAAAAAAAAAAAAAAAAAAAAAAAGCACTAAAAATTTTAAAATAACTTTATTTCTTGTTTAGGAAAAAGTAAATCTAAATGGACAATATTTTACATTACAGTCATTGAAATTTTTACATTAATTTGTTATTTTTGAAGTCGGTGCCAGCGAAAGCAACAAAACAAAAAGATAATAATAACGAATAACAATAATACATAAAAAATCATGTTACTGCTTACCTACAATTAATGCTAGAAACATATTTCAACAGAACTGAAACATACAGATGATACGCCAATATTATATTAACTGTAAATCGTTTACAGCATGATGCAACCTACCAACTGACACTGTAGCGCCAGAGATATGATCAATAAGGCCGAGCCACAGATTAAAATACTATTAATATGTTTCCCTAAGCTGTCTCCCGCAATAACACTATCTGCCTCAAGACATGCCGTAAAATATTGGGAATTTTTGTTCGTACTTCCCGTTTCGCCTCTAACACCAGTAATTCGATCTTCGCGATGTGTCAGCTAGCACCGACTCCAAAAATAACTAATTAATGTAAAAATTTCAATGACTGTAATGTAAAATATTGTCCATTTTGATTTACTTTTTCCTAAACACAGTATAAAGTTATTTTAAAATATTTATTGCTTTTTTTTAAGGCGGTTTTTATGTTTTTTTAAACAATAACTTTATTTTACTTCAAGTCAGGTCACAGGTATTCGTGGGGCCTCACATTGGTTTAGTAATTGAAATAGCTGCAGTTCTCTGTAAAGTAATACAATATCTCATTTAAAGCAATTATTTTTTATTTTGGTTTGTGGGAATTATTATTTGAGTCAAGACTCCTTACTTCAATGAAAAGCATAAGCTGAATAAAAAAATTATATTAAAAGAGCTAATAACTGCTAAAATTTTACACGAATTCATAATTAAAAGTTGATTTAAAAAAAGAAAAATGATTTCAATAGTGTAACCAGTTTTGAACGTTGCAATTAATAAAGAAAATTTATAAACGTTTCTCGGGAAACAAACCGAGTCATGTTGTTATTAATAACAACATGACTCGGTTTGTTTCCCGAGAAACGTTTATAAATAAACAACGCCGAGAAAGATTACATTCATTTATAATAAAGAAAATAATAGACGTTAGACAGTCTTTGATATTAATGGGCATGATCTCTCCAAGAAGAAATTGGCGTATTTACTAGCATCAAATCCAATCAACAATTTTTCTCGCCGAAGTATTGCTGCTAGTCACTCCTTTCCACATTGGTTATGGATGCTGGCTGATGACTGCTGGTCGCGGGAAGATAAACCGCAGACCCACAGAATATTTCAGTGTCTAGAGTAATAATTTGGGAATCCAGGTTTGCTAGCTCTTGAACCTTCATCCTGAGGGAGGATTGTCCATGATGCCAACTGTATGCGAAACAAGTAATTTATGATGAGCGAATTTTGTTTGTGAAATATGTAGTTAATGAGGCAGATATTGAGGGATGTCCCCGCATTAGACCAGGTAGTTCCGAGATACCGCCTAATAAGTACTGCAATCAGGAGGGCCGGTATGCCTGGGCCAGGACACGATTCAGTAACGTGGCTAGTAGCTCCAGAGAGTGTTTGTAACTGCTTACATTCGTTTCACATATCCACGGTACAAACGCGCTGTCTATTAGGACAACTGGATAGTATTTAAAATTAATATTGGTTTATGTTTTGTTTTTCATTATGCCGAAAAACTAATACTATCAGAACATCGTGTTCATTTCCATTGTGTAACAACTGTTCCTATTTTCGTGTCAGTAATTTTTTTAAACGAATGACCTATTTATAATATGTGACGTTTACTTCCAGTGTACATCCCATTAAACAATCTTTTGTGTAAGAGACAGTTCGAGTGACTTTATGTCCGTTACTCCAGATATTACAGAAGTGTAAAGCTCCAAAAACTGCATATTGACTGTAATATATCAGATCAAGGTGTCTACCTGCCACGATTCTGTTTACCATGGCTTTCAGGCGAAAACCAGAAACGTACTGTAATGGAAGTTTTAGTATCATATCTGTCACGTTTGTTGGTTAGTACTTCATAATTTTTAATTCTTATCACTCTGTTGCAATTAATGCGACACTGAATTCGTCAACTTGGAGACTACAATTGTACCCACTATTCCTAGGCTTTTCGGAATTTTGTTTACATGCTTACAAACTATACTTATCTGTCAAGCGCAGACAAAAATTCAAGAATATGATTGTAGTATATATTTGGTTACAAAATAAAATGACGTTTCTCATAAAAAGATTTTAATATTGGAAACAAGACTATGAGATTTTGTTTGCGGAGTATATTTTAGTGTTTTCTTACGTGGGGCTATATCGTGCATTTCCATGTAACTTGATGAAACATTACTTTCTCACTCAACGTTTATTATGTACTTCTAACATTTTTTTTAATGCATTCGACGTCTTACAGCACTTAATACGCAGATGGTGCAGGAATTATAGCAGGCCTTAAAGTCAAGCAGTAGGCTTTGAAGCAGCTTCTAATATTTTTTGCTCCCCTTTGGACAGGATATGACCATTTACGACGGTGAGAATTATTTTTCACGAACTCTTGATGTTAAAGAGACTTTCCGGTCGGTGGAATTAAATTACTAACTTAGAAACGCTGTTAGGAACAGTTTAGCGTCCGGGCGGAGAGGGAATTGCTGGTGCACAAAGAGCAGTCGAGATTTGTCCTTCCTGCTCGCGTGTGAACGACGGCTGCGTGGCCTTTCCGCTGCTCGCCGGGGGTTACAAATCGCACACAGCCGCTAAAGTGTTGGCAGGCGCTGCGCCGCGCCGGTCCTTTGCGCTCGCTACGCACGGTGTTTTAATTACCGCCGGCACCGGCTCGGCGGTGCCGTTTGAAGGCGCGGCCGTGCTTTGTGCCGCCTAATTGACACTCGCCACCCCCCGCGCGAACAATAACACGAGGCGAGAAGGCAGCGACGGAGCCCGCTCCGCCCGCACTTGTCGGGCTGCAACCAGAGCGGCTGCGGGCGAGTAGAGCGCGCCACTTTGCCTGCAGTCGTCAAGCCTTTGTTGTTGTTTCTCGTACCACGAAGGGCCTTCTACCGACCAGACCATTGGTTGCGGCGGAATACCTTCCTGCGCGAGACAGGACGTGATAGCCGAAGAGCAGCTCCATGAGGTTCTATCATCGAATAAGCACAGTATTACGAACATTAAAAAATATGCTTAATCAAATATAAATAACTAAATATTATTATTGTCATTAGAAGAAGCATTAAATAGCGGTTTTCCTCTCAACCACTTAACTCTCTACCAGCGACTGCTTAGATTCACCTTGCTTTATATATGTTCGACTGAAATCATAAATTCCAATGTTAGTGTCGTATTGAAAAATGTATGTCAGATCCATCCGGGAAATTTCAGGAGTGGGGCTGGTTGACTGGAGTTACCGTTTCGAGGCAGATGGCTCACTAGCGAAGGTAGCCTGTGGATATCACTCGGACAGCGGGGAGTAACTACGAGAACACAGCGGATACAAGGATCCGGTTTATTAGACTCAGTCTCACAATACACAATGACAGACAGCGGAATGATGTTGCCTCGATGGTCAGGCATGAAGAGAGCGCCGTGTGCTGTGCACTGCCGTTAAGTAGCTCCTCGGAGGTCACTCTACCGTCGCTGTGGCGCTGGCATCCGGCTCGCTGCGTCTGTGGCGCCATCTAGTAGCGTAGCCCCATACTCTCGATCCGACATGTATATTAAAGTTTTACTAGGCAGAAAAAGTTAGTATAAGGCGTTTCCATTAAGGCCCACCTTTCAGGTGAGGCCATAGCCGGTTTACAAAATGTAGTAAAAAAAAAAAAAAAAGTTAGTATTGCCTGATTTCCTAAACAGCTTCCGTTGTTTTCATATAACAATAAACAGAGATCCTGATTAAAAGTGTCAAATGGTCAAGGCGCACTACGTTCACAAAACAAATTACATAGGTAACAAAATGGAGATCAGTGTACCATAAATCGAAGCAGAGGGATGAAATATATAGAAACGTATGGTTGTGATTAAGAAGATGGCCGCTGATCTGTGCGGACAATATTTAGTGACTGGCAAGTTCAGTATACAAAATGCTTTATTTTCGATCATTGTGAGAGTTGCTTATTGCAACCTTTATATTGTGCTGTATATAACGTTCCTTTAACAATCAGAATAAACAAAATATTACCGTATCTGCGTAATTGTTCGAAAATGAGCAAATCATATAGACAGCACAGCAGCAAGCTGATCCATGGCTGAGCAATGGCACAGGGGAAAACGGACTCCGGCCACGAGATGGCCGGTATCTCCGATCTGATGCGGTTGCAAGTGGAGGCGGTCTATGGGGACAAGACACCTTCCATCTCACTGAAGTAGTAGTCACTGCAAACGTAGTTAAAAATATTGGAAGCAGTACGGACTTCAATGTTGAAAATGTAATTCAGCTCAACGAGTCCTTCGCCAAGAAAGACGTATATGAACCAGAGGACAAATTTACCAGTGTTACAGACGAACTCCTTTAGCACCAAAGGCGAAATAATCTACGCGCACTTGCAGTTACTGAACAAATAGGAAAAACTGAAGCCATTACGATTGTCATAATAAATAATAAGCTTGGTGCAACTGTAAAACTACTGAGAGAAGCCATAAGGGGATTGTCGCCGCAAATCCGACAAAAAACCTAGACCGATTATATTAAACTTCATAGCTTGTAGAAAAATTTAAGAAGTTTCCATGTCTAACATAACTTAGAAAAACTGGGAATACGCTTTGATAAGATGTCACAGCAGAAATTTTGAAGTTACTGAAACCTCACGTATGAAAGCACTCGCAATCTCTGTGCTTTTAAAAATCAGGAAAATCCATTAAGTGGGTTTATAATTCGGAACAATGAACGATTACTTTTATTCCTGCAATATAAGCAAGTTGCATCGAACTGTAGGAAATAAAGCAAGCGCTTCATGCAACAAGAGATCCAAAAGCTGTGAGTCACTGGGACATGCGGTAAAAGTAATGGTGCGAACAGTTGTTTATTTTAGACCATACACTTTTTGTTAAAGTCTGGATTCATTCATAAGGATAAAAGGAATCAGTAGCCTTATCGTGGTTGAAAATCTGGTAAGTCTCTGAAACGAACAGTTGATGGCACAATAACCAAACCAACGTTACGGATATAGGTTCAGATTCCTATAAATCTTAAATGGTGAAATAAATCATTAATTATGATCGGGTGATGCTCAAAATTTCCCAGTTTAAGAAGTTAGTTTGATATATGCCTGAACTGGTGTCGGGAAAACAGAGGAAAAAAACCGGAAATTCGAATACTAAAATTTTCAATGCAAGTCATGCATTTACATCTTCAACTCACTAAACCAATTTTTTTTTACAGTTACAGCTTTGACGCAAAGACCACTACATACAAAATGATAACATAATGCCACTTTCATGTTCATTCGACAAAGCAGCCACTAAAATTAAATTGTGCGCATAGGACTATTATTTGCCCTTGCTCACTAAATCAGTAGTCTCATATAATAACAGCAAGTTAACATTTGCTATGAATGTATGTACAGTACATCAAACATAAAATCTTTTATATTTATGAAATAAAGTTGGATCGGCGCCGTTAACATTAGCTTTGGTTCTAATATACAAGTGTGTTTCTTCCAGGCAAATACCAGCATGTAGTTTCTCTTTTAGTCTGATATTGTTCACCTGCTGCAGTTAGTGCATCCGCCCTCTTCATCACTTCTGCAAATGACATTTCTCAAAAACAATGTGATGATACGAGTTTGATCAACGTAAAAAAATTATAATTCTGCTTTTGAAACGCTTCTTCCACAAAGTTAGACATGAAGACCGGGAAGTTTAATGGCAGAAAAGTTTGTTACTTCGCCTTCGTTATATTTTATACCCACATAAATTTGTTAACTATACAGTATTTAACTAAAGAATAGTAGAAACATACCTTTTCCTACAAATTTGTGCAACACTATTAGCTAGACACTTCCGATTTTTATATATTAGAAAATAAGCTTATTCCTAATAATATACCACTAATTGCTTGTTTAAAATCGTATAAATTTTAATACCAACAGAGATAAATACGTTTGGGTAGAGTCTTAGGTTAGTCTGTTGTAAACGGTCTGGACCGAGGTATTCGTTACAACGTTTATTCCAGGGCCGAGATTATGGAACAGATCACCTTTCCTAGTCGAATCATACAACTCAGATTTCTGCGGGCTCAATGCTTCAGCGTACTACAAGATATACTAAGGTGATATATGCCTCTGATTCAACTGAGTTGTGGTCATGTTATCAGGCTTCCAATGTATTAACATATCACATAAAAAGAATACAAATTGTACTGTGTGAGTAAAATGACGGATCACATAAAGCAAAAAAAAAAAAAAAAAAAAAAAGGATTAGTTCTGACTGTTTTCTTCCAAAACTTTGGTGTATTAAATTAATATCTAAACTTTAAAACCATTAAATTAATTGTTACCTCACTTAATACTTCACGTTATATTTTCCTAAAGTGTTAATGCCAGAAAAGAGATCTTCATATTACCTGTAAGATTTAAACAGCTACATCCGATTGTCAGATTAAGGAAGCCTCAGACAGGCAAATGTTTCAGATGTACATTAGGCAGCTACTAAACCGTCTTAATGATAAACCAAACTGATGCGTAGCTACAGAGTGGATGCATGTATTGTAAAGAAGCATTAAATCAATTTTTCTTTATGAAATTACACATAATACTTGAGTTATCAATCATAAATACGTGTGTTATCGAGGTAAAGATTAGCACTGAAATCAAAACAATTAACAGCTTCTTCAAAACGAACAATGATACACAAAATTCTCAGTAAAACTAATATTTTCAACTTGTGACATGGTCATAATATAGAACTATGAAGAGCCTGGTCACAGTTGGATACTTACTCTCCATAATGTACTTTGATGCATAAAATACTGAAAATTTTAATTTCAAATTCGAAATATATTTATATATTGCTAGTAATATATGTATATCATCTACAATGATTATGAGTCACTGTCAATTGCTGAGAAAGTAAAATTTTCTGCAACTCGTAGATTTAGTGTCCTTCCGCAACTACTGATTTTCTCTTCTTTTTTTTACACAAATTTAGCAGTTCCAAAAGAAAGTTCCTGTTTGCCTCGCGCTACTGGATTTCAGGACTGAGGAAGTAAAAATGGATGTTATGGAAAAGTTAAGATGATAAAAATTACGCATAGAAACTGACAAGGTATATTTTCCAATGAAGCCTATATATAGCACAAATATAACAGTGTGGATATTCTATACGAAATACTGTAATTAATTCTAGACATATGTTTGAATGGTTTTGGGTTGCAACTTATTCCCAAAACTAGCCTCACAAAGGTTAAAAGCAAGCATATATAATCGAATCAAATTATAATAGCACAGAAATCATGCCTATACCGATAGATAGTATCTTTAGCACTGACTTAACATGAATTTTAAATACAAGTGGTGACTAAACTGACATGTGTTTGCAAAATTTGTGAATCATGGTCCCATTAACGTTTTTTTGTTTTAAGTGTAGGTGTTGGTAAATAGTTTTTTTTTTAATGAACATTTTTAATTCTTTTAGAGCGTTGTGTATTATGTTTCTTTGTGGATGGAAGTGAGTGAGACTATTGGAACGTGTCGTTGTCTTGATCATTTGTGTTTCTCGTTTATCTGAGTGTTCTCCAATATTTAAAAAATAATCCCAATAAAATGGAATTAAACTCTCTACGTATTATTTTTTTCTTTGTAAATTTAGGATGAATTAATTAAAGTGCTTCTAGTTATAACATTGATTTTAGAATTATAGATAGTACTCTCATATTTCCATCTGTTTATTTTTTCAGATTTAATGATGGCTACTGTCGAGATAATGACTGAAATGGTTTATTCCTCATACTACACTACCTGAAACAGCCGCTTTATTACCCTTTAAATTCAGTAGACATTGGACAAATCTTAATATACACAGTTACAAATGTATTCCATGTGTCGCTCATAATAGTTGGTCTCTGAGCACTGGTGAAGCTCTACGTGGCGTGGAGGGAGACTGTTTACGTTGTCGTTCCCTGCGCCTTTTCGAGCGGAAGATTTCAATATTTTATGGCCAGTTGTTGATTTAGAGGGTCCGCCAAGTATTTCTTGCCGCGCTGTGTAAGCCCTCCATGATTGCAGTCTCCAAACGACAGCGACTCTCCGAGACATTTTACACGTCACAGTCGCAAGACGATATTATAACCATCACAAGACCTTCAATTTCAGTAAAGCTGAGCGTCAGCGTACTCTACGTTTCGTACAAGTTATTTGAATTTTCAATTTTTTTTATCTCTGTCTGTTTCATCATTTGACACGGGAAAACATTGTATATATGCCAGCAATACTCAAAGTTGAAAGCGGCCTGTGTTTAGTGTAGTATGGTGCTACTCAATGTGTTCATTTAAACAGTTTTATTATTGTTGCCACCTCTCATTCCGCAAACTATTATTTGGTTGGTTGTACAATGTTAGTATAATATTATCTCTTTTAGTGGATATTGTTCGTAGCAATATTTCACCTCTAAACTAATGAAATTAACATTAAAAAAACTCGGAACTAAACGTTATCAGCTGAATGGAAATCACAGGCGAGTGCATTTACATTATAATATTTCCTGTATTTTGTTCTTACGTTTCGGGTTCTCAATTGATCCTTACAGGGATAATGCGTGGCTGCGTAAAAGTAGAATATTGGAAAAAGTGAACCACTTGTCGGACGCTATTGTTAATTAAACTCTAATAATCCGTTGCGCTATTATGAAGACGCTTAACTCCATCACAGTTACATTTTTTACTTTGGGAAGTGTTGTAAGTTTTTTATCCTTATTTTCTTACGACTCGTCGACACTGAGGTCATTAGAGGTTGGAAAAGACTAGAGGAAAAGAACAAGAACGGGATGGAATTCTGAAATGGTCTTCAGAAGGAACCATCCAGGCATTCTACTGAAGTGATTTCGAGTAACTATGAAAAACAGAATGGGATGGGAGTTAGAACCTACGTCGTCCTACGATACTAGGCCAGGTGACGCCACTAATCCGCCAGGTTTGGTAGAGTTATGACACGATAAGTATATTTTTAAAATATGTATTTAAAGTAAAAATTTAAAAATTATTTTGATAACTATTTATTTCAATACTATAAATCGTCAAATTTTAAGTCGATTTAAATATGTGTAAAACGACTACAAAGTTCTATGATTTAGAGTATTGACGGGAGAGTTAGAAAATTAATTTTTGTTTCGGAAGTAGTTATGAAACATGTGTCTCCTGACAGGAAACTGAATATTTCCAAGCTTCGTATTAATCTGGTTACATTGTTAATAATGATACGGTCTTAGAAAAATAGTATATCATCTCAGAATTAAATTACAATATCTTCAAAATTAAAATTTTTGTTTGATTCTATCCATTAGTCTTAAGAAAATTCCATTTCATCACCCTCCTCCCCCCCCCCCCCCCCCCCCCCCCCCAAAAAAAGAAATAAAAAACCTTAAAATACCAACTACACATGGTCGAACATTGCCACAGCTGTATTTTTTTTCTGAATGTCACCCACTGGAGATAAAGTAAGTTTCATGTAGTAATAGATTCAGTAACAACAGAGACAAGGAATGGTGTTGCAGTGACGTTCGGTTAAACATTTTTCCCATTAAATGTGTCACTGTTACTTAGAAGAATGCTATTCCTTTTACCTGTTAAAGACGACGCCAATTTATATATATATACCAGGTCTTTTTTGTGTAAGAAACTGTAGACTGAGAGAGAAGAATGTTTCCGCCTGAGCGCTTTAGACCTTAACGTTAATCGCGAGAGTGGATCCTGCGAACGCGTCATTAGGCGGGCGGCCGATAGCGGATTAATGGAGGCAATTAAGTCCCGTCCATCTATGTCGAGCCCTCACCTAATCTTCCTGAATGCGACTACTACAAGATACCTTGTACCAGGAGAATATGAAGGTGTTAAGAAAAGCATCAAATACATAATTTGTAATTTATACATTACTTTACAGAATTAATTACATAAAGAATATATTATATTTGAAAATACACATCGCAGTATGTTGAAACGTTAGACAAACACAAACTAATATTACTAAAACATACAGTTCTTTAAGTATTTTAAGGAATGTATTATTAATATAAAATTATAAGACGCTCAGTATTCTCGATTAGTACTTTGTAGAATAAATTGCATAGAATACAAACATTCTATTTGATCTCAACAGGTAGTGGTGACATGTAAGTTTACAAGACATTCTGCTCGGAGTAGAACTGTAAAAACGCCATAGATAGAATGTTGATAGTGGTCATAAGTTCATGGGAAGGAATTATGCCAGTTAACTGCGTCTTTAAAGCCACGACAGAGTGTGGATAAACTCTCGTACAAATATTTACAGAACCATCGACAAAAATTCCTAAGCTCATTATTGATTTTCATTAAGACGCACCCTGGAAATATCTTTCTGCAAAGTTATGTAGAACTGGATAATAGATGATGAACAAGTGGGGGTGCGTGTAGGTCAGTTAACCGAATCCAGATTACTTCAAAGATGGGCTTGTGGGACACGTTGCTAACAGAACTCAAACCATACTAACTCAAGGAATTAGAACCGTTTACAATAAGATTTGTGTTACAAGAGTTTTTCTTGGTTTCCGCTATCATCCGACGGCCACATGCTGCCAGCGATTTTCCACCAATGACAGCTGGCTGAGACTCTGACCTGAGAATGAGAGAGAGAAATATAATTGAGACCTAGTTGACTACCACAAGGTGTTTTGACACAACCCTACCACTTGAAATACTTTGGCAGTGGATAAGCGTAAGCTAATAGCTAACATTACCAATGCGGTCAATCTGCAAACTAACGGTGCTTTATTTCAGCTCTTTATTGGGATTGATTGCTGCCCGAACAAGTCAGTTTGTGCTGCATATCGACTACGGCGAATTGGCCTCGCCGACTTTACACATTTTGTTCGGTAGATGCTCGCTGTCATCAATGGAAATAATAATTATTTTATAACTAGCTGATACCCGCGACTTCGTACGCGTGAATTAAGAATTTCTTTGTCAGAATTGAATATAGAAAGTTGTTGGTAACGAAGGATTGGTCCCAAGCAAGACAACACCAAGTTGGCATAGTACTCGAATGACAGGAAAGCCAACGCTATATCATTCTAGCGTCGAACCTGTCTCTTTTTTTTTTTTTGTTACATGTTTACTTATCCGATCAGCAAATTTAGCTTTACAGGATAAAGTTGTCTTTTATAAATCATAGCATTCTTATTGACATGGTTGAGGTCAGCCCATTAGAGCCCCTCAGTAACTACATAAAAGTGATACAGTAAATATTTTGCTACATAGTGAAAATAGTCTCAACAGTATTAAAATAGTAATAAGAACAGTTATTAGTATTAAACATATATATATGTAGAACAATATACAGTTGTAATGAAGTTGATTTAAGATAACTACACTTTTGTTCATGAAATACATATAGGTTTTTTTTATTATTTTTTCAACGCTGAGGATAATCTTGTTTCACAATATATGGTTTACTGGTTTATTTCGTCTTCAAAGTCACTGTTCGATAGATAAATGTCTTGAGGAAGGCGTTTTTTAAGTCTAGTTTGACCTGTTCTTTTTCCTAGTTCATAAAACCGAGCACCAGGTACTGAATTAATTCGTTTTATAAAATTTTTAGTTTGTTGCCTTATGAATTCATTGATGTAAGAAATATTTAATTCACGGTGCAGCTGACTGTTGCGTACGTACCATGGTGCGTTCACGGCTAATCGAAGAACTTTATTTTGGAATATTTGCACTCTTTGTAACTTGCTACGACTAGCACATCCCCATATTGGACATGCGTATGTTATGAGCGGTCGTAATATCATTTTGTAGATTAATAGGCAGCATTCTGTTTTTAATGATGATTTTCTATTTAATACTGGGTATAGTTTGTACAATCTGGCATAGGCTTGGTTTATTTTATTATTAATGTGTGTGTTCCACGTTAACCGCCTGTCAAGATCGACACCGAGGTACTTAATTGATTGGTCAGGTGGGTTCCATGCAATGTTATTTCCCATAATGTTTATCTCTGGCGGGTTTAGTGGGCGTCTCAGTGTAAAAATTTTGGCTTGACATTTGCCGGGGTTTAGAGATATTCGCCAGTGATTTAACCATTCGGTTAGTTGTGCAATTGCATCCTGTAGGTAATTGCGTGCGTCGTGGATATCGTTGTGTGAAGTGTATACTACTGTGTCATCAGCATACATTGCAGTCGAGGTATTTGTGAAAGTTGGAATGTCCGACGTGTATATGTTGAATAGGGTGGGCCCTAAAACAGATCCTTGTGGGACTCCTGCTGTTACTGGTCGTGTTGAGGATATTTTTGTGCCCACTAGTACACTGAAGGTTCGGTTCTGTAGAAAGCTTTCTAAGATTTTGTACAAATATAGAGGCATTCCTGTATTTTTGAGTTTATATAGAAGTCCACTATGCCATACTTTGTCAAATGCCTGGGCAACATCCAGAAAAGCAGCCAGGGTGTGATGTTTAAGTTCAAAGCCCCTTGTGACGTCTTCAACCAGGCGTAGTATTTGGTGTGAGGTTGAGTGCATCGGGCGAAATCCAAATTGATGTGGTGGGATGGTTCCGGTAGCATCAAGGAAGGAAGTTAACCGCGTCCGTATTATCTTTTCCAGTAATTTTGATAAGGTTGGGAGTAAGCTTATAGGTCTATAGCTAGAAGGTAGGGAAGCTGGTTTATTAGGTTTATTGAAAACTATGATATTAGCATGTTTCCACGCTATTGGAAAATATCCAGTACAGAGAATGCTGTTAAAGAGTGCTGTGAGATAACTTATTGCCTTAGGGGGTAACGACTTCAGCGCTATGTTGGGTATATTATCATGACCTGGCGATTTTCTTACGGGCAAATTTTTAATTATTTGTCTCAGTTCTCTTGGGGTAGTGAATTTGACATAATTCTCCGCTCCAATGGTCATATGCCGATTGGAATCTTCGACTGTTTTGTTGAACTCATGATCTACTATAGGATTCGGTTTGAAGACGTTTTCAAAATGATCTGCTAAAATTTCGCACTTCTCTGAATCACTAGATATGTATTTGTCGTTCAATTTTAAGGGCGGTAAGACAGTGGGTTCCCTGAGAATTCGTTTCGTAGTTTTCCATAGCGATCTATCACCAGGATCTAATTCCGATAGATAATTTTGATATGTTTCGTAGCGAAATGAGTCGAGTTCTAGTTTGACCTGTCTAATTAATTGGTTTAGGAGTCTGCGAAGGTGCGGGAGTCGCTGCCTTTGCCACTGTCTGCGGGTTTGGTTTTTGTAGTTGATCAAGTCAATGATTCGTTGCGGTATTCTTTCATGGAGTGACTTAAACATTCTTGTTTGAGGCTTCTTGATTGATAGTTCTACCGCTTGGTGAATTGCAGTTGTTAGATGTTGTACACCTTCATCAATGCTGTCTTTAGTGTCTTGCCTAGAGAATGGTAATAGTATCTGATTGAGATTAAGTTCGAATAAATTCCAATTTACCTGCCCGGGTAGTATCTTTTTTGTTTGTTCTATTGTTTCGGGGCTTGTACCAAATTTTGCTAAAACCGGAAGATGATCTGAATCTAGCTCAGAAATTGCTTCCATATATATTGGTAGTGGTGTGTTTTTTGCTAGGGCAATATCAAGTATGTCAGGCACAACATTTCTATTATTAGAAAAGTAAGTTGGCCCGTGTGGTGCGACTATATGCAGACCAAGGTTACCTGCAGCGTCGAGCAGTTTCCTGCCGTTTGGTGTTGTTGCCCGACATCCCCAAGCTAAATGCTTACTGTTGAGGTCCCCCATTAATATGATAGACTGGTTATGATCAAATATTGGCACGAGTTGTTGTTGCGTAAGCCTCCGATTTGGTTGTTTATAAGCGGCAATGATTGTTATTTCGGAGTTAGTTTTAGTTTGTATTCGGATTCCGACAGTTTCGAGATCATTGGCGGGCATATAAATCGAGTAATGACTAATGCGGTTTTTAATTAGTATAGCTACACCGCCGGAGGCTATAGGTGCGTCACGATCTGTTCTGTATATTTTATATCCAGTGATTTTGAAAGTATCATTAGAGGTAAGATGTGTCTCGGTTATACAAGCAATATCAACATTGTGGCGACTCATAAATTCTGCAAGCGTAGATTTTTTATTCCGTACCCCGTTTGCATTCCAGTTTAGGAGTGTTAATTGAGAGACATTGACAGTATTATTTGCCATTTTGGAGGAAACTGGCTACTGATGACATAATAATCTCCTTTATCATGGGGAGAAAAGCAGAGATTAATCCAGAGACTAGTTCATGAATTAATTTGGTCCAGGTGGTACCTTGCTCGGTGTTGTGCTCGTTTTGTTGTATGTTTGTGTCGTAAGGTGATGCGTTGCGGTTTCCTTGTAGTATGTTGCTGTAAGAGGGACGAAAGTTATTTTGCTGAATATGCTGTGAATTTGTTTTATCTTTGTTTTGCGTTATTTGGTCAGCTGTGTGTTTAGGATGTCGTAGAGGGGATAGAATTGTTGGTAAAGACGGGAATCCCGGAGAGGCCAGATTTTGCGGTGTGTGCATATCAGTCAGCTGTCTATCTGAGTTAAGCTTGTTTTGGTGTAAAGGTTTCTTGAAACTTTTAAGTTTAATTTCTTCATAATATTTACATCCCTTAAAGTTTGCTGGATGTTCCCCACCGCAGTTAACACATACCGGTTTTGCTGTACGCGGGTGATTGCATGAGGAGTAATGGTGTTTCCCATCACAGCGGACACATCGAGGGTCAAGTTTACAGTAGTTTTTTGTGTGCCCATAGAACTGGCAATTTGTACACTGAGGAATATCTTTTGACTTTCTACGTGGTTCTACTTTAACAACGCAGTGGAACAGTCTATCTAATTCAAAGATATTGGCACAATCGCGATTTTCTTCAAGCTCAACTGCGCAGAGTGGCATAGGGTTCTTATCTTTATTTAGAAGTCTTGTTACTTTGTTCACTGGGAACTTAAGTCTGATTAGTTCTTCTTTTATTTCGTTATCTGTTAGTGAGTATGGTAAATTACGCACAATTACTGATAGATGTTTGGAGTCTGGGGCACGAAAAGTGTGGTATTTCTGTTTAATGGTATCAAAATGTTTTGTTAGCGTTCTAAAATCCTGAATAGAGGTTGTATTTATTTTAATCACTTTTCCTTTTAGTTCGGTTGAAAAGTCATTACTTAGCAAATTTTTGAGATCTCGAGTAAGTCTTTGATGATTGTTTACGTCGTGTAGAAAAATTGGTGGTGTTTTAACTACTTCTGTGATTTCGGTTGTCTCTTCTACAGGTTCTTCGCAATGCAAGATTTGGAATCTGTTTTGCGTCGGTATATCAATAACGTATCTCATTTCTGGTGGTCCATTATCAGGAGATAAGGCCCTTGGAGGTTGTTGCAAGTTATTTTCACTATTTGTGCGCGGGCGCTTTTGACCGGTTCTTTTTTGATCGTTAATAACATCCATGGGCGACATGACACTGCTTGTATTATTTGGGCACTGGGGAGGCTGAGGCATATTGGCGCTTGCGTTAAACTGTACATACATTTGGTTCAGCAATGCGTTGGGCGTCGTGGGATGTTGTGTTGTCCCCATCGGTTGTGAGGATTGGAGTTGATGCTGTTGATATTGAAGCATCTGCTGCTGTTGCTGCTGCTGGTGGTGGTATAAATGTTGTTGCTGGTGGAGATGGAGCTGCTGGGCTGATTGTTGTTGCTGCTGTTGAAGATCATGCTGCAGGTAGGCTGTGACCTGCTGGTGATGGGCTGTTTGACATGGCTGCTGCTCTGGAACTGCTGATGTAGATGGGTGGGCTGCGTTGTCTTCGGAAATCATCTCGTTGGTGATATCGGATGAATTTACGGCACTTATATCAGAGTTCTCGCTGATCATTGAGTTGCGAATGGCCGAAGCCAAGTCCGTGTTTATAGACATCACAAGCAACCGGTCGCTCAGAACGTTCGGTTGTAGTTTTCCACCGATGGGCCACTAAACAGTTTGTGGGGTCACATCGGTAGAAGGTTTGGTAGCTTACGTTAAACGATATAATATATTTACACTTATTGTTCAAAGTAATTCGCGAACACGTTGCGTCAGTAGAACTTTCCGATAGCGATACGAGCACTGTAGTGGAGGAAGTACACGACCGTTCTCGTCCGCTGCTCACACGGAAGTGGGGAACCTGTCTCTTGAATTCCAACATATTTAAAAACAGAACAACAAACGAAGGTGAGGGGATGTGTGTGTGTGTGGGGGGGGGGGGTTACTAAGGGCAGCTTTATTTCAGCTTGGTCTTTCTTCAGCATGAGCATCCGATTCTTGGGTTCAAATAACTTAAGCTGCCCGTGCTCTGCTAGAGTTACAACTTAGGCCAGTTTACGCCCGTAAGGCATGTCAAAAAAGAAGGAAAAATAAACTGGTGCCAGAAACATTTAAGTAGACACAAAGTAATAGGACAGAGAAAATCGACATCTGTAGTCAATACGTTTTTTTTCTAAACGAAATTTATTAACAAATTGTACACTAACATAATGCGCGAGAAGCACAGCTTGAGCAACCGACGTGACATTACAGACTAACACACACATCTGTCGCTCTGTCACCATTCAATATCTTCTCAAAATTTCGTGACTACAACTGTAAAGCCTACCAAAAAAAAAAGTCCTGTGCCCTCCCTACAGAATTTCTTGTCAAATTCCGTCAATATCGGTATAGGCATTTAGTCATCCAAACGTAACAAAAAGACAGAGACTTACTTCCGCATTTATAGTGTTATTACTGCAGATCACACCCACACTGACTGTGAATCACCCCTGATGATTTAATATAACGTAAAGAAGTGTACACATACAGCATTGCAAGACTACCTACGATTTGCCTCGCATTGCACCCCTAAATTTGTGATACCTACAGTTTAACATTCAATCCGAATAACCGACGGTCCAGGCGTGACTCTTACGACTAAAAACAATTTTTAAAAATATTGGCCACTAGTGAGATTTGAACCTGAGATCACAATCCAAACATCAGTAAGCAAGCGCATTAACCATTCAATTACCTGACGGCAATAGGGAAAGGCAGTTCAGCGACCTACACTTCCAACGTGTCTGTCTATCGCCGTTCAGTAATTTTTCGAAATTATAAGACAACATGTATTATCTATACGGATATTTTTTCAACCAAATGTAGACAGTATTTTTCGCCTTGTTTCAAAGGATAAGTGTGCAAAGTTTCATCAAGATTGAATGAAAACTGTGGATTTGCATGAAGAACAAACAAACATACATACATTCATGTTTATATACATAGATGAAATAGCGATGGTTGCTACAATGCCACAAACATGAAACTGAAGAAGAATTTGTAGAAAGGTATTTAAAAGAAACTTTGAAACGTTCATTAACATACACCTGCAAGTGAGTTGACATTCCTAGACTTCTAGTGAGTGTTTCTCTTCTTTTTCTAAAATCTCTTCATCCTTTCGCTGAGCTTTTCCTACGTTCAATCTTCTAATATAAAGTTTGTTGGCAAATTGGTGGTTATTGAAAATGCTACAAAATCTGCAACTGCCCTGCATACGCCTCTGTCGTAGCTCCCTACTAACCCGATAACCGAGTGAAGGGGACCTAGAGTTAAATGATGAATCAGAACCACGGAAGCGTTTTAGCGTACTCACAATTCACAGAAAAGTTTCAGAGATGAAGGTACGGATAAGGGCCTTCGAAAATCCCGCTGAGACTTGAATTCGAAATTCCTGTGAGACACCTAAGTCACAGAGGCACTTGGCCTCTCGATTCTGAGTCAGTCAGAGACTGCATGTTGACAAACTAGTTTTTAGAAGTGAGAACTACTATGACGGTTAGTTGATTCACTCTGAAAAGATGTGAAGTTGTGCATGCGTCTGCACCATTTGTTAGCCTGCTGTAAACACCCGCAAGTTGATATTATAAGGAAATTTACGGGTTTCAAGACAAATTACCGGATGTTTATACACAAGAACGGATATATGTCTTTATGGCAGTGTCAAATGTGGCTGAAATGCACTGTAACTAGTCCTTACTGTTTCAGCTAACTGTACAAAAAAAAAGGGTTAACATAAAAAAAAATCCTTGTGTGATAACTGTGTGCATTTTACTGGATGTGGGCGTATTTACATGTTGACATTTGTCTGTTTGAATTATATTTGTTGTCACTGTAACACTGTTGTTTTTTATGATGAGATTTCACTCGCTTAAAATGATATCACCAAGGTGGAATCAGATGTGGTGGGTAACAAGATTGTACTTGTGACACAAATTTTACAAAGAATGTTACGTATGTGCAAATACAATCGGAGCACCCCATGACTTATGTCGTGCTTCCAACGGCACAAATACTTTTCTGATAAGTGTTAGATGTTACTTGTGAATATTCTATTAACATATATCTCGCTATTACATAAAAATTTGAATAAGATTTTTAAAAAGTTAAAAAAGAACATTTTTTAGAACTGATATTTTTATAGGAGAAAAAAAATTAAAAAGAAAAGTGCACCTTGAAACAGCTTGCATGAATAAAAGCACTGAAATTTTATTTGTTTCTGTGCTTGCACTGTAAAAAATTTCGCCATTTCATACGAAATTTCGTAGTACCTCAATAAAATAAAACGCATTTTGCAAAAATGTCACAGTAGAATGTTCTGTGATGAAAGAGAATTCATGTGATCTGTGCTGGTGTATATCCTTTTGGAGGCAGTGTTGCGCCTGAGAGACACTCCGCACGCCGCGCCGTACACATAACGACAGCCTCCGTGGAGGCCGTGTTGTGGCAAGTGCTTCGCTGTACCCCCTCCACATGTATACAGGCGCCGCGCCGCGCCGCGCCACGCCGCGCCGGTAGTTAGAGCGCAACGAGTCCCAGGGATAACACAAAGAGTCGGAGGTTTCCACAGACAGTCCGCTCGATGTGCGTATTCCGAAGCAGATCAGACACATGACATTATATGGACTCCAGGCAGTGATGCCACACGATCATGTGTATAATAAAACAAATTTACAGACGAAGTATTCTCTCCGGGAAGTGAAGAAGCCACAGTAGAGCATTGCGAAGGTTAAACAGTCGTATATGAGGATAGCGAGTGACTCTAGGAATTTTCACAACCGGACGACAACTAGAATTATAAGAACTCTACTGCTGTTCCTATTACCTCTCACAGAAGTTCATAAAACATTTTTTTTACATATTGCAATTAGTTTCTAAACTTACTGTAAAGTATGTACCGTCATCAGTAGTAATATCTAGATACGTAAATATGGATGTCTGTATATACGAGGGTCATTCGATAAGTAATGCCACACATTTTTTTCTGAAACAGGGGTTGTTTTATTCAGCATTCAAATACACCATGTTATTTTCCAATCTTTTAGTTACACAACACTATTTTTCAACCTAATCTCCATTCAATGCTACGGCTTTACGCCACCTTGAAATGAAGGCCTGTAAGCCTGCACGGTACCATTCCACTGGTCGATGCCGGAGCCAATGTCGTACTGCATCAACAACTTCTTCATCATCCGCGTAGTGCGTCCCACGGATTTCGTCCTTCATTGGGCAGAACATATGGAACCGACGGTGCGAGATCGGGGCTTTAGGATGGATGAGGAAGAACAATTCACTGAAGTTTTGTGAGCTACTCTCGGGTGCGAAGACTTGTGTGAGGTCTTGCGTTGTCATGAAGAAGGAGAAGTTTGTTATGATTTCTGTGCCTACGAACACGCTGAAGCCGTTTCTTCAGTTTTCGGAGAGTAGCACAATACACCTCAGAGTTGATCGTTTGATCATGGGGAAGAACATCGACCAGAATAACCCCTTCAGAGTCCCAGAAGACTGAAGCCATGACTTTACCGGCCGAGGGTATGGCTTTAAACTTTGTCTCGGTAGGAGAGTGGGTGAGGTGCCACTCCATTGATTGCCGTTTTGTTTCTGGTTCGAAGTGATGAACCCATGTTTCATCGCCTGTAACAATGTTTGACAAGAAATTGTCACCCTCAGCCTCATGACGAGCAAGCAGTTCCGCATAGATGGTTCTCCTTTGTTATTTATGGTCTTCGGTTAGACATCGAGGGAACCAGTGGGAACAAGCCTTTGAATATCCCAACTGGTGAGCAATTGTGAATGCACTACGAACAGAGATGTCAAGTTGAGCACTGACTTATTTGATGGTGATCCGTCGATCGTCTCGAATGAGAGTCTTCGCACGCTCCGACATTGCAGGAGTCACAGCTGTGCACGGCCGGCCAGCTCGCGGGAGGTCAGACAGTACCGCTAGAACTTTCCGATAAAACTTTGCACACGTAAACTTTAAAGCAAGGGGAAAATTACAGTCCGTATCTCGTTTATAAAAACTTATCCTTTCTCCCCATCCTCAGCTTAGGTTCAATGGTCCAATGTTAAGCAAATATCTACAAAACGGTATGGAAATCGGGTAAAGTGGATGGTGATATCCTGAAAGCCCATAAAATTTCTTGTTTATTGTTCCGGTCGAACAATTAATGACTGAGAAATTCGACTTTCAGATTTAAAAATTGTTTTAAAGTCAGTGTGATGATCCACAAAACCACCGTTTATAATCCTATTTTGATGAAACATTGCTCACATATACTATAAAACAAAGAAATATTATCTACATTTGGTTTGCAAAAACCTAATTCTTCTTCTCCTGTAGGTAATAATTTAGACGTTAAACTATCCAGTTTTTGCAAATATTTCTAATACAGTAGGGGATCAGCAAAAGTGGATAGTAATAATCTGAAAGCGTATAAAAGTTGCTGTCCAACGGCGGTGGACCGATTCATATCGAATGACTACTCATCTACAAATTCGTATTTAAAATTTAAGAATTGTATTAATGTTGTTGTGGTGACACACAAAGTTACAGTTTTTATCTGATCTCGGAGGAAATTTAGGCACGTATACCTATAAGCAAGTGGAAAATGTTTACATTTGGGTAAAAAAATTGAACCCGCTATTACCTTTCACGTCTCTTAAGACAAATTTGTTCGTGCAACTTTTGTGTTTCATTTATAAATCTCAAAAATTGTAGGCAAATCAGCCAAAATGGATTGTGACGGAGAATGCTTTCGACAGTCCGCTCAAACGGGGTAAAGTATCAGAACTCTCACATCTAACTCATAAGCGACGCCGGGTGATCCGCTATTAACACATAGACAATCATTCACAATCAATCTGTGGGTCGAGACACATTCGTTCTAATTCCGGCATTGACGGAATCTTTCTCAATGTCTTCAACTTTGGCGTAACTTGTTTTGGGTATGTGAGATTAATAAATGGCCGCCTTATCTTCTCATAATTGTTGTCTTATCCCAACCTCTTTTGGAAGCGCGTACTTGATTTAGGAAGGAACACCCCTTCTATAAGAGCTATGCCAGTATAAACGAAACGCTAGTAAGTGTCAAAAGAAAGGGAACAAAACTATTTAAGATATATAAAATTGAAACTAACTAAAAGATTTAGTATTTTGGAGAAACGTTCATTGGTTTTTCTATTGGTTTCTGTCTAAAGTATCATGAAGCACAGATGAAAAACTTTGTACAGTGTAATCATTAATATAAGTTACCCACACTCTACTAATGTAACAAACAGGAAGGACGCTCTAGGATAATTAGTTGATATGTTTCCTGACCGCAACACGTACTCAAATTCATCCGACATATGCAATTTTAGCGGATGTTGCTTATAGTAAATGAAATACGCATCATTATGACTTGAGCAATAGAAAAAAAGCAGCTATTAACCTAAAGAGATGTCTTATCAGACATGATATTTAGTGACTGTTCTTGTTTAGTATCATGAAGACCAGCGTAGAACGTAGTAATTAATATTTTAATACACTCGGCACAAATTCCTTTTAAATGAATTCTGAGTATTAAATATTCCGGATGAGACTTACCGTGGCTTTGTGTATTAAAATTCCTTTCATATTTAGGCTGCTTGGGAATAAAAGAACTTCATTAGCGCGCAGAAGTTAAAACGCGTTTTCTGGATGATTGCTTTAGTTACAGCTAAAACACTGCCATGCTGGCTTAATTACTTGCCATTTGAAACACAACTACAGCGTCACAAGAAAACCATTACACCCCTACATTGCTCAGACATTTCCCCCGATGTAATTAGTATCAACCCTATCTTTTTCATATTAAGTGTTATTTCTTCTATTTATATGAAACTAAGCAGTTGACTGACATTCATTGAGTTTAATTTGACTGTTACACGAATTTTTCATGTTTTTAACGCACTGTAAAAGGTATGAGATATTAATAATTCAATTCATATCATTACATATATATTTTTTAGCCTACTTCCATAACGGCTAAGCATATGTAATCGTTATTTGTATTTGTTTCAAATTGAATATTTTCCTGATAAATTCCGTTAGGATGAAATCGTGGAGTAAACCGGAAGGCCACGAAAACTCTCCACAATAATTATCTTATTTTAGTGAATTCTATTATTGAATTCTATAGAAAAGGCTTATGTCTGGTAGCTCAGTGGTTAGAACGATTTCCTAGAAAGTTTAGGTAGTGGTTTAGAATCCCAGAGTGGTTGGAATTTTTAGGAGATTTGTTTTATTAATTTTAGATACACCAAGGCATTCTACGAATCGGATTACACGTTAAATTTTAGGTTCAGCCTAGTAAGAGGAGGTATTTAAAGCAGCTTGATACTTTGTCAAGAGCCCATATGACCACACAAATTTAGCTTTCGTCAAGATGTGTGAATACACTTTGAAGACACCGTAATTTTTTCATCTATTCTAGCGACTTGTCTTCGTATGGCTTATTTAGTACTTGATTGGGCTCCACATAACAAAAACTTAATCCTTCTAGGTTCTTAGTTCCAACCGAGCGTGGTGGGCGAATGGTCAACGTTCTGGCCTCGTGTTTGGGAGATTCGAATCCCCGTCCGGACACACGATTTGGGCTTTCGCTCCAGATGAATGCTGGAATGCTTGCTTCAAAAGGCCATGGCCAAATTCCATCCCGTTTGTCCCCCCCTCCTCCCCCATCCTTTCCGCTTCCAATGACCACGACGTGACCAACGCATCAAGCCATAAGTAAAAAAAATATATGTATATAATTCAATGTGGATAAATATACTCCGGTTCATTCGCAAAAGTGCTTTTGCTATGATGAATTGTAACCAATCTCATGAACCATACGTTTCACAAACAGAATATGCAGAACACTAGGTACATATTTTTCAGACAGATGTCAAGGATTAGGTACACCCCCCAACGTTCCTACACACATACTTTAGAATAGGATCACCAATCCGTCATTGAAGCGGATCATTCTAATTGGAAGCTTCACAACGTTAAGAGTCGATGGGATTTTCATGACTTTAAAGAGACTGCATCATTCTTGTTAGAAATTGGCAGGCAAAAATAAGGTTATAAGGCAATCTAGCCAAGAGACGCCTAAAGGTCACTGAACCCTTGGGCGAGCTGTTCTGGAGCTTCTATCTTACAGCCTACTTCACAAAAATATATTACGGAAACCTAGTGGAGGATTTCAAGATTCTAGTCGTCTCCTCTTACAAACTCATTATCGTAAGTCATAGAAATTGTAATAACTCACCAGACATCAAGACGGAGAGTTGGTAAGCCTGAGAGTATCAGTGTAAAGAAGGAAACGGCGGATTCCTGCTAATGCTGAGGTCCCATTACTTAATAGCTATAGATCCTATAGGGGACAAAGACGAACTTATTCGCTTACGTCCCTACAGTGTTTCTTGTCTTAATGCTTAATACCATTTTGGCTACATGGTCTAAATTGCTAGTGCACAGCTGCTTGACTTGGTCATCAAGTAGCAGGATGCTGTGTTCGCTACGCATCGTAATTGAAAACTAAAACAGAATTGCAGATAATCGGAGGAATACGATGGAACTTATTGTACAGTTCGTTAGATACTTGTTTGAATAAAGGGGTGATAATATCTGTCTAGTATATAAAAGTTGTGGTTGGAGACTGTATCCCCATTTATAAGCAAACCATCACCTGTGACACCGAGCCTTTTTAAATCACTGAACATACAGATCTGTAAAAAAGAAGCTCTTTTTAACCAGGTTCTATTTGGGCGTTTTGAAATAGTTATTGTGTCTGATCTGTGTCTTCTGTACTGTTGTGAAGACCTTATTGTATAGTAATGTATGTTCACTTACAGTGTTATTGAAGAGTTTTAAAGTCAATATATAAATTTGTAGCACTAGTACATGCGTTGGGAAGCTGGCTAAATGTCTGGAAAAGGCTTAAAGTCATCTTGAAATATAAAAAAAAAAATCAATGGATTTGTTATTAAAACCAGCAACTGCAATGTTTCCTTGCAGCAAATTGAAAAATATTGTATTACGTTCAAAACGTTTAGAAATTGTTTAGAATTTTTTTAGAAATTAATGTTACCTGCATATGTCGAAAACAAATGTTAAAGAGAGTAATTGCTTCGTAAGGTGTCACTTAATGCCGTTTGTAATCTCGTGTAGTAATACTAGGATGCCTGAATTTGAATGAGCTATTTGCTGTTGTTATTTTTTGGTAAAGCAAACTCTAAGAAATGAAACAACAGTGGCAGTATACAATTGTGAATGAAACAAGGTGAGTGGATGAAGGAATGACATGATATTTTGCTTCACGGTGAATCATCCTGTAAGCTCTTTGTTTCGATAAGAAATATATTCTCCTACATTTCTCTAATGATTGCATACTAAAAATGGTGTTGAATACAAAACGTGCAACATAAATTTGTATAGCTCTTTCTTCTCTCTCCATGTGTATTGAGTGTTGTATTCGTTTGTTACGTCAGTTTCTGGCCAGATTCTTTGTTGTCGTATGTTTGACGGGTAATGTGTGTGAGTATCTGAATCTGAAATCGATTGTAAACGGCGGGGGTCGCGGGGGCTCTGCGGGATGCCCCGGCGCGGCGGTAATCAGGTCGGGCAGGCTAATTTGAGCGCCCCGCCGCCCCGACGCCGCGACGCCGGATGGCTGCTGAGCTCCGGGCGGGACCGAAGGCGCCGGCGGAGGCGGAAATTGCAGTGATTGGGCGGCGGGAGACGCCGGAGATGGCGACAGGCGCGCGTCTCCGCCGCCCGCGACCGTGGCAGGATGCGGTGGCCCTCCAGACACCTGTCTCACCACACACCCACTGGCTTCTTCCTTTCTGCCTTACTGTTTCATACTCATTCTCATCTCCACCTCCACTGTTGATAAAGTTCATAGCGTCGTCTCAAAAATCGGCAGCATCACCGTTTCCAATACTTACAAGCCACCTGCCACACTCTGGCCAGCCCATGTTATTCAAACGCAGCCTCACCCTGCCGTTTAGGTAGGTGATTATAATAGCCACCATGAACAGTGGAAGTACAGAGACAACGACTCGAACGGAGAAGCACTGGTAAAATGGGTAGAAGACGAACATCTGCATCTTGTGTTCGACGCCAAGGATACATATACGTTCAGATCAACAGCCTGGAGATAGTAATACAATCCCGACTTATGTTTTGTTTCATCTGATAGCAGAGGACGGCCCCTAGCGGCCTCTCGAAAAGTTCTTCCAGTTTTCCCACATAGTCAACATCGACCAATAATAATAGAAGTAGGGACTCAAATTCCCCTAATCACTTCTGTCCCCCACCCAAGATGGAACTTTACAAAAGCCAACTAGAATAAGTTCTCAATAGACTTAGACAAGTGCCTGGGATGGATACCACCTACTAGAGATAATTATCATCGATTTGTTGGCGCCGTTCTAAGTACTGCCAAAACGCACATACCAAGAGGGTACCTTAAAGAGTATATTCCAGGCTGGTCTCAAAACAGTGATGAACTGTACCAGATCTTTCTTGAATCAGGTGATCAGGAAATAGCAGACGAGCTTCTACACAGTCTGGATGCAGCAAGAAGGGAGAAGGGGACGGAAACAGTGGAAAGCCCCAACTTCCAGACGTCGAGCAGGAAAGCATGGTCGTCATTAAAGAAACTAGGGATTGATGCCCCCATACAACGCCAAAAAACAACCATTAGCCCAAACAAAGTGGCCTCACACATAGTAACTACATCCAGGGCACCAAAAGATAAACCACATACCATCCAAGTGAAGAGAAAGCTGAAAATCTTAAAAAATGAAGCCACAGAAACCGAATACTCGCACCCCTTTACCACCGAAGATATTTCAGAGGCCCTTAAGAAAACCTCGCCGCAGGGTTTGATAACATACACCCTGAATTCTTAATGAATTTCGGCAAGTACACCAAAAAATGGCTGGCGCAATTCTTTACGAACGTCATGCAGTCTGGCAACATTCCACAGGAATTTATACGCTCTACTAAAACGCCATACTAAAACCAGGTAAGCATGCAGACAGCCCAAAAAACTACAGACCAATTGCTCTATTGTCTGTGACCTACAAGCTACTGGAGAGACTTATATATAATAGAATCAGCCAGAGACTGTTTGAAGCGATTCCAGTGGAACAGGCAGGCTTCCGACCAGGACGAAGCTGTGTAGATCAAGTTCTTTCGCTAACTACCTATATTGAAGCAGGATTCCAAAGGAAATTAAAAACTTCAGCTGCATTTATCGACCTCTCGGCGGCTTACGACACAGTGTGGAGAGAGGGCATGATATGTAAATTTCTTCGTGTAATTCCCTGCAAACTTATTGCACGCCTGTTATACAACATGCTTAATGACCGGGTGTTCCAGGTTATCATGGGCACTGATATCAGCTCTCAGAGGAAACTTAAGAACGGCCTACCGCAGGGATCAGTGCTTGCTCCACTCCTTTTCAGCCTGTATATCGCAGACATGCCGAAAATAAGATCAAAAATGTTTGGTTACACCGACGACTGGGTTCTCGCCACGAGGTGCAGGTCAATCGTAATGTCTGAAGAAATCCTAACAGAAGACCTGGAAACAATGGTAAAATATTTCCGTAGTTGGCAACTCCAACCCAATACTTCTAAAACAGAGGTTACCTGCTTCCATCTAAATAGCAAATTCGCTAGAAGGGAACTTAACATACGGTTCGAAGAAACCATTCTTACCCACAATAATACACCAAAGTACCTGGGCGTTACCCTTGACCCAAGATTATCCTTTAATGCACATCTAGCGAAAATGACTGAGAAGCTAAAAACAAGAAAAACAATATCATTCAAAAACTATGTGGTACCTCCTGGGGTGCATCAGCCTCCACTCACCGGTCCTCTGCTCTGGGTCTTGTCTTTTCGGCTGCCGAATACTGTGCCCCGGTCTGGTTGAATAGCCCGCATGTGAGAAAAGTGGACACTCAGCTTAATAACGCTATGCGTATGATTGCAGGCGTGATCAAGACAACTCCCACAAGATGGCTCTCGATACTGAGCCACATACCACCACCTAACCTGCGACGGATAAATGCTCTTACACGTGAGTGCAAGAGAATAATGGACAACAGAAACTTACCAATCCACCAAGATCTTAAGGATGCCAACATCAACAGGCTCCGCTCTAGAAAACCGCCAATGAAAGCAAGGGATGCTATTCGTGAAGATTTTAACATCACCAAAGCTTGGATCCAGGAGTGGACTGTACAGCAAAACAGCAGCTTACCTTGCATTACACAAAAGCCACCAGGTTTTGATTTACCTCGTAAAACTTGGTCCACACTCAACAGAATCAGAACTCGGCATGGTAGATGCGGACACTCTCTGTACCAGTGGGGCAAGCAACCATCTCCCTTATGCGAATGCGGAGAGCTTGAGACTATTGGTCATATTATTGAAGAATGTCCTATAAGATCTTACAGTGGTGATCCTGTGGAATTCCTGCTGGCAACTCAGGAATCAATAAACTAGATATAAGTATTTAATCTTGTAAAATTGTAAAGTATTTTATCAATGTTCTTAAAAGTGTCTGAATTGCCATACGATAAATAAATAAATACTCATTCTCATTTCCATCCAATTGACTTAGTGTAAGAACTATATTTTTCTCACGCTGTGATCATCAGACGGAAAATATTTTATTTTCTTGCTTTATTTAACGTTCTTCCAATGTTTAAGCCCAATCCTTTGGATTAGTTGGCTGTGGCACATTGATTGTGTCCGGTGCTGACGCGGGTATTTATTGGTTCCAGTGCTTATGGGGAAGAAGATTTTCATCATCACGACTTGGCCGGCAGGGCAGGAGAGATGGTGGTGTACAATTCCCTATCCTCATAATGTACACTAAAATCCTGCGTTAAATCCAAAACCTGTCTCCAGTGCGTATTGATTGAGAGCATACGACATCCGTGATGGTGATTCGGCCGTTGGATAGGGACGTTAAGTCTTGCTGCTCCTTTGTTTTTTGCAGAAGTGTATGGCTGAAAGGGCCGGCACCGGGTTTTACCCTCTACCTTCATTCATCTTTCATCCACAACACACTATCTCGGTTATACACACTTAAAACAACTATTACACTTTCAAACAATTTTCTATTGGGAAGTTACCTTTTTTTAACTTCTGCCTTTACGTCTCGTCAACGTCGAGGTCGTTAGAGGCGGGATGGGACTGGAGACAAGGAACACGAATGAATTGGGAAGTGGAATTTTGAAGGAAGAATTCCGGAATTCGCCTGGAGTGATTTGGGGAAACCATGGATAACCCAAATCTGGATGCCCGGACGGGGATTCGAACCGGCGTGCTCCCGAATGTGAGGCCAGAACGTTAACCGTTCTCCCACCACACTTGGTTGTGGAAGGTAACAAGAAAACTTTCAAGTTCACCATCTAAGGATTTACCGTCTCCAGTGGTAACCGCATATGCTCGGACACGGTCAAGGAATTCACTGGAAGAAGAAAAGCACGAAGGCGATATCTCCTATTCATTTCTCTACGAATCCCAGATTGAATTGTTGAATAAACGGTTTCAATTTTGTGGTATAGGCGATTTCAATAAAGTTTTATGTTCTTTAAGATCCAAGTTGTCAAGCGAGTTAAAATTTCGACTGATTTATAACCAGTGCATCCTGATTACTGCAATGTTTTTTTTTTAAAAATTCGTGAGTATAAAAGTTTAAGATTAACAATAAGAAGTAGAGGAGTTCCTTTGGAAAAGTATTCAGCTGCTAGTTTATTTCGAAATTTAATTTCAGTTATAAACTAAATCAGATCAGTATTTTTTTTTTTTTTTATGGACCTAAACAGATTTACTGAAATGAATACTGAAACAAAGTATTCGATTAATGGTGGACTAAAGAATTATGATGCGATAGGGTTTGTTGGTTACGAAAATTCTTTATGTCTTGTGAGACCTTATATTATGATAGTATCAGATTTATAAACCTCTTACGATACCTGGATACTAAAGAGTATTGGTATTCTGGAACTCACTGATAGGAATAGGCTATGAATAATTTTTAGATAGCTTGCTAAGAGTAAAGTCACAACAACTGCATATAGAGGTAGAGTGTTATGTTTTAGTTTGGCCAGAAGCGTTGATAGCAGAGATGACGAGAAAAAACTTGAAGTTAACACCAACACACTCAAGGTGAGAAGTGTAGTTTTCTCGTACAAATATCGGTATATGATTTCTATTGTAATTGCAGTGCTGGAGGCAAATAAATACCGATACAGGGTTTAACAATTGATATAACAGATAAGGTCGCTCCGCAAATATTCACATTTACAGTGCCTTGTACCTTAGGTATTCCTTGTCAGTGGGGTGTTAGGCAAAGTTGCAGTCTTTGGCCATTTTTATAGGATTGGAAAAATTAGAAATAACAAAAAGAAATACTTCCAGCAACACCTACTGGTCAGAAAGATAAGTAAACGACGTGATTTGAAACAGGTTCTCACGGACTGCATACAGGTATCTGTTCGACAAATTGCTGTTCTGGGAATTAAATGTATGAAGTGTAACACAAATTAAATCTTCTAAACATGAGCCGATGTGGAAGTAAACTTAGCTGTGGGTGCAACTGTCTTATACTAAATTTTAATTTGACTTTGTTTATTTTAGTAATTGTGTCCCTTAAGAATGAAAAAAATAAGAATTGAAAGCGACTGAAACCCTTGTAAAATGAAGACAAGAAGCTACGGAAGGAACAGGTTGAACATGTATTATACAGAAAAACGAGAAAGAACGCCAAAATTTAAATAGAATGAACGAATGTGAGTTAGAACAACACTTCACTAAAACACGTTAATTAACAAAAATATACCACCAAATATAGGCCATAAAACTGTCTGTGTTGTGATGAACACGTACCTTTCTGTCACATATTTATTCAGAACAGCAAATCATGTAGAACGCTGTCGTACCGTTCTCAAAATTTCCCTTGCTCCAATCCCGCCGTTTCTTCCCTACAAGAGTGCTAAATAGTCCGCAGCGATAGCAAAGCCTCTCAAAGGTAATACAACAGAATTTCATAGTTCGGTATCATGAGTTTATCTTTCCATCTTTAAACCTTTTCTTCCCATTTTCAGTATTTGCAATTCTTTTTTATTATTATTATTAATTGCATCTACGCAGACAAACACACCGTGTGACTTTAACGACATATATTTCGTAAAAAAAAATCAGAAATGTTGAAGGAGTTGTTCTGATGGAACAATCCTCAGAATATTTTTCTTATGGCTTAACACCGATGTCTAGGTCACTAGAGGTGGGAAAGGACTGGAGGATAAGGAGCGGGGAAGAATTCGGCCATGACCATTTTTCGAAGGAGTGTCTTGGGGAAACCGTGGAAAACTGAAATCAGGATTGCTGAACGGGGATTCGAACAGGCATCCCCTGGAAGTCGAGAATAGAGCGTTAACGCTCACCACGCTCGGTCCTAGAGATTGGAATCTGCAACCTAGAATGTGGTGTGAATTGTGGATATCAAAACTTTCAGTTCGTATCCGGAATAACACGACAATTTCTGATTATATACTTGTTTATTGTATTCATTTCACCATTGACCCTCACAAACATTACGTAATTCCAAATCAAAATGATACAGTATCCGGCTGCACTAGTATATAGTGAATGTTGTTCTGTTTGACAAATTAACAACAAATACTTTAAAAACTGAAATGTCAGGAATTTTTGATGCTATGAAACGATGGACATGTTCCTCGACGATAGAGAAACTGATTAGCGACATGGTTCACGAAGCTAAACTTAATAATTTAATGCTGTTTTCATGGCGTGCTGCGTTGGGAAGCCATGTTCAGCCGGTCACTCCAAGCGAAGGCTTGTATTGTTCTTCTTTGATTTGTCCTGACACGCTGTCCGGGATGACTAATGTCTTTTTCATTTAGTGAGAAAGCAACGGGTTGCGGTGGTCCTCACGCACAGTGCGAGCGTCGACGACGGTCACGCGACGGTCTAACGGCGCGGCCACACGAAGCCGGGCGCTCTGGCTTATCGGCGCGGGGCCATCTACCCGCGGGCCCCCATTACACCGCCTGGCTGCAAATTTCACCCGCCCCAGGCCCCATTTGACTCGGAAATTAGATCGCAAAGTAAAGCGAGACTTGAGCCGATTGCGACCGGCGCAGCTATCTTAATTCCTGGGTTGGCTGGCCACCTATTGGACGCAGTTCCTTTATGTGAAACGTCCGGTCCGTGTAGATTGAAGATTACTAGCCAAGCAACTTATTTTCTGCGTTGCTGTTAAATTCTATTGGCAAATAAAATACAGTGATCATTTCATTTTACTATATTCACTTATTCATTGATTTTAAATGATTTTATTTTTATTAATTCCGTTATTAATATGCTCATGTCGGTATCAAGTATTGTTTGTTGTTCATAGCAACAACTTCGCTTATAATCCTTTTATCGTAAACAAAGCAGTTTTCAATTTTAAAAATCTCTTCACAAAATTTTCTTTTATAGTTTAAGTAGAGTTTTTTTGAATGTATTCTTATTCATATGCTGCTTTTTGTGTTGGACGGCAACTGTGGTCAGAGTGAAAACTGTAGGTAACAGGTTCAAGGGAACACAAACAATGCTTCAAAGCTCCCATTCATATTTATATGATGCCAATTCCTCTCTCCAGGGTATATATTACCAATATGGTAACACAAGAAATAGACATTTGACTTTAGGTAATACCATTATCAATCTGAAAAAAGGAACTATGATTTGCGAAATGCGATAATGGCTATGTACAAGTTGTGGTATAGAAGAGTGTGTGACGTCATTGATGAAGAGCTATGATGAAAGGTGAGAAAAACTTTTTAACTTTTTTACAGTCTTTTTTAAAATTTTAAAGGGTTGTATTACGCGGTAAGATTACCGAAGTATAATGCTTATGTGGAAATATAAGTACGAAGTCGCTGGGAGAGCAGTAACGTTTGGGACTGACTTTCGCGAGGACGCGGGTTCAAATACAGCGACGAGGCGTAAAGGCGTAAGGAAAAGGGCTCAATATCCTAGTCACAAATCAGGAATAACTTTGCTGAGCTTTGTTTCTGTGTTAAAGTCTAAGAATCATTGCTATATTCTCCTGTACTGTCACAATTTTGATTGTTCTAATCCCCAAGTTGGGGTGGCAAAACCTGTATTACTTCTATTCCAATTCCACATAGCTTCATATTCTCTGGAAATACAACTAAATTCCGCAAATCATTGGATTAGTAGTTTAGGTATTTCAGAAAGTCCTAAGATTTCGTTTTGCTAATTGAAGTTTACAGCAGTTTAAAATAGTAAATATTAATATTCTTAACAACAAACATTATTAAAATTTTTGCCCGTTATCCTGGATTCTGTGGGGTTTACAACACTTATCTGTTCTCGTCACGGCGACTGCTCGGTATTCCCAAAGCCGTCAGCTTAGGTGTGATCCCAGGATCGACGTACGTAGGTCCTTGCAGCTTTTTGTCGTAGATTCTAAAGGAGTATATAAAGTCATGGCAGCACTGAATGGCCTGCTACCCTCGTTACAGGCCAGGATGACCGATCTAGTGTTTAAAGGTATTGGCAACAACAATTCTGAATCTAAACGTCAAGTTATATAACTGAATAAAGGGATCCATGAAACTAACTGCTAGTTTTTTTATTTTCTATATTGTTCACAGCATGCCTTTTTTCAACTTTCTCAATCACTGGAGAACGTGCGAACGTTTCGCGCATAACATTTCACTCACGTAAAGTCATTTTGACTGCAAAGCCATATCGATTCTCACCTCGATCAGATGAACCATGAGACATGAGTCAAACATGTAGTAGTGTATAATGTTGCATTGACCTCTTTAGTGCCAGGAATTCCTAATGCCTGATTTGTTTTTTGGGGCTGTATTTTTAATTTTTATGGTAAATTATTTTCCTAACTTTATTACTTATACTCCATAAATGTCATAACTATGTCATTACTAAAACTAAAGAGGGAGGTATTGTCATATATATATGCTTAGCGGGACCTAATTTCCTACCATATTTGATAGGAGGATTTTGTTTTGTGCAATTTTTAGAATCTAACCAATACATATATATAAGGGACTTTATTTAGGTCGATGTGGCCTTTGCCTGCTTATGACTATTGGAGGGTGTGGAGGACTGTAGGATTAAGAAGGAGAATGCCCTGGTAAATGGGTAAATGTAAAATTTCCTCATTTTCACTTAAGATATTTCTGATATTTCTGGAAATGACGAATTTGAGCATCCAACTTAGAAACGTTCAGAGGCCAGCTTTAGTGTTTCTGTTAGAGGAAAAAAGTGGAAGTCCTGACAGATTTTCCAGTTTAGAAGGTAACAGGGGACACCTCGGTTTTGCAATGCCTGCAGTTTTTGACTCAGCTGCTAGTACGTAGAGTGGAATGCTGTCATCTTCAATTCTTCCAGGAACGCCCAATGAGGCGCAGGTGTGCTCTTTAACGGTTGTTGCAAATATGTCATCCAGCCGTCAGCACAGTCGAATATTTCATTCAGAAACGTTTTATTTACTAGCCGGTAAATAATTAATTTCAAATGCAAATATTTCACTATAGATATAACTACAGAAATTTGAAAGAGAATTCCTATGGGTGTAAATGACATGGTTGGACTAACAAAATTTTGCCACTAAAATGAACCTCTGCCATAAACAGGGAATAAGATAATGAACACTGAACACTGAAATGGTCTAGAAATGATGTTGATTTTAAACTTGGTGTAAGTGCTACCTTAATGTGTGACGTATTAATTTAAATGTGTTGTCCATCCTTCACTGCTGTCTAATTTTTCGTAACCTAAAGTTTACGGTCTTGACCCAGGCGTATGCTGTATCAGTTTGAAAGCAACCAATTTTATGTAGGTGATCAACATTGGAAGTCGAAAACTTTACTAACAAATATGATCCAGACGCTCCCACACGATGCATTATCCCTTGCGTCAGAAGGTAAGTGTCTCCATTCCACGTAGACAGAATATTATTTCCTCTTAAGGTAACATTAATTTTGGAGCGATTGACAGCTCTAGGTTATATTTTTAGTATTATTCACTCAATTACCATTAAAAAAACGTAATTTTTATCAAGTGTGTCCTTTTCTTGTGTATGTATACTGTTGCATTCATATCAGGAGAGGACTCTGAAGTCAGAGTAGAGACCAGACCGGGCCCAGACATCACTATTCGGTGGGTGCTGTCTTAGACTGTAGTGGTGCACTACACACGCACTGTCCAAGACGCCGCCCCCCAATCTGCGCAATTTGCTCGCCCAGATGAAGATCCCCACTGCTCTCTCATAAAAGCTTTTGTCGGTAATCTTAATCCTGTGGCGAGGCAAGGAGCCGAGGGGCGGCCACACTTATTGGGCGGTCGCTCCCCTCCTCAGTGCTCAGAGCCGCAGGGCCAATAAAACCATTCCACACCAGCTCCATTGGTACTACAGCGTTATTGCCGATATTGTCTGCACGGTATTATTCCAAGGGAGATTTTCATGTTATTGGATAAGCGTTTCGCTGGTTTCACTGGGCGTATCTTGTTTGATGGAGCGGAAACATTTTGTTGCCGCACGGGATGCCAGTTCTTACTGAAACTGTAACTTCTTCGAGGAAAAGTTCAGATAAAGTGAAAAAATCCATTGATATGTTAATCTGTGAGATTGTTTTTCTGAAGCAGTGTTATGGCTATTCAGTTGGCATATAAGTAACTTTTAGTTATTTCACATTCAACATTGCTGGTAGCAATTTTATAAATTCGCTGCTTGTGTATATGTGTTCGTTTGAGCAACTAGGCCGCGTTAAGCCTTCGTTTGCTTGAATTTGTTTTACGAATGTACACATCCGTGTTACAACTAGCCCTGGAGGGGACCTACAGTTTAAGATGAATCTGAACCACGGACTGCTACCATTTCTGCTACAATCTCAGGCCCCTATTTGACTGTAAAGAGAGCAATGTTGCCTTCCTCGGAGATCATGGGATCTAATCGAAATTTTATGATTTTTCATCGGCCCATCTTGTGCGCTCCATAGCTATTTGATTTATCTTTTATACTGTTCATTCGGTCAAAGATCTGATTGATGTTTTTAGAAACCGGTGGATGTTGCTTGGCTTCTTCTGCTTCTTCTTGGTGTGGCGTACATTTATTCCTTCCATTTCAAGTATCAAGTGCGGAGGAGGGCGGCTGTGTATCCGCAGGAGTTGAGTGTAATTCTTTACGAATGGGTGACTGGTCGAGTTCAATCAGTGATTGAGTAAAAATATTTTTATATAAGAGTTATCTCAATTTGCTGCTCCTCAGCTGTCTTCAACTTTTTCGTTGAACGAGACACATTTTACATTCTTTCGCCTAGGTTCCTTGTTCTGAGGTGATAACGGTGAAGAATTGATTTCCATTATCAGTTTGAAATTCCTGCTTTATAAAATGTATTGTCAGGACCGCAGTTTTTTTCTTGAGTAGTTCGCACGAACGTGTTCAGTGGAGTTACAAACAAAGCGCGTCCTGGACAACCCATAATAACTAATATTCTGTAACACAATGTAAGAAACGATGTGTCTCTTTGTATTCATTCTCAAGATCTTCACTCCTATGAGTTATCTAAATCGGACGTCACCTCCTCAAAACACTTCTGATATTACAAATATCATCTCGAAAGGTTTTAGTGCTAAAAGATTTTTTTTAATGAATATTACAACACGTACATTATGATCTGTCATTCCCTCATCAGAAACAGAATCATTACGAACCGGACTGAGATTAAATTTCTTCCCCGAAAAATCACTGATCAGATTTTCAAATGCTTTCTTACCCTAAAACATGACAAAACCGCATGTTACAAGATGTTTAAGGATATTATAAAAGCCACATTTCCTCTCATCACTTCGAAAATGTTAGTTCTGTTTATCTTATGCAATTATTTTAGAAATTAAATTTGATGGTATTCTACAAGATCTATCACAAAAACTGTTATTTGCAGTCCAGCTGCGAAACAATTAGATGCATCATGTTTTGATTGGGTGCTTCAGTGTACCCGTCATTTTGGCCATGCGCGTTACGGTGCCAGCACCCCAAATCGTGGAGATACAGGGGGCCAGTTACGAGTCTTGATCCTCGCGTACTGGCCATCCTGATTAAAATTTTTAATCTGTTTTCCACAGTCACATACTCAAATTCTGCAATAATTCCAAAATTCCGCCTCATAAACTAATTATTTCACAAACAAAAATACACTTATCATAGGGAACATAAGTTTCGATTGCAAACACTTAAGCTCTCCCCATTAAAATAGGTTCGTTCCGGGAAGGGGGAGATCACCACCCCGCCACTGAAGGAGGCGCGCTGACTACCCTCCACACCCTACATGAAGATCAGTACTCATCACTCTAGCAGGGTTCATCAGGTAATTATTGAAGATATCTGCTAAATAATAATAAAAAATCATAAACAATTTTGTGTCTCTCCGTATATTGCTGAGGTTGCGTTTGTTGTTAGCCAAGCGGAAACCTAAGTTACCACTATTGAAAACAAAACTTCTGATTCGCTTTAATTTAATGTTGATACATCTTTTTACAAAGGCAATGAATTGTTTATGATTGAAAACCGACAGGACCCCTGGATGACTGCTGTATGTCACAAGCACTGTGATCTATGCTGTATAGACGATGATGAGGTCTTAGATATGGTAATATCTTTCGACCGTAATTTTCCCATGGACATAGCATTCGTCACAGGAGTTTCAATAAGAGGAATTGTAGGAATCAGTTGAATGTTATACCTATAATTTTATTAATGTTTTGTGTACTTTAAATATAATTACTATAGTCAGTTTTTGTGTAAGTAAGGAATTTCTATGGAGATAAAAAGTTATAAAACATAAGATATTGTTAATTAAGATACAAGTTGTGTTTTTCTCTTAAAAATAAGTAATAAAGAAACAATGTGGTTTGAAGAAATTCCTACTCCTCCCGAGAGAAGTGTCTCACATGTTGCAATAAACTACATTATATCAGATCCCTGTTTTCTACCGCGAAAATGAAGTTAATTTTATCGTAAGGCAACCAAATAAAACAAATAGGTACTATGGAATAGTTAAATGTCCACACACTTTTTTCTTTACTTCCCATCTTCTCGATGACACGTCATGATAAAGTATAGCCCTGTTTACTCCTCAAACCTTGAACTGCAAAATATTTAAAAACCTATGAAAATCCATTCAGTAAATTTTGCGTGAACCGTGGTCAACGAAATAAACAGGTAGAAGGACAGACAACAATGGCTCAATCTTTCCGGATATGCAAGGCACGAGTATCTACCTACGGTTATTTTAACAGACGGTCCATCAGCTTAAAAAATTCCCTCATTGTATCTTTCCATACTGTCTAATTTTGTTCTTCCATTCATGCTCTTTACACATGTACCTCATACCAGCTGCCTAAATTCTGCTGAAATTTCCTAGTTCATGTATCAAAATCATAGGTCAAGATTTTTAAATAATTTATCTGATGCAAGATTCATTCGCATTTTAAAGACGATTTGTCTACTATGTAAGGATATTAATAATATTTTTAAATTTTAATGTATCCTAAAAAGCGCTATTCAGTTTTTAGACTCTACAGTCTGCACAATAGTATGTTTTCACTGATTTTTGGTATTATAAAGCTTGCTGTAATTTTTTTCAACATTACCTGCTGTACCTGCTCAACTGTTGAACAAAACGGTTATAAGCTAGATGTTACAGTGTTGGAAAACGCGAGCAGCGTCATCTTGATCAATACAAAAATCAGGAGAATGGCTGAAGATTTACTGAATGTGAATTTAAAATAATGAATGATTACTGGCACAATGTTATTCTCTCTCTCTCTTGATTAAAATTAAGTGCACATGATTAAAAAACGGCAACACTGGTCTTTCCTCCCCACATTTAAACAATATTAGAATATGTTAAGAAGGTACAGCATTCCATCGAAACACCATCGCTTTTAGCACCATCCATCAGCACACCAGATTAGAATTATGAAATGAAATTGACGATTTCATTGCAACTAGATAAGTGGAAGGGTCTAGATTTGACAGGAATACTTTTATTGACGTTAAGACTAAAAGTACATCAAGATCATCGAAAATTAAAAGAAGTCTGCGTCACTGATATAAAATAGCAGCTTCATAACCTACAATTGGGCTACGCGGGTTTGTTTCCAAGTACAGCCATTTTGATTTCAGTTCTCCGTCGTTACCAGAAATAACGCCCGTAATAACTTCCATAATAACGCTCATTGGGCTTTACGGCTAGTACAATTCCGAATAACTATTTATTCTTTGTTGTTATTCGCATCTACATCGAGGTCATTAGCGCCATTTTATTTATTTATTTGAACGTTTAATAGCTTGGCCAGTTTAGGACTGTCAAGACCTCTGTTACACGATAGCATGTGTTTATAAAATACTATTTTACTCTCCATCAATTTCAGCTTAGCTCACTTATCTTGTAGTGACTTGGCTGCCACCCGTTTGGGATGACCCTCAGAGTCACTCTGTCCAGCCGAGCGGTGAAACAAGGACAGATTGCCATAGGGAGGCATGGATAAGCGTCTACATGGAAATCGACGGATTGTTCGGATATGAGTTTTGTGATAGGAGTATTACTTGGAAATCAGGGCTAATCACTGATCAGTATTTACATATTTATTTACACCAGGTTCTGAAGGTTCTGTACACATATTTACACATACATGGAATTTAGCTGTGAATAACATTTACTATCAATATTACTTTCTGAAACTGATAAACTGGTGCAGTGGCGCCTTGCTAACCCCCACCAACATTATGGGAACGAGGAGAGACAGAGCGAGCTTACAACATGGATACCTCTAACCCAAACACGACAGGACTATTGAAATACATTGAACTTCTGCCTAACTGAACCTATCCGTCTCATATCCAAATAATCTCAGTAGAGCCTACCTTCTGCGTTGCTGTAGACATCTCTTGGGCTGCCGTGGCTCCGCTCCGAGGGCGGAGCCCGGTAACTTCTTTCGTCGTCTCCCGGCTGCTGCACAATACGACGATCAACTCGACCAACGGATAGACAGCCCTAGCTAGCTGTGCTCAGGGTTTTACTATGACAACCCCCACTCCACTCCAGCTCTTTGGAGAGGGCAAACTCTGACATCACCTAACTGCATTCGGTCATAATGCCAGCTTGCGTTCTCTTTTCGACGCCTGACAATTGCCGAATCGCTGACTCGTGCTCTACTTGCAGGTTGTGGCTCTCGTAATGTTGCTTAATTTTGCTCGCTCGTCTGTCCTCTATCCCAACCCCAAACAAGTTTATAAATTACTCAAGTAAAACCTCTGGTATTACTACATCTCCCATCCCACTACACGTTTTGGTTCCACTCCAAAACCAAATTTGAATCCAAGTTACATTCTACTTGTTTACATAATTTTTTTCTCTAATGCTAGGTACAATTTTCTTTTTAGGCCTACTGCATTTTCAATGTGTTCTGGCTACTGTGTTTTTTTTTACAATTCCCATAGTGTCTCAGTTACATGGCAAGAATCTACGTTTTTATCTGTATACAATATTTACCGTGTTCTTCTCTGTTTCAAATCTGAATCTAACTATAGTTCCCTCAAGACTACATACAATCTTTTCTGTGTTTGTCTATGTTATAATGCTTAGACAAGGTATAATGGTGTTATTTATGTGGATTGACTGAGATCACAGCAGACTCCAGCGTCCCAGAGCAGATGCGATCTGTTTACATTCCGTCAGTCATAGAGTGACCAACTGCCTTGTGCTGAGTGCGCGCTTGTCTCAGCACACCGGCGACCTTGTTGTAGATGATGGAGGCACAGCCTTTTGGAGGAACCATCTCGGTATTGGCTAGGAGAGATCTCGGGAAACAATAGAAATAAAAAATTCTAATAATCAGACGGAATTTTAATCCGTTTCCTCCCAAACGGCAGGTTAAAGCGTTAGCACTCTGCTCTCTCCCCCCTACCCCTAATCCCCCACCTCCAGAATTGGTCATGTCGATTGATCTTTCTGTTTCCTGGAGCACCTTCGAATATTGTATTTTAGCTTGGATGCGCTTATGTTACGCAATACACGTATAAATAGATTTTTTCGATACTGATATTTCGTTTCTCTAACCTATTGGTAGAAAGGTACATTAGATTGTCGTTTGCGTTGAAATGGATGAAAGATTAAATGGTACATAAAGGACCAGTTAATGTGAATCATGTAAGCCAATTCTCGTAAAATTATCATAGGACAGTGTTGAAAAGTATATTACGTAAGAAGGTTTTCTCAACACATTTTTAAAAATAAATGTACCAAAATTCTATGACAGCACTACATCTTTATAATGTTGTAATCGATATCAAGTCGATGACGATATGTTTGTTATTACTGCAATGATTTGAAATGATGAGGATTACTCGCGATGCAGTTATACCCTCGTAGGAGAATCAAGGCAGCCACTGGGAGGGGTGCAATGCGCTTTATTGACTTAACTCTGTGTAATGACACAAATGCCGCCGGAATGCAAACAGTGGGCGCGATCCCCCAGTCCGGAGGGGAGTGTCCGGCCGTCGCAGTGCCGTAAACAAGTCCACTCACAATGGACGAACTTCCGGCCGAACAGCAACTTGGATACAATGCGAAACTTTCTGCAGGCTGCGAGTGCGTTTCTTCTGTCGTGTACCGCCGTGGATTTAATGTCTGCGCAGGGGAGCGTTACTCGGGGGACGACAAATGGTCAAGCGTCCACAGAATGATGAAGAGGGTCGGCTGAGGTCACAATAGACGGGACTGACGCTAGGAGTGGCCAGGCAGTCTCGTTCCAGCGCATTAATCAGAGGCTAGCCAAAACACGTTGTTGGTATGGATTGCACTACAAATAATTCAGATTCGTTTATCGCTTGTGCATCTTTTATTATTTCAAGTATAGTTGCATATTTCTTAATTATGTTATTGAATTCGTACAATTAGTCCCTCTACTTTCAAATGGGTGCTCAAAATTCATGAGGTCAAAAAAATTACCCTTTCCGTAGTGCAATTAGTCATGAATCAAATACATTTTCTTTTGTTTTCCGTGACGGACAACGGTTGGTTGTTATTTATAATTGCTGTTAATAGCGATGGAGCATATATCCCAGTAGTAGTTTTCCTACACACCTATTTCTTTATTTCCCGAAGATTTCTTCAACAATTTAAAAAATTTTAGGTTGATTTTAAGCATATCCCTTAAAAATTTATTCCAGGTCCTTGTCCGAGAATTGATATTTTCTCTTCCCTCGCGACTGAAATCAAAAGCTTGTTTACGGTCATGGTCACTTTTTTCTTTACACAAACTACTTCTAATTTATAAAATCATTTAGCGAGATTGATTCCCTAGTTTAAGCCTCACACCACTCTCTTACTCCCCATCTGTGTTCCAATGACTCCTAACCCAGTTCATTTATCATGTCAGTTACTGTTCTAGGGTAGATTCGAGTAGTGTTATAGTGACCTAAGGACATACTCGTACTTACATTTATAGACAATATGCTCACTGCAAACTTGGGGTTCACAGATTTTTCCACCAATGTGAAAGTGATGTTTTCCTTTGGAGAGAAACTGAAACGTGTTCCTAGGTATTACACTCCAAAATGATTAAAATCAAGTGAGATGATATTATAGGCGATTGAAATCAATCAACCAAAGCACTAGTACTTAAAGTTAGTAGCGATTCGATCATGTAAACAATAATTCCGTCAGATATTTACTTGTTTTTTAGTGACTGCAGTGTGCAAAATTATGGCGAGAAATCAGGAGCGATGGTTTACATTTACGTTTTGCCGATGATGACGCTATGTTATCAGATACATGTTTTTTTTCACATAAAACCGAATTTCATATCGACTGCATTATTTTTCTATATACAACACGCTTAATGATCACCACTGACATGGTCGAAATCGCCTCTGGTATATAGCCACATCCTTGTACATCTATTGTATTAACGGAAACGCTGTCAAAACTTTCGGTGTACATAGGCGACATATAAAGCGCTGGTGAAACTTTGAATTTTTTAGAATTGTGATTCGCGTCTTCATGTTATTAAACAGAAAGCACTGTTTTACATAAGGAAACAATAAAAAAAAACAACAGATGTATTTGGCTTAGGCTTTACGTTACAGATTATGCAATTGCATACAGGAGACCGAAAGTCCACATTCTAAATTCCTGGTTATTCAGAAGCCTACAGAAAAAAGAAGAATGAAACTTTTAAAACAAGTTCTACAAAATATTTTGAATATTCTACTAACAAGTTTCCGGAGTTGAGTTATGCAAAAGTGAAAGAAGATGTGTTCGTAGCTCCACAAATAAGAAAGATCATTGCTGACAGCCACTTCGAAGACTTACTGGGTGATCCTGAAAGATATGCATGGATGGAATTCAAATTAGTTGTAGCCAATTTCCTTCGAAATTATAAATCTCCTGACTATGAGATTGTTGCGCAGAAGTGCGTTAGTGCGTACCGCCAGCTGGGTTGCAACATGTCTCTCAAAATTCATCTCCTCGACTCATATCTCGATTTCTTTCCCGAGAACCTAGGTTCTGTCAACGACGAACATGGTGAACGGTTTTATCAGGACATCACAGTGATGGAGTCACTCTATCAGGGCCGATGGAAATTTAAACCGAACTCACTGTCAAATGTGGATGTTTATTTTATATGTGTGTGTTTTATATATGTACTATACCATCAACTAGATTGACCTATATAGTATGTGTTCATTAGTTACATGAAGTAGTAAATGCCTTTCTGAAACTTCTGTCTGTAAGTTGTTTGCCGTGATACTATGTTAAAAATCTGTGATTGATTAATGTCTTATATCTCAAGAACGGTGGGTGATAGAAACAAACGGTTTGAATATTCTGAATCAGCATGTCTCAGTTGTCTTAGAACACACGTTGGATACGCAGATATCCGCCGAAAGATTTTTTGATTTTTTGTTTATCAGTGTTATTAGCTCACTGTATGCGCACGCTGGTGTGACACCCTAGATAGTTAAACTTTCAAGCCTACCTTCAATGGAAACTAGTCTTGGTAGTTAAATTATCACTGAAGAATATTGCTAAGCAAATAAATGTACACCAGAACTCCAATTATCCGAACTCCGATTATCCGAATCGCCGATTATCCGAATTGCTTTTTTAATTAAGACGGAAACGTACTGTGAAAAGGCTTTCTTCTTTTATAAAAACCAACCCAAAGTTCGGATGACTGCAGCTTTGTTTACCGAGTGGTACGGCGAAATTTTCTTACCCGAAGTGGAAAAGCACCAAAAATCTCTTGGAAAAGAAGGCATTTTCAACATACATACAATAATTAATTAAAATAGATTCTTTTTCGGAAAAAATTCGACTATCCGAATAGGGTACGGTCCCAATTGATTCGGATAGTTGGAGTTCTACTGTACTAAAGAAGCCAGCTAGATAGTGTATGGTATCTAGGGAAACCGTGACAAACAAGTATCAGGATGGCCGGAGTGGTTTCTCGAGACATAATGCCGTCGGATTCTAAGTTTTCTCCCTCGCTATATATTTCCTATTCCATTAGTATAGAAAAGGATCCGTTAAGGTTCTGATTTCTCTTGTCTTCTTTTCTGGATCATTTCTCTAGATCAGTGGTGCCCAATTAGTTTTTCTCGAGTATCACTTCAAGAAAGAGCTCACTATCGCGTACCCCCATTATAGCTGAAATGATAAATAATTGCGTTTATCCCAGTCGAATGCTTCGCATAACAGCATTACAGAAGTATAGTTCATCATCCGCACGTCGCTTCCTGATCGCCGTAGAGGTAACATCGGCGCTTAGAGAGCTACACTCCGAGTTTTCCTTGTGACGAATAACGCGTGAACTAGGACAGTGCAAGCACTAGTTGTGTATACTATTATACAGTGAATAGCAGTCAATAAACCAACTAAAAAGTTTTGTTTAGGAGAGTGTGTGTACCTCGCCACCATGGAGGGTGGCGAGTATGGTGAAGGTGGCATACAGCCACATACTGACAGTGCGCCGTCGGGTAACACGTGCACCAGTTCCGTAGTGGGCGAGGCGCTGGAAACATTAGCAATGGACTACGCCGACGGTGCCCCTATACTCCAAAAGCAGTCCAAGAAAAGACCACGCCGAGAGGAGAACAACGTAACAGCACTGGGAGAGGAAGTCAACATGCTGCTGCCAGCTGCAGCAAGCACGCCGCCAACAGCTCCTCCAAGCACGTCGCTGTCAACTCCAGCCTACAGCATACAGTCAACAATCCCCGCACACTCAGCTGGACTGGTAAGTGAAGACGCTTTGCAAGCCAGTGATCCTAACGCAGTGCTGAGGCAGCCCCATTTCTATAAAGAAACAGATTGCGGTCCATTTGTTGTACATGCAGAATATGAAGCAAGTTATGTGGAGCAGCACAAAACAAACCTAGGCCGTCTGCACCCAATGGCGGTAGGGAAATTAATACGTGACGCTGTGCCCGGCATAAGAAACTTTATCTTAGACATAAGAAACAAAGGGAGAAACAAAGTTCAAATTGAGCTTAAATCTGCTAAGTGGGCAAACCTTTTGGCGAATTCCAACAACCAGCCAAAGCATATACAATATTATATCCCTCGTTTCTTTACTGTTAAGGAGGGCGTGGTTAGGAATGTGGACCCAGGGCTTACTGACTCAGAAATCTTGCAGGAAGTGGAATCCGCTATAGAAGTTTTGGAAGTGCGACGTATAATGAGGAAAGTTGTAAAAGACGGAGGGGTTGAATACGTTCCGACTCAATCGGTCCGCCTAACGTTTGGAGGACAGCGACTACCTGAATATATTAGCATCTTTTGCACAAGATGTAGTGTAGAGCCATATATACCCCGTGTAACTCAATGTTTTAACTGTTTACGTTTTGGACACCTGAGCAAGCAGTGCCGCAGCACATCCCGCTGTGCCAAGTGCATGGGTAAACACGTTACAACTAGCTGCGACTTTCAGGGCCCAGTCATCTGTATCTATTGTGAAGGCAACCACTTGGCCACTAATTTCAATTGCCCAGAATTCAAAAAACAAAAGAGGATTAAGGAGAACATCATCCTCCATAACATGACTCTGGAACAGGCTCTGACCTTAGAAAATACGTCAACTTATGCAAAACGCACAGCTCCACCACCCCCACCCAGAAGCAACAAGGAATACCCCCCCTTGCCGCTACGTAATAATGTGGAATACTCCACACCGTCGCCAGTTGCCCAAATAGCCGGTACTACTCCACTCATACCACAAGCCAGGGCCACGAGAAATCACTACACCATAAAACCACGACACCCACAGTCTGTATACAACCGTACAGAACAACCCGCCATTCCTCATGGGCGTCGGCAACAAGACAGAATAGACAGGAAACAGGCAACACATGACGCAGAAAACCTCCAGCCCCGAAGAAGAACCAACCTGCCCCCCGCGGAGTTGTATTACGACGCATATGCACAGGCCAGTGGACTTCCCATACAGAATAACCCACACGGTGCTAGTAATACAGTAGCGAACGAGGAAGCAATTGATAGAGTATGTAGACTTGTGACCTCACTTTTCAGTATGGCCAACACAGGAAACCTCCCACACAACTTGAGGGAACACATAGCCGCATTCCTAAACTCGGACGGTCCACAGGAAGAAGCAGAGACAAACGCACGAGACAATGGAACAGATCTTATGTGGAATACACAACCAATCATGGCAAACAACGACAATATCGCATCTCGTTATAACTGTACTGATGGGTAACCACGGCCCCAATATCTTACAGTGGAACTGCAGGTCTATCCGCTCAAACAAGGAATCCTTAGAACACTTGCTGAAATCAAATAACATTAGCATAGCCGCCATATTAGAAACTTGGCTGAAACCCGAAGAGGAATTTAAGTGCGCGGGCTACAGAATAGTGCGTGCCGACCGTCCAGGCGGCTACGGGGGAGCGGCTCTACTAATAAAGAAGAACATACAATTTTCTGAAATAAAAATCCGGAGCACTGCTCCGAATATCGAGGCTTGCGCGATACGTCTCAAAATTATGGGGACAGAAACAACGGTCATGGCTCTCTACCGGCCTCCAAACACTCAGTTCGATAAACAAGCATTTTCAAATATCCTGAAGTATGTCATGCAACCTGCCCTGATAATGGCTGACCTAAACGCACACCATAGCACATGGGGATGTGGAAGAACAGACCGCGCCGGAAGACTGTTGCTAGATGCGTTGGACGACACAGATATAATAATTTTAAATGATGGCACTGAAACAAGGATAGTTGGGCCAGCACACCAAAAATCAGCAGTGGACATAACGCTAGCATCACCAGCCATTTCTCTGGCAGCCACATGGCAGGTCATCCAAGACCCATCCGGATCAGATCACTTACCAATAATGATCACCTTCCCTGTGACTAGACAAAGAATAACACCGACACGATCGCCATACCGCTGGAAGATAACTAACGCGGACTGGTCGCAGTATGAGAAGGAAGTCACAAGAAACCTTGAGAGCTTCGAACTCTCGGACGACGTAGTAGCTGACTACCAAGGCCTTATGACAGTCATTGAAAAGGCGGCAATAAAAGCTATCCCCGAGATTAAACCACGCACCTGCCATAAGAAATCACCTCCTTGGTGGGATAAAGAGTGTCAACTAGCAATAAAAGAAAGACAGATGGCCCTTCGAAAATACAAAGTCTTGGCGACAGAAGAAAACTACCTGTATCTTCAGAGAACAGTAGCAAGGACCAAAAGAGTCCTAAAGAAGAAAAAACGCCAGGGCTGGACTGACTTTTGTAACTCTCTCAACAGAACTGCTCCAGTAAAAGATATATGGAAGAAAATAAAAGGCTTTCAGAACTCGACAGGAACTACACTTAATACGGCTCCAACTAAAAACGTTGCGGAGGACATCTTGGGCAACCTTACCCCAGCCACAGCCTCGGAGAAGGTGGAGATCACAGAAGATGGGAGGCAACATGACCCTCTGTTAGCGCCTTTTACAGAAGAGGAACTTGAAGCATCACTTAAACGTAATAACAACAGTGCCCCAGGCCCAGACAACATCCATTACAGCATGATCTCATTCCTCCCAAGGCGAGGGAAGAATATATTCTTAAGATTGATTAACGCTGTGTGGAGCAAACGCGTGAGTGTACCAGAGATGAAGCGCGTAAGAGTAGTACCTATCCTGAAACAGGGCAAAGACCCCGCACTTGCTTCGTCCTACAGGCCAATATCTCTTCTATCCTGTGCTCTTAAAACACTAGAACGAATGGTCAAACACCGGCTGGAGTGGCACCTAGAAAATAAAAGTAAACTACCAAGACACCAAATAGGCTTCAGGAAGGGAAAAGGCACTATAGAGGTAGTTGCTAACCTAATGACAGACATTTATGAATGCTATCGCAGTAAAGCGTATCTCATGGCCTTGTACGTGGACTTAACACATGCCTATGATAATGTGGCTCCATCGATACTCTCTAGAAAACTATTGGACTTAGGCCTACCGAGCAGATTCGTAACTAACCTCATGTCATTGCAGGCAGATAGGGCGCTAGAAATTCACATCAATGGTACAACAGTAGGCCCTCGAATTGCATCTCACGGTCTCCCTCAAGGCTCCACGCTATCACCACTGCTGTTCAACATATATACCAGCGACCTTGGAAGACTGCTAATAGGGAGGGTAATGATGCTCCAGTATGTAGACGACTTGTGCTTCTACGTAATGATGAATGAGCTAGCTGACTGCAAGAAGGTCTTGGGAGACTTTGTCAACCTTTTGCGAAAATGGCTCGTTAACAATGGCTTGGACATATCCCAAACCAAATCAGCGGTGTCAATTTATAGCAGACGCAGGATACCTGACATGGACGAGATACAGCTCGGACCCTACCGCTTCCCGTATCGACGAGTCGTCAAATACCTAGGGGTCACAATAGATAACAAACTCAGCTGGAAACCCCAAATCAAAGACATCTCAAGCAAATGTGAGGCGGCACTTAACGTCTTGAAGGCAACCACAAAACCTTGGTGGGGTACAGACCCTAAAGTTGCCATGACCTTATACCGATCGCTCATTAGACCACACCTGGATTATGCAAGCATCTTCTACGGATCAGCAGCAGAGACCACCCTAAAAACCCTTGATAGACTGCAGTACAAAGCACTAAGAATATGCACAGGTGCAATGACATCAACCCCAACCAACGCGCTATTGGTAGAAGCGCTAGAGCCACCTCTTCATATAAGACGAATGCAGCTCTGCAAACAGTTTCTACTTAAGCAAATGAAGATTACAAACAATCCCCTCATCCAGAAGATTGAGGCACTTGGAAGTCAGCTCACTAATAGAAGAAACTGGCCACGCAAAAGGACTCCAGAGCTAATTATAGCAGAAAATGAAATCAACATGTACAGCAACAACATAATGTCGACCTCCCACCTACCAGAGTTTTGTGTGCCATACGAAGCAACGATTACACCTCTCAACGTGAGAACCGACATCAAGCTGAAAGACTCCAGTCAGAACAACTCCGCTAGACTGGCAGAATTTCTCGCGCAATGGCCAAATGCTTCCCACATCTACACAGATGGGTCAAAATCAGGTTCATCAGTTGGTTGTGCATTTTTGGATCTGAAGAGGAAGTCATACGGTATGCTGAAACTACGCAAGGAAGCAACCATCTTCACTGCGGAAATGGTGGCAATTCAAAAGGCAATTGAGTATGCTGAGGATTTGGAGGACACAACATCGGTCATCATATCAGATTCCCTCTCTTCGCTGACCAGCCTGCAAGGACACACGCAGACTACCAACAAAGACAACATCTTATGCAACATCTTGGAAGCAGCATACCGGGCGAAACAGAAAGGCAAAACACTTGTGTTCGTGTGGGTGAAAGCCCACATCGGTCTGCACGGTAACGAACAGGTGGACCAACTGGCGAAACGAGCTTGCGAAGAAGGTGGCGACTACCCCCTCCTAACTGCGAGGGACCTACTGGCAACTGTGAAGAAACAAACCAGAGACGCATGGAATAGAGAATGGGAAGAATCTCTATTGATCAAAGGGAAACACTATGGAAAAATCCACCCAGTCATCCCTCACCATCATTGGCACCACAAACTCAACCTACCAAGGAAAGCTATTGTAACAATCGCTAGATTAAAGTTCAACCACGGTTGTTTCCCGGCACACCTAAACAGAATCAACATTGCCCAAAGTCCGTTATGTGGATGCGACGATACGAGCATAGGGGACATGGACCACATCTTCTTCGGCTGCAAAAACAGACAGGATAGCATCACAGACCTGATAGAGGAACTAGTGAGGTTAGGTCACTCTCCACCCTCAAAAGTGTCACACCTACTGACGACCGACGACGCCAGAGTTTTCATGGTGCTGTACAGATTCCTGAAAGACGGTGGTATTGACATATAAACCCCAAAGATCTCCAAGAACATTAGTATCCACGATCCCTGATTTTACACACCTAATAACAATATGTTACGTAAAATAGAGACATTAGACCCTGAACGCAAGATATGTAACACTGTGTCACTAACCATGTGAGTGTGAGTGAAGCCACAAATTGTGAGATGGACACACGGGCTACATGACATTCAGGACCTGTGTTTTGTGTGGAAGTGATATAACTATAATTACTTTATGTACCTAATAATAAAAATGTAGTACTGTAATAACGACCAAGGACTTGGGAGAGAAGTCCATATACTGTTATAGACATAATTGTTATGACTAGAGCTATGTGTGGATAGCTCAGGTAACCGTGGTGATATCAAATACCTAATATAGATATGAAACATTGTAATAACGACCAGGTATTCTTATCTTTATCCTACTCTATCTTCTTTTGTTCAGAGAAATCACAGATTGTGATACAATTATAAATGTCACATAATATCAAGGACCAGTATAATATGTATGTAGCTAGAGACGTAAGACCAACCATATTGAATTCTCATTCCTGTCATTACGCAAAGTAATAGAAACCATGTATATGTGAGAGAGCTTATAATTTGTGTTAAGGCCATAAGCGCCACATATTAATCATGACCAGGTCTTCCCGTGGAAACACAATGTACTGTAATCATAGCTTTAGGTAATTAGAGATATGAAATATTGTAACAATGTCCAAGTAATGTGTAAGAGAAGTCATAATTGTGGCATGTGAGATACAATTCCATGATCAATAATACCTGTAAATAAGTGATGTAACAATTGATATGGCTATATGGCTCACCGGCCCACTGCCAATAATAAAAAAAAAAAAAAAAAAAAAAAAAAAAAAAAAAAAAAAAAAAAAAAGTATAGTTCATACACACAGTTTGTATTAATATATATTTTTGGCGAGTACTGTTATCCTAATTCTTTTTTTAAGTATCGGAGTGATTAACTTAGACAAGAGATTACCGTCCGTATCCCTTGAAGCAATCTCACGTACCCCTAGGGGTACACGTACCACTAATTGGGAAACGCTGCTCTAGATGAATGTTGCTGGTAATAAAATTGTTTGCAGTTATCCTGAAATAGATTTAAACTAGCTTCTAACGACAACGGATACGGAATATACTGAAGGGTCACTTCACATGTTTGTAGCGTATGTTCTCAAAATTGCTAAAGAAGAAAATAAAATTCCAGTATTCGTCGACTTTTGCATTTATAATAACTGTTTCACAATAACTGTAATTGAATTCCGTAATATTAACACCTAAATATATATATTTTTTTCATCTTAGAGGTTACTGCAAGAGTGGAATCCACATGCCCCTTGTCCCTCTCCATTCCTATTGACGCTCGGGCCGGGGTGTGGTGTGGTATTTAACACCCGAGGAACGTGGGGCACGCGACGGCGCGGTATTTCCGAAATTTACCGCAGTGTGCGACACAGCGTGCACAGCATTCTTCCGTTGAAGTTTCCAGTTCCCTCGTACCGTGTTCGTAAGAGGAGCAAAATACGACAACAAACTCCCTCCTAAAAGGTTTTATGATTAAACAGCGTCTGCGATCAAATTTTCGCAGACGTTCAGTTTGTACGATAAGTACAAATGTTGTTACACAATAATATTTAAAACAACAGAAATTGATGTTTTTGAACATGTAATGCTTATATTTATGTCAAATAGCAAGGCATCGTCTTGTTTTCTCATTATCAATTAGGGAATTACTAGAACTCGGTATCCCATTAATTTAAATTTTTTGCAGGTTTAATATTGTTGGCAAGCTTCACCATGACTATTTTCGAGGGATTGTTAGATCTTGACGCCACCAATAAGGGATACTTTCGTACTATGTTCCTTTATATTACACTTTTACTTTACTAACCACCTTTGTATAGCTAGGCCAACAAGTTATGCTTCCGATGGTTTTATGTTTAATTTCAGCTTCGTGTTCCACAGCTCATCAAAAACTAGATTATCAAAGCTGGGAGAGGATAGAGATCAAGAAAAGGGAAGGAATTCTTTCTTGAATGTTTCCGGGCAACCATGGAAAACCGATATGTGGATGTCCGGAAGGGCTCGAAATGTCAGACCCGTTTTCTCACCAGCTTCGATTTAAGTTTCTCAGTAGTTGGTTCAGCCTGTGTACTTCATTGTTCCAGTCTGAGTTTCATCAGTCTGTACTAGAAACTGCCACCGGTCATGACTCCAAATAGACTTTGATCTCTGGCAGATGAGATTCCATCAGACTTTCGCGTTTTAATTTAAACATGCATCAAGTAAATATGCATCAAGACAGTCACATCTTTCACCTAGCATTGTGGTTTCACTAGTCCTGATTTCGTTCGAACTGTTCTAAACCACGATATTGTTTGTATCCTTCAAGATTTGTGGTGAGTTCTTCCTACACACTCTCTCCGGTACTCGCAGTAGCCACGAGGTGCCTGCTACGGCGACTTGGAAACGCTTATAGTGGCTATATTAATCTCCCCACGCGACTCTTGTCTGTGCTAAAATCGATCGTTCACAACGAAAGATAATTCTGAAACACGGTCAATCTCTACTGTCACGTCTGTTAAGATGCTACGTCTAATTTCTCAAGGTCCTAAACCAACTCAATAGCGAGAGTGTCACGATGCATTGTTAACGCAAGGCCATCATCATAGATCATATTAAGCCAAAAAATTCAGATGAAACGTTTCTAACATACAATGCTTTCAGAAAAGGCGATTCATGTAAATAATTTAAACCACTTACCAGCAAGGAATCTTTCTACCCATATGTTTATACGGTTGTTGAATTATAATTGTTCTGAATTGGTTCAGAACTTTGCAGAATGAAATTTATATTGTGTTTTGTTATATTTGTTAAATTTTATCAACAGTAGTTTAACTCAAACTGAAATTGACTCGTTATTGAATTAAAATTATGAAAACATTTAGCGCTAAGGAAGAATGCTCTGTCTTTACCAGTATTTGCTTTTCTATTCAAATGCTCAGATAACAGATTGACGTACTGTGGGAAAGTGTATAAAGATCATTACGTTGTGATTACATAACCATAATATTGGGGATAAGTTAAGGTTATTATTATTATTACTAGCCACAAATCCCGTCAAAAATGACGGGTTGAACGGATTAACTGATTTCTTTTTAGTTGCTTACCTAAATAGAATTGTAATGAAATAAAGCTCAATGTTCTGTAATTTCTCATCCCTTGTGACGTAGCAAAAAGTTGTCTATTTGGTCCAGGTTACGTTCAGCCTAACAACAATCTTCGCCAATACAGCCGGTAGAAAAACAAAACTTAATTCACAAGCGAATTAATATTTTCCCTGTATCGCATGTCAATGTCATCATGCATCGATACCAATCATGCATCATGCGATACAAACTTGATCCAAAATCTTCACAGTTTCATACAACTTTCTTATTTTCTATGACGAAGGTCCATGTTTTAATGCCTGAAATAATGACCCCAGTGAAAAAGAAGGATGCTAAAAATAAATCTTGAAAACCTAAGCTATGTCACGTAATATTATTTTTAATTGTGGTTTAAGTAGCACAAATCGCGAACAATTTGGAACTTCTTTCTTTCAGACCAAGTAATGAGTTCATTAAAAAAAGCTAATGTTAATTATTATGCCATTCTAGCATTACATTTCTTAGCAATTACTTAAATAAATATAATTGTTATAAAATATAGTTCAGCGCAATTCATAGTGCTTTGCTCTGTAAGAAAAGTCTTTCGTTGCTATTCTGGTCCAGGTTGTATTTCAACCTAACCTCTACTGAACTTGCGATAAATGAAACAATAGTTTAATCACACGCTTGGTTATACATTGCTTTATCGCATTTTAGTGGTAATAATGCATCACGATATTAACTAAAACAAAAATCTTTACGGATTACGAATACTTTGACATAAAACGAATCTATTATTAAATAAATCAAATCTACTAATACTTATTATGTCGATTTAAACTCAATACATACTTTTATTTCAGTGTTCTGACAATTCACGGCTTAGTGTAATTCCTCGTGCCTTGCATTGTAGCAAAAGGTTTCAGTTTCCATTAGGGTCCAGGTTGCATTTCAACCTAACCACGTTAACTTTTCGCCAGAAAAACAGTACTTCAATCTCACGCTTATTAATGCATGAACTGTTTCGCGTTTTAGTGGCAATAATGCATCGCGATATAATTTTGATCAAAATTCTTCAAGGGTTTTTGCACATTTATTTTTTGTGATTCAGACTGGTAATAAAACGTTTGAATGGTTGGCACAATTGCTGAACTCATAGGCTCAGTAATATTAGGCAGTGAAAGCAAAGGAAATTAAAATCAACCTTATGAACTTACATTATGCCACGTATTATTGTTCTAAGTGTAGTGAAGGATTGCACAGTTCCCGGATCAATGTGCAACTATTTCCATTCAAACGAATTAATAATTTCAATAATAGGACACAGTTTAAAATATTTTGATATAAACTAAATTATTCATGCCCTCTGCGTTAACGTCAAATGAAACTTGTAATTCTAATCCATGCTAGTTACACTCTAACCAAACATTTAGCAGCACTGATGCTCGAAATACAAAGCTTTTATCTTACAATATCTATGGACAAAGAATTTAAGGAATACTTCAATATATCAAAAGAATATTACGTAAATATAAGCATCTAATGATTGATATATCGATTTTAACGCAATACATACTTTTATTTCAGTGTTCTGTGAGTTAATTTATTCACTGTTGCTTGGAAACGATATTAAATAACGTGCACTCCCACAAATAATATCGTAAAGCGAGACGTCATATCGCAACGTCATAGGTTTACGTCACCGCGTGACATGACGTAGGTGTGACAACGCTACATCTTGTGTATTATACTAATAGATTTTTACTCCGCGATTCACTAAAAGTGTGTGGCGGAGTACCATTTCCTTGCACAAAGGTAAGGACGGTTACGTTTATAAAATAAATACAGTGTGTTCCGTTATACTTAAGTAAAGAAGGATAATAATCCCATGATTCTGTTTTGAACAGGCAGTTTTTAATAAACTGGAAAGTATTGAAAAATGACTGTATCTGGTCACCAGTCTTTTATAGAATCCGCGGAACGACGATAGTCTTTTAATCAGCCAATAGAAGAAGCCAAACTACCAGAATTTGAGAGTACATTTAGGTCAGGACGTTTTTGTTCAGATAATATACACATTATAAATGACATGATGAGGAAATAGGTGGAAAATTGCTGTGAGCAATCCTTAAAATATGGATATCCGAAGCATATTATAGAATCAATAGAGAGTTTATATGTTAATACAAAGATACTCCTAGAAAAAAGATACGATCAGATAATGTTAACAAATAACAAAAGTATGAGACTGGGGTGTAGTCTTTCCCCATCACTTTTTAAAACATATCTGAACAATAGCATTAATATGAGGCAGAATGAATATCAAAGGAGGGGTGAAGACTTAAGACAAGGCACATCCTTTGAATGTACTTTAATTTGCTGACGACCTACGGGTAATAGAGGATACTGAAAATGGATTATAAAAAACCCTCTACAAATTTCCAATATGTTCAGAGCACTAGAATCTGAAGATATTAACGAACAAAACAAAAACAATGGCTCTCTGTGGTCAAGACCCTATTAGAGCGAAAACAGTTACAAATGTCTATCTGGTTTAACAACTTTCGAACTATAGCTACCTTGGTTATGACATCACATAGAGTGAAAGCCAAAATATTGATAATATAGTGAAGCGATGAGGAACAATGGACTGCCTTTATTAGTCTTGCTATTCTAGTCAAGTGCTATGCTATTAAATTGCGTACTGTGGAACAGTTTAGCAAGATAATTAGATTCTGGCTATATAACCATGATATTGGGGATAAGTTGACCTCCAAATAATATTCTTGTGGCTACAGATAAAGCACATTCTACCTTTATGTTATAAATAGAATGTGTTAAATCATACATTAGTAACTAAATATAATAACCCCATGATTCTGTATTCAACAGGCAGTTTGTAATAAAATGAGAAGTATTGAAAACTGATTGCACTTTTTAAAAGTCTGGTCACAAATCTTTTGTACATTCCGCGGAAAGACGCTTCTTTATTGACACAGATAAGTTTTCATTTAATATCTGTATAAAAACGCAAAATAAAACTTAGAACGTCTCAAACATTTGAAGGCAATATATTAGCAGTGTTTAATTTTTATTTTAAATGTTGACAAATGATTTATAATTGCAAGAATTTAAAAAACTTTCTTTAAACTAGTTTCATAATCAATTGAAAACATCGTTGAATAAGAATAAATTATAAATTATAAATGAACATGTGTCATATTTTGATGAACTGCAGCAACCTGGCAGCAGGCTGCAGATGGCTAGATGCAGTAAGCGATTGTAAGAATATAGAAATATAATGATGAGAGAGCTCGTCTTATTCCCCATCCTTACTTTCCTATATGACCTATAAAATGGGAGAACAACATTTCATTTGAAAAAACTTTTCTAATTTATTAATTTTATTTCTTATTGTATATTGACCTCTTGATAGTTACAATATTATTGTTGTCCTGTTACTACCTTTAATATTTTGGAATAACTTTACTTGGGTTATTTAATTTTACAATGTATATACTGCTTATTAAATTTATTATTTAAATGGAGAATTGTTTCAAACAAAAGAAACCATACTTTGACTGAATGACCCACAGACAAGATGTAACTAAATAAACTTAGAAAAATCATTTCATCCACGACATTAATATTGTCAAACTAGGTCACAACGATAGTAACCGAGTATAATATTTAAAAACTGTTACTTTATACAGGAAGCTTTAAATTTTATAAAAGAAATGTACCAACTTCAAACGCATTCCTAAGAATCTGCAATGTTGTTGATAGTTTGTTAGTGGATTTAGATCAGATTTTCGCCGCTAGAGTACCAGTCGCTGACTTCTGAATACAAAACCAGTGACACTCCAAGCATGACGCCGAGAAGGCCTCGCTTCCCACCGACTTGGCTTGTCTGCAAATCCCCTTCAACACGGCGGCGCGTGTGGGCTTGACCCCGTAATTGAATTGTTGCGAATCTCTATTGTGTGACAAAACATCCCATCACCAAGTTAAATTGGCGGGCGCCTGGCTGTCGGATTGAATTTCTGGTTAGCGTGCGCAGTGGCTAGGTGCCGCTGCCTCGTCCGCGGGCCGATAAGCAGATTAGGGGAGGGCCAACTTGGTGGTAGGGGGGGGGGGAGGGTGTCGGGCGTGCGCGAGGCGGGCTTAATATCGCGCGCCACTAGTAATTAAAACCCACTTCATCTCATTACACGCGGACGATTTTAAATTCGGGGATTATTTCTACCTCGGGCGGGAATTTAGCTCGGTGGAAACGCCCGAGCACGCTCTGCCTGTGCAGGTAAACTGGCAGCGTGGAGGGTCCTTCAATGCCGCGCTCCACCGACTTAGTTCGTGCACGAGTGAGGCGCCTGCTCTGCAAGCCGTTTGCTTCAAATGTTGCCGCTCAGCATTAGCGAGGATCACAGGAATTTCCGAGCCCTGTTTCGACCTGCGCCGTAATTCCAAGAAATAAAACAAACGTCCGAGTGCTGGAATAACACGGTTCGTTTCTCCTCTGCAAGACAGCTTAAATAACAAATGAGAAACGCGACCATTTAGCGTACCGAGTAAGATATGCATGCAGCAACATTAAAGAACTTACACATTTGACTTTGTGTTTTCAAACTACTTTTATTCTTAATCATGACAGTAAATTTCAGAACAAATATTAAACCATAACTGTAACACTGATTTGTACTTGATCCGATTAGATCTGAAATATTTATATTATTTTTCATACAAAAATCTGTGGAGTAGGCTGAAGTAATTAATTACTTTTGTTCATTCTTAGAGAACAGTAGTTTTTTCAGATGTTATTCTTTCTCTAGATTGTTGAAAGAGTATATCTCTGATATTATGAGGCGGAAGTAATATCACTAATAAATTTGATTTTACTCTTACTTCCCACTCTTCTTATTTTTTGCTTCTTTTTGTTTTACGCCTTACGACATCGAGATCATTAGAGGTGAGGAAACGATAGAGACAAGGTACGGAAGAAGTTAGCCATATGCTTTTGAAGGAACCACCCTGGCAATCGCCTGGAGAGATCCGGGGAAACGAAAACCAAAATCTGGATGGCTAGTTGTAGATTTGAACTGGCATCCTCCGGAATGCAATTCTTTTTCTTCTTTCTCTTCGCCACCTTTTCGAACATAGAGTGATCCTTCATGAGATTTACCAATCATTGGCACTTTCGAATTTGTAACTTTGGTTTTACGGCCGCATCTCGTTGAATCAAGACTTGTATACCTTACTGCAAGATCGTACTGCGTACTAATGAAGTAAGTGAAGCGTTGCTATCTGTCTGCGAAATTTATAACTATATATTCCGTATGAAAAGTGTCGTTTTTTTTCCCCCTTTGTGAAATATGTACTTCATGAGGAGGAGATTGGAGACCGTTCAAGAGTTCACCTTGGTAGCTTAGAAAAAGTACCTAAAATCGCAGTCAGGACGACTAGCACGTGATTTACGCCTCGTCAGAGTGGAGGATATTAAGCTCGAGTTATTTCGATAAACCATGGAAAATCGATATCTGGATCGTCGGACAGGGATTCTATCCGCAACGTCCCGAATGTGTTGCCAGAGCGCTACCGCCCCTTAACCGGACTCTTACGAGCTTAAACGGTCCCTCATCTCTGTTCTATGAGTTGTCTCCTGGAAACTGTAATGTAGTAGCCTCCTTAGTGTCTTTATTTGTTGTGTGTGGTGCTAGAGAAGAATACTAAAAATTAAGTGGACTTACAAAGTAAGAAATGAACGAGTTTTGGAAATGATGGGTGAGCAAAGAAGTTTGTGGACGAAGCTTTCAGAAAGAAGAGACAGGCTGGTAGGTCATATTTTGAGACATGCTGGATTGGTTAATTTTGCTGGTGGAGGTAACAGTCGAAGGTAAAAACTATAGAGGAAGACAGAGATTGGAATATGTGAAGCAGGTAATTGAGGACGTGGGTTGTAAGGGGTACGTAGAGATGAAGAGGTTAGCACAGGATAGGAAGAGATGGAGGATTGTATCAAACCAGTCGAAAGACTGATGACAAAAAAAAAAATACAAGACTACTATGTGTGTCCGATTGGAAACCGGACATTATCGGTATATACTGCTGTTTGGTTGCTGAACCATAATGGATCCAGGAGATTAGTTCATGAAAGCAGGTTCTCGGAAAGATTCACGATCCAGTCATACATTGGCAGTAAAAAGAGACGGCTTTTGTGCGGTAGGTAATTAGACTTCTAGAGAAGCACGTTTCTACTGATCGACACACGTTCAATAGTTTAAATAATGTGACGAGAAGATTTCTATTACTGAGCCAATCAGCTCCTTGGTTTTCTATTGACTGCAAAGGTTTATTTAAGGTGGAGACTTGAACTTTCCGATTGGATTGACATATATTAACCACATCCCCGTGGTGTAATTCCTGGCAGGGGAAGCATGTAAGGAGCTAATACGATACAATACAACGTCATACCGAGCAGTTAGCAAAATGGCTCTGGTAAGTTCTCGCGTTTGTGACAAGTGTTTGTCACGGCCTCGTGCCTGAAAGCGTAGATGTCCCGCAGCACATCTGTTGCGTATGAATATAACGAGTTTAGATAAGCAATGATATTGCTCTATAATTAATAAGCAGCTCAGTTTCTTAAGTGATTAAGCGGAATCTGATTAGTCATCAACGAAACAAAATTTTTGTCTACAATCAGTAAATTTACTCCGAATAAACTGAATTTTATCCACGTTAAAATTTTTTGCTCCCCCTAATATTTAATCATAAGACCATTATTGATTTAATAATCTTTTCCTCCATTGAATGGTTGTAATCAATAAATTAACTAAGTTAATTATCAATATCTTCCAAATACGCGATCTAATCCTTACTTACTCCTTCTGCAATTAATGTGATCGTTGTCATTTATATTTTTTCCGGTATCTATTTGATCGAAAATTTAATTTTGCTTCATGTTTTAGAGAGTTCATTTGCGCGTACACTACAGTAACAGCCAGTTCATGGCCTTATTTGTTTAATTTCTCTTGTACAGTTGCTTAGTTTATTTACTCCTTCAATCTCTTGCTTTTTTATTATTATTATTATTAACACATTACATTGGAAACCTTGTCTCTTCAGTCACTTGAAGTGAATACAGACTCCCTTCTTGGACAGTACATTTAAGCTACATTTTCCCTTACTGTAGCTATTACTAATTAATTCCTCCGCGTTCCTTTACACCCTCGTTGCGATATATTTGGTATTTTTTGGTCGTAGAGAATAATTGTTTACAGTAGAGAATAATTGTTTACTCTTTACCGAATACCATTTTGATTGTTATAGCGTTAAAGCTCTACATTTACTTATTATGGTTAATGCATATTCATTCTCTAATGGCATTTTTTACTAAAACTATGTGTGTTGTGAGTTCCTCGCTTCATTATTCATTAATATGTAACATTATAATGAAGGTAACTGGTATTTTAGTAATTATGTAAGGCTCAAGAGAATCAGTAGAATGTTTGGTATTTAGTATGGGTAGTAAGTTTTATGTTAAAAACGATGCTATATATTCTTAAAAGTTGGTTGTAGTGTAAGGGGGAATCCAGAGAGAATGCATATTGCAGTGAGAGACATATTGTGAAATGCATCGATTGATCTATCACGAAGCGCAAACTTTTAACATGACAAAAGTAACTAAAATGGAATACCATTGTGTAAAGTATTTTTTGCTAGTAATTATCTATCCATTAAGGGATGTGGAGTCGGAAAATTAACGCAGGTATTTAATATCTCCAGTGAAAAACGTACCTAATTGTGATAATTGACAAGTAACAATAAGTTTTTCTATACACTGCCTTTAGGAAGTTATTAGACTGATTAAATATTAAATGAGGGGAGTAGCAACTACGTGAAAATGACACTGTTTTTTTGTTCGGGACAACAGAATCATTCAAGCGCGATCTTCTAATTCTTGTATTTTGTTGAAGCTATAAGAGAAATCGTTAAACAATAATATTAGTATGAATTAATTAAAACATATCATTAACCCCCTTATAATGTGAAGAGATTAACTGCAAACACAGGAAACTAAAACGAGATGGTGATTCTAAGCCCATCAAAGTACTGCCATGGAAAACATTTTTTCGAAACGACTAGTATGGTACAGCGATTGGACGGTTAAGTAGTGCCATCTGGGCTGGTGTTAGCTAAACCGGTGTGAATAGCTGCCCAGCTCTCACACCGCTCTTGCGTCGGCCAGTATTGTGGGCTACGGCAGTTAATTAACTGCTGGTGGTTCGCGCTGGCCTATCCAGCCGGCAGTTTAATCAACACCAGACGGGCCGCAGCCAAGAGAACGGAAGCGCCGCCTGCGAAGAAACGTAGGCTCGGCTTTACTTTGCCGTACCCAACTTTACCTACAGTTTTAATTTCTGTAACGTTATAATCTGATTTATCACCTCACTGAAGATCACTTGCGCAGACCTAAACATTTATAGCTCGCATACATGGAACCTGGATCAAAAATAAATCTTAAATGGACAGCAATTGATAGTACCATTGATATGAGATTCTTTTGATTGAGGATGTGGAATATAGATGAGCTCACAGATAAACCTTACAGGGATGGTTGGAGGGTCTACGTAGAAGATGGACTGTACGCAAGGAATGATGTGTTGGGAACCAAGTGCTGTTATAATGGAACGAAAAACCTGTCAGAGGTATGTATGTGTGAGGAAATTCAGATGCACGTAACTGAGTTCATTGCAATGTGAAGTAAACGACAATAACTGAAGTTTATTCTTGGTATTGTTAATAATTCGTGTAAATGATGACATTCATCGAATTTTTGGAGAAGAAAGTATGAAGTGACGCATGCTTGAATGTATATTTAATATTTCTCGACGAATGCTAAGACCAATCTATATATCCACAATCGTGTTTTCTTTACAAACGTTTTGCTACCCTTTCACATCATAAATCAGGATAAGATACGCCATTATATATATAAAACCTTTATTTTCCTTATGTCATTGCATTTTGAATACGCTATTTCAGAAAAGTGAAAAAAATGATCATACATTTTCTTATCCGTAATTGTTCCATGAGTTCGTAAGTATCTTTTATACCCCTCTGACAGTCGTCTTTCACTCTACATTCGTGAATCGGTGGACAATTGACAACAATCCTGTACAAGAGTTTTCTGAATTTCAGCCACGTGGTAGTCACACAGAAGCTCCTTGATATTCGCTGTTCCTGGCGCCACTTTAATTTCTGTAATAAGGGTGTGAACTTCACTGTAGTGTGTGTCTTTATTGTTTAGAAACGTTTTCACTCATCTTCTCATTTCGATTTCATTACTTTTCTGATTTCAGTGACTCGTATGAGGTTGGTATTTTATGACGGCATCTCACTCCAGCAGTGATGGCTTCCTTGGCTGTATTGTTAGCAATTTCGTTCCCTGGTATTGCGGAACTGTTACTACGATTATGGTGGATTTTTTTACTATCCCAATGATTAAAAAAAAGGGTGACACGAAGTTTTGTATCGGGGGTTTTACCTTAACTCTAAACATGGCGCTACACAATGTTGGTGATGATTCATTTATCGAATGACAATTTACACTGTAGTGATAAAAGTAATGGGATACTTCCTGTTACCGAGTGAGTTTCCTTCAGCCCGGCGAAGTGCAGCAATCCAACTTGGCATTGTCTCGTCAAATCGTCGCATGTCTCCTGTAGAAATATTCTACATTTTCTCTACAGGCGAAAGTGTGGCCGGTTCAGAACGTTATCTCAGACATGTTCAATTGGATTCATGTTTGACGATATAAGTGGCCAAATCATACGCTGGAATTGTCAAGAATGTTTTCAAATCAATAATGAACGATTTTGCCTCGCTGGCGTTTTGACGTTCTGGAAATGTTCATCGTTTTTAGGGAACATGAAGGGCATGAATGACTGCAAATAGTCTGCAAGGAGCTGAAAATAACCATTTCCTGTCAATGGTTGACCAGAAGATCCAGCTATGTCATGTAAACACCAGAAACCTACCATATGCTCTTACTAACTGGAATCGTGACTGATCTGACCATGTAACCTTTCTCCAGTGATTTAGTTCCCAACTGATATGTTTATAAGTCTAGCTGACGGCGTGTTGTTGGAAGAGGCACCCGCGTCGGTTTTCTGCTGCCATACCCCATCAGCGCCAAACTTTATTGCGCTGACCGCACGGACACGTCTATCGTGAGTCCCACACTGAGTGTTGCTTTTCTCTGACACAGTGTTGACTGTCTGTAATCACTGACACCTGCGCGCAGTCGTCACTGGTCTCATTCATTAAGCAGACGTAGTCGGCCATGTGTTGGCCATGGCGGAAAGTAAAGTGGGAAATTACATATTCATGGCTGTGTACCGAGGAATTTTAAGTTCACAAAAGATTTCCGAAATGGAATAATCCTTTAGTATTGTGCTAACTACCATTCCGCGTACGAAGTCTGTTAATTTATGTAGTGTTGACCTAATCACGTCAGAAAACTTTAAATCTTCTAAACTACTCACGACAATTCAAATGAAATCTGCGGCACGGCAAAGCACATTTACACGTTTCTTCTGCGGTACTACAGTCATCTGTATATTTGTATATTGCTATCCCACTACTTTTGGTTCTTCAGCGTAAGTAGTGGTTGTATTTTGCTAAGAGTATAATATTAGTCTCACTTTGGCTGAGCAGTCCTACGCCTTCTGTCTTCAGTCGTATTATTAGCTCAAAAGATGTGCTTCAGTATTTGAAGGTTTTAAAAAAGCGCAGTTAGAATAATTACCGAAAAATCTAAGCTATTAGAAGAAACGCGTTTCGTAATAATGACAAAAACTCTATATGAATCCAGAGAAACCAGTGTGAATTCTAGCGTTCTATTTGTTAGGCTAATAGGTGATAGGCTAACGCAATATGTCTTGTCATTCTTTTTAGAATATAGGTAAACTTTGATGCATAATGCATCAAAACAACCAAGAAAGGTATAGTGTATATGTTTCCAACCTTAATTTATGATTGATGGACAAATAAAACAGTTGATACCATTCTCCCTGTTTTTACTATAGCGAACAATTTGTTTTCGTCAATTAATCTCCATTTGCCAATGATAAGAAGTATGTGCGTTTTTTATTTTATGAAGTGAAATATTTACAGATATTTATAATTTGCTGAAGTCACGTTGTAGACGGAACGAAGGTGGCTTATTTGCGTGGGAAGGACCACGTGGTGCTGTGTTGAATCTGGCGCTGTAATGGCTGCGTGTGCTCGTCGAGTGTACGGTAAACTCGAGGTCGGTGTAATCTGTTGAGACAACACGGGACAAGATCCCCTCGGAATCACATGTGGAGTGTTCCAAGCGACTCCCACGCAGACGGCTAACCACTTACTAACACTCTACAGCACTGAGCCTCTCAGCATCTCCGTCAGAGTACGAACAACGTGTTTTCTGACACCTTAATCATTCTCTGGGGTTAATTGATTTCATATCCATCTCGATTACAATGAAAAATACGAGAAATTTGAGTTTCGGATTCATCGTTAAACACAATTGTTAATATTAAATTCACATTTTATTTCCACTGTTCAGTTAAATTACTGTATAACCATTGCTTAGAGTATTTAGGTCAGAATGTTTAAAGTTTCGGAACAGCATAAATAATTCGCAATTCAATCATCACGGCAGTTTTATCAATTATGATAACAATTTCAATGTTACAAATAATTTATTTACACTGCTCACGACAAAACAAAAACTGGAAATGATTATTTAGTTCTGGGATGAAATAACACACTCCTTGTTTTTTTTAAATTTATTTATTTATTTGACCTTAGGTCTTGAATAGACCATACAGTCAGCCTGGTGAGGTTACAAGGTAATAATATTAATAGTATGAAAAAATATACATATATTTAGATACATTAAATATGTAGGTTACTGTCCTTAGTATAATCCTTGATGATACTGTAGATTCTGTTGTTATTTTTAGCGAGTAGTACTGTAATGCTAGTTGGAAGTGGCTGCTGTGCTCGCACAAGAGACTTGATGAATGTTGATTGCTGTTTCTAAAAATTACAACAGTTGAAAAATAAGTTACTAAGGTCCTGTAGTGCCTGTCCGTTGCATGTGCAGTAAGGTGTGTTTACCGCCTTGATGCGAAAAAGATGACTGCGGAAGGCGCCGTGGTGGAATCTCATACGAATAATAGAGGTAATGTACCGTCGTTGAGTATTCAATCTTGAAAACCAAGGTTTTCGTGGAGGGTACGTCTGAACTAGAGTACTGTCGGCTTCTGTTTTGTTTAGATCCATTCCAGCTCCTCGTCCATTGGTGGTATGCATTTCTGACCATTGTTGCATGATAATCAAATGTATTGCTGGGTGCTATTAAGCTTTGGGCCGAGCTACATGCCTTGGATAACATATCTACGTACTGGTTATGCCTAATTCCAGAGTGCGCGGGTATCCAAATATAATTAACGGTGCAACCGCGTTGATTAAGTTCTACAGTCTGTTGAACTATGCTGATGTTGTATGTATTAGGTCGCTGGAGTATAAGGGGTATGGCCAAGGAGCGAAGAACACTAAGTGAATCAGTGAGTATTAGTACACTTCGCCGTAAAAATCTTCTGGCGTATATAAGAACCTGATTGATGGCAAAGGGTTCCGCCGAGTAGATTGGTAGGTAACCTGGAAGGCGGAACCTCTGAGCGTGTTGTGTCTCGGGGCAGTAGATTGCACAGCCTACCATACCCGTCAAAGGTATCTTTGACCCATCGGTGTATATCTGAACTGAAGATGGCCATCTAACAGATAAATATTCCTGGCAAAGTTGTTGAACTGGTTGACAAGCTTGTGAATACACCGGTAGGCAGCTTACTGCCAAAGGGGTCACACATTGTTGGTAAGGTATGTCGTATTTAGTTGTCATTTCCTGTTGCTGGAGGTCAGGGAGGAGTGTTGATAGGTACTCAAGACTTTGCAACAGCGGATACCTTTGGACAAATAGACACCGACCTTTCTTTTTCACTAGCTGTTGTAGGTTGATGAGATGCCGGAAACTGTGATGCTATATAAAATTCTTTCGTGCCGATCTCTGTTCTACTGTTCAAATTACTTCTAAATCACAGAAGTGAGCATCAACAGTACATTCAAATTGTTGAAAATGTACTGCTTGTTTCGTTGCATGACGGATAAGAAAGTAATTTCCAAGATACATTCGAAGAGGAAATTCGCCTCCTGGGTATAAACCAAAATCAAATTTATAAACATTATTTTCTCAAACTGAAACACTAAAAATATTTTAAGAACGAAATTAATTGGGTAGAAACCAGATATACGAAGGTATTACAAATGAAATCTTTTTTAAAAAAATCGGATTATTGTCAGTTGGGGTATCCTGTTCCTTTCCATGGGGTTTGTTGGGGCTCTCCATACGCCGGAGGACTTTCCTCCCTGGAACTCACAGTGCAGGGTTAATGGAAATGCCACTTGCAAAAAACTAAATACTGGCTCTCCAGTATTTATTCAGAGAATAGCGGCCTCCATTAATCCATTTTATTGGAAGTTACAACTATAAGTAACATATTTTAGGGCATTAACTGTTCTTTTTCTACAACTCCTTTTCACAACATATTGGGGCCAACTGCTTTCGATAAGTTAAGCACATCGTTGGCATGGTCATATCTGGTGCTACTGTTTTAAGGCCATGTGTTCTTGTTGACGCCAAGCATTTTACACCTGCTGCCAGGTTGTACTAAATACCAATGGGGGAAGAGAAGTTGTAACATCAAAAATGTATATATACTGTTGTCGTTTTCGTCTATTAACTAATTACACAAGTTCGGACAAGGTCGCCACCAACAGAATGTTATAAAATGTTCTGAAAAATTTTAAGTTTGAAAAAGAAGTCAGAAGCTGCTGCAAAACAACAAACACTTTTAATCATCTTCAATGTTTGCTGTGACCACCACTTTACAATATGACCGTGAATTTTTATTTCGGAACTTCGTATATCCAAAGATGTAGGTTCTTGCGTTTGCTAACACTTCCACCAGCTCCATAATGAGTTTGATCACCGACAGTTATTAATTACGCGAGATCACACTCACTGTTCCTCATAATGAAGTGGCTGTCTTTTTTCCTGTTTCACCGCCTGCTTTCACTGTTCTGAAATGTTTAATCTCCCGCACTAATTAAATCGTACTTCGCGTTTCTTTATCGGAGCCGGACACAACACGACACACTTCCCGGAAATCGCGCCCGCTACTTCTCGAGTCCTGCTCCCGACTGCCGAACCTCGTCACGTGACACTCCCAGCACAGATATACCCTGTATACTTACACCCCCACCCAAAAAACTAGTGACAAAGGATCCGTTTATAAATGTTTATAAAAGGAGAATTTGACATAAAAAAAAATGTGTGTGTGATGAAACCCCCCCCCCCCTCCCCTGAACTGAGTTACCCTAAACCAATATAAAACATAGCTATAGTGGTGGTAATTACATATTCTTAACACTCATTGCAAAGTATTATAAACATGAAAATAAACATTAGAAACACAAATAGATAAAATTCCCAAAACAATTGAACACTGTCGATACAAAACAATTCGCTGGAATTGGTATAAAGAGTGGTTTCAAAAAGTATTAAATAAAATTTTAAGATACATCGCCATTGTGAATGTGATTCTACATATAGAAGCTAACTATTTTAACTATCCGATATTTAACAGTGAACAATTTCTTCTGAAACGCAGTTTTGTATCATTACACCTACGTGCAGTCACTTCCCCATTCCTCATCACTTTCTTCTGAATCTGAGTACTCTCCACTAGTACTAGGAATTGCAGGCATCTGTCTCTGTAACTTCATTCTCAGAGTTACTGTTTATATCTATGTGAGCTTCAGGACTTATCTCCACCTCAGAATCATCAGCATCATCAGGCAATGGAAACAATATATCGAACTTCACATCTAGGTCCCTTGAGTTATTCAGGTCCAAGTGTTCAGACATCTGAAATTTAAAGAAGCTAATAAATAAAATGAATGAAAGCATAAAAGCTATAAAATATGTCACCATTATTCAAATGTGTGTCACTGTAATTATAATATCAAATTTTAGAGCCAAAGCAGTAAATAATAGGTTAGGTTCACAAACAGAACATGGATATATAATTATATTTGATATACAGGATGTTACAAAAAGGTACGGCCAAACTTTCAGGAAACATTCCTCACACACAAACAAAGAAAATATGTTATGTGGACATGTGTCCGGAAACGCTTACTTTCCATGTTAGAGCTCATTTTATTACTTCTCTTCAAATCACATTAAACATGGAATGGAAACACACAGCAACAGAACGTACCAGCGTGACTTCAAAAACTTTGTTACAGGAAATGTTCAAAATGTCCTCCGTTAGCGAGGATACATGCATCCACCCTCCGTCGCATGGAATCCCTGATGCGCTGATTCAGCCCTGGAGAATGGCGTATTGTATCACAGCCGTCCACAATACGAGCACGAAGAGTCTCTACATTTGGTACCGGGGTCAACACAAGCACCGACGTCAACATTACCTTCCTGCAATTGGGCCAACTGGCGGTGAATCGAGGAAGTACAGTACATACTAACGAAACTAAAATGTGCTCTAACACGGAAAGTAAGCGTTTCCGGACACATATCCACATAACATATTTTCTTTGTTTGTGTGTGAGGAATGTTTCCTGAAAGTTTGGCCGTACCTTTTTGTAACACCCTGTATAAAACCTATTCAGTGGAAATATTCCCAAAAAGTTAATGAGCTTCTCCAAGTAACACTAGCAACTGACAGTGCGATCGGAAGATTGCTTCCCACTCAAAAAAATTAACTTTACAAATTACATGTACAACATTTTTTTGTGGGAAACACTTGAGAATATTACCAGGATACCTAGTCACAGAAATAGTATTCAGAATATGTTAATGCTTACCTTTGATAATAATTTATTCGAAGAAAACAACAATTTCTTCCAATTTCTTGATGACCGTCAGGAAGTTGCGTTTCACAGTCCACGATGTAAACATAAACCACAAAGCGATTTTAACGTGTTTCTTCAAGCTTCTGGCAGATGGCAGCACTTGTCAGAGGTGGTAAAAGCTCTTCCCTCAAACGCTTTACTTGAATTTGTCGAGTGGGAAGAAGTCTTCCCACCACCCAAGAAAGGATGCAGCGCAGATGCTTTATTGCTTCGTCCACTACGTTTAGGAACATAAATACAGTTTTTGTGAATGGCTGTATAACTTTCAGGAGGAAATACATCATCGAAACATTCTGGTCAATATAATCTTGATAAATTCAAGAGGCCAATAGCCTACAGACTTGAATGAATAATAGTCGTACCTGCCTGACACTTGTGGTTAAACATTAGATCTTTCTGTAGTGGTATCAAATATAAAACAGTAATACAAGACGCCATAACAGTCCGTAATCAGATGAAGACTCACTTTGGTCGTTAAGCTTTCTCTTCAAACAAGCATGAATGTGGTATAATGACATTAGCCACCACTATGACACAGGACATGCGTGGGACTGAAATATATACAGACGGAGGGAACTTCTATTTTCTTGGTGTGGTCAGCACAATGATGTTGTCAGTTTAGCATCAGGTAAGGAGGGGGAAAGCCTTCCCTCCCCCGGGCTTAATTCGGAGAAGCCTGACAAGGCCTGGATTTTCAGATTCATGCAAAAAGTAATTTCTTCATCGAGAGTCGCAATCCCGCGTTTCCGATCGTAGTCAATTGGTATACCTAAGAAGTATTCAGAAGAAGACATGTAACACGCTCAATTAACATCAAGATACTCAAATGTCTGCGAGTCATATTTAGGCTGGTTGGAAAGAAAATAACACGTACAAATCGATCTCACTGTGTTACTTTAAAACATCGATACATTATTACGAGTAGTGTTTTAACACTGAAGAATTTCTCAATGAATGTTGTCTACAAGTCTTTATGCTGATCTTCATCACTGCTACAAATTATCGTTAACTTTTGTACAAATGATGGTTTTACTATTATCATAGAAAAAATATTATAAGCAAATATCACTGGTCATTTTGCAGATATTTAAAGTTGTAAGGAATTTTAGTTGCCACTGTTGATTAATAGAATGACAAAACATGCAAATCCTTATGTCATCTGCGGTTTAAAGCTCAGTTGATGTTGTTGATTTTGCAGATATTAATTTTAGCAGCTGAGACTGACGTACTATGAACTAATAATAATAAAATAATCCCTGGTCACGCAGTATCATGCAGATATGCGTGTGTTAATGCGTTAGGGATCGACTCTTTCGTGTCGCAATTAATTATCGCGACTGATGTTTGCGCGGACGCTGTCAAACTGGCGGTTTAATATTGCCTGTGTACTGTATATTAGAAGCCGGCGGGCGTTATTAGGCGCCTGCCGTCGTTATTAAACCCAGCGGCCCTGCGAGGCGCCGCCACCTATCGCAGACGCCGCGCCGCGTGTATATTCCTCCGCCGCCGCGCCGTCTGAAGTTCGCTCGCGCAGAAAACAATACCTAATTCCAGGTGCAGCGGGCGTCCCTCTTCACTTGTTGCAGCCAGCCGTGAACTGTGCGCTGTGCCGTTACCGTAGCAACGTCCCGACAGTCCTCCGGCGGGGGGACAGGTTGCTTTCGTAAACTGGGGGACAGCTCGCCTGCAAACATTACGAGAAGTCTGCAGCTACGCCTGCCCCTTGATCACTATCAACTGAGGTCAATATTTTGCTCTAGTTTCAGTCCATGGCTGTTGTAAAAACGAAATTTTCTTTTGAGTTTCCATCTCGATTCGTAAATACTCTTTTCTGTTATAATTGCCTTCAAATTGTAGAGAAACATAACACTACGAATTGTATTGACATATTTTGTCTTGGCAAGGTAACAGTGGACAACGATTGTTGTTTCTTTTTTTTAAATTAAATATATAATTTTTTAAACTGATGGTATATTACAAAATGTCAACTATCGTAATAGTAATATTCTCATACTTTTAACCTTGCCCTTTCCCTACTTTCTGAATAAACCACTTTTTTGTGTAGTAGATATCAAGTACTCAACAAAATGCTTACACATAATAGCAAAAAATCTTTATTTGAATGTATTTACAATACTTTTTGTATACAAGATTTTGAATCAGAATACAATCATCTTGAATTTTTATGTATCGTTTCTGATGACTGATACGAAAATATCGTTTGAAAAGGCTGCAGCGTGTTGTCTATCAGTAAATGTAGAATTTGGCAAGTACAATCCAGTTCTTTGAAACGTTTTGAAGGGCAATAGAGTGTTGTCCATTAACAAATAGAGATTATGGAAAGCAAACTGCAGATCTTAGAACCGCTTGTCCTTGAGACTTACTGATAATCATTGCAGACACATCTTTCAGTAGGAATTCTTGCTAATCCCTGGAACTGCCGGTAACATGGCGCCTGCTGTGTGCTACGGGTTGCGTCTCGCCCACTCCCGCACTGCAATGAGGCAAACATCATTACGACCGCCCGTGGACCCACTATTACCTTAAATGATATGCAAACAACACACACTCATTGTCAGAAGCCTGCAAAACCTCCTTTCCACCTAAACCTTATTCAATGCTCTAGGCTTTGTATTAGTTGCGAAAGAGGAATGTGGAATACAGAAACTATTTATAGGAGATGGAAACTTATAACTTATATCTTTACACGAGCAATACTTATATATATATATATATCCATAAAACGAAAACCAGATAAATTTGTCGTTTAAAAATTGAGAAACTATTGAGTAGATTTCGATGGGGTTTTTACCGTTTTAAAGCTTAGAATCTCAATTCAGTTGTTTAGGATGTCTTGTGTTTGAACGTTACATAACGCAGGAGTATTAAATGATATTCTGAACGTGAAGTAACAAATCCCAAAGACGGAACGATTAGATGTTGTATACTTCGCACTAAATACACAACAACAATGTCTCTGACCGTAGACTTTAATGAAAGCAACAAGATACCTTTACAATAATAACTATTTTCCACATTAAACAAAACTTGAAGTATTTTTTTCTTTTAATTCGGAATATTCAGTTTTTAAACGCCATAGATGGCCGTATTGAATGCTAGGAAATTGTTAACGAAAAACCAACAGAGATTTTCTTTGATCACAATTTCTGTCAGTACAATTACACTGTCTCTGTCAATCGTCTTTGGCGTTCTGTTGACAATAAAATGGCACCGCAGTTTATAAATCCCTGAATCAAATCGGAAGTAAAGAATATTTTGACAGGTACGGAGTATATTTTAATTTTGAGTTCCAGTGTCTGATGAAGTAGCATAATGATAAAAATTTTAGTTCCAGCGGCAGATGAGTAAGCACAATGAAACCTATTTAATCTTTTATACTGTGAAATCTAGGTCAAAATCAATTACACAGTTTCCAGGTAAAATAAATGTGTCGTAACGTCGTACCATCTTAAGACATACCTAAAATTTTAACTTTGACTCAAAGCTTTCAGATTCTGAAAACCATTCAAAATCTGTATTTATTGCGCGATGGTGGCATAAACAGACACATAGCAGATACATTTCTAATTTTTATGTATGTGGTATGTATTAATGCGCGTACGGTACATGTTTGGATTTTCGAGCAGCAACATTAGCTGTAATTAGGATGAAATGTAATCTGGACTAAAATGAAAATTAACATTCCGTATCGAAGCATCCAAACCGCCCCATTCTTAGAACTGTGCTGCTAAATCACCGTTTAGTTTAGTACTGGAAATGGTCGGTACGAAATCAGTGAAGCTTGGTACGCATGAATCTTTTTGGACTAATAAAAATAGTGTAATCAACTTAACCCACTCCTTTCATGGTAAGGTGCGAGTGAATCTATGTTTGCTTTAATTCCGGAAATGGATGGCGCGAATTGTATGAATCTTGGTTCACGTTTCTCATTGCGTGAATAAAAATAGTGTATGAGTAAGTCAACGCCAACTCCAACGGGCAACGCCGTGCGCTCTGCTAGAATATATGAGGAGCTGGCGAACAAAACGGAATAATTACACTTCCGGTCAAAAGCAGTTTTTTTTATTAATCCGGTTGTTTTTGACCTGCTGAATCTGAATCTAAAGTCGTTTTCGAGCAAAACGGCATAAAATCGTACTAAAAGTGAGCCCAAAGTTTATGATTTCGATCAAAACGGAATAACTGCAGTCAATTTTCAACAACTTTGAAGACAATAGACCGATTTCGTTCAAAACAGAATAATTTTCATACATATTTGTCAGATGTCAGTCAAAATGAAATAAGTGACATGCATTTTTTCTTTTTTATATATATTTTTGCACTTAGTTTCGAAATACTATGTTCATATAATAAGAGGTTCAAACGCTACTCCTTAACAGTTGATATACTTCGAAACAGATATTGTTAAACTCAAAAAAGGGAAAAATAAAGTAACAGGTGTACTTACTTATCACTGCTGATTTCGACAGTACCTACAAAACGATCTGAAGTGACATCAATTAAAATGCGGAATTTTTCTGTTGCTTGCTCTTAATTCCATACAGGAAAAATATCGTACTAGTCTTTAAAGCCTTTTTTATGAAGCTTTTCAATCACTAACGCCGGTTTAACAACGTCTCCAAAACCATTGACCGATGTGAAGAAATACCTACAGAAAAACTGGAAGGTGATCATAAGAGTATGAAATTTTCCAATCAAAAAGAAGGCGTACGGCGTTTTATTATTCCGCTGCCAGCAAAAGAACTTCACTATTACGGGGGAAAATGTAACCGGGTTTACTTAAGTCATTAATTTAATGTAAAAAAAATTGCATCAAATGTACAATGAAGAGTGCGATTCAGATAAATGCCTTAGCTTACGATGTTTAGAATAGTATTTCAGTAGCATTTCGACACTGGATTTTCGTCTTCGGTGACAGATGTCTGCAGCACTTGTATTTTCTTTTGGAGATTACAAGAGATCTCAGAAGAAAAGGAGAAGACTCGGACAAAGTTAAAAAGCCATAAATTACGCTCTAAGCCGCTTCACGAAATCAGTGAGCAGAGACTAGCGAAATCTTTATCCATCTGCTTCGACAATTTTTTTTTAATTTATGAACGTAGTTACTTTTTTTCAGATGAGACTTAATTTTTTAATGATTAAAAATTTAAAATGTTAATAGAGTAGATTATATAAAGGTTTCCTAAACTATTTATGCTTTAATTACCCTAACATAAATTTCAAATAACTTAGCGTTTGCAATCAAAATGGTTTATTTGCGCCCTGGTGGCAATCAAAACGTAATAATATATGAATTAGGTATTTCTAGAATGGCTTTAACAATTTGGTAGAAATTTCCCATGTAGACAACGATTCGGTTTTCAAGTTTATCTAAATAGGTGTCTTCCCTGAAATAATGCTACTTTACAAAAAGCGAGAAATTCTTGCATTTCGTATCTCGGAAACGGATCTAAAGCCATCTCGTAGAAGTTTCAGGCACCAGTAAGTCTACTGATGTTAGTTTCTCTTTGGTTAGAGCAAGAAACTGCGCATTTCATAATTCCTAGGAAGCCTAGAAAAAGAAAAAAACATTTAACTTTAAGCAAACTTCTAGCAGCCAAGGCTCGTCTAAATAATAATAATAATAATAATATAAATGGCATCCTTGAAAAATGTAATTTACAAATCTATTATATAGGTGATTATTTAAAATAAAGTGCAGAACCATGTGCATTCACGAACTTTATATTTAACCGAATACAGTCCTTAGGAAATATAGTGAATATTTTATATATATTGTCTATATATCTAATCCATCTAATATTATACGAGAAACTCTTGTATATAGACGAAATTAATTTCTCTCAAACGTCTCTAACGATGTTCACGAAATCTTGCAAATTGATCAGGAATCGAAAAACGCCAAGCAAAGTTTGGTCAGCCAGGTACTCCCTACTACAGGGCGTTCGCCGGGAAACGCTACCCTCCCAGTCTGTTGCCGTCGGCAACTTGCTGGGACAGTGGTGCCAGCAACTCCCGCCACACGGCGCCGTGAATCACCGCACTGTTTCACACCTCCGCTGCCCAAACAGTGTTGTGAATAAACGTTTCTTTGCGGTTTGGCTGGTTTGGGGCTTCATACTCTTACTAATCTGTACCGTGTTTGAGTGTGAGTAAAATTATGGTACGTTACAGTTTGCAACAAAGAATATTTCTCTACGATACATATGTGAAGTAGAAGTCGTTTAAAAAGTGTCGCAGTAAATTTCGTCGCGAATATCCTGGCGTTTTACTGCCAGCTAAATCAACAATTCTGCGTCTGGTTAAAAAAGTAAGAGAAACGGGTTCATTTTTTAACAAAAAGAGACTGTCGGTCAACCGTATTCTCACAGAGGAGAAAATTGACGATATCGCTTTTCGACTAGAACAGTCACCCAAAAAATGATTAAGTCAGTTAGGGCAGCAGGCAGGCGTATCTAAGACGTCAGCTTGGAAAGTAACAAAGCTAGTTCACTTAAAGCCGTACAAAACAATTGTGGTACATAAAATTACAGAAATAGACCAGGGGCCTTGGATTAGATTTTGCAACTGGTACCTGCAGGGTGTCCACGATGGCACTGTTGATCCGCAACTGACGTCACATTTAAATGCTTAGCACATACAAGTTTATGAAGCGTAATTATTATGAAATAGTCCGCGGCCGACGGTCGAACAATGCCGGAAGCTGACCGCTCGCACGCCGGGAGCAGTTTCTTCCTTGTAGCGCTAACAGTGGGTTGCGTTTCCAGGCGAACGCCCTGTACTACAAATCTGTTTAAGATTATTAGAATTAGTGTATTAAAAGCATTTTCAGAAAATTCTAGATTAGGCTTTTCCTGTTGTAACGGTCATACTTCACATCAGCTTATAAATAAATAGACAACAATAGAAAAGTGTTTATTTGTGTATATTGTAATTTTTGAATATAAAATATTAATGGCTTATTTGGGAGAATCTTTGGTAATACTGACGAAGCGGAGCACAGGAGTCCTAAGATCAGAGAGAATATGAGATTGAATGATACCGAATATTGGATAATGAAAGACTATACTGAATAATCAGCTTATAAATAAATAGATAACCATAGAAAAGTGTTTATTTATTTATATTGTAATTTTGTAATATAAAATATAAGTGGCTTATTTGGGAGAATCTTTGGCAATACAGAGTAAGCGGAGCACAGGAGTCCTAAGATCAGAGAGAATATGTGATTGAATGATACCGAATAATGGATAATGAAAAACTATACTGAATAATGATTGATTGAAGACTATACTGAATTATAGATGTCGGAAGATGAAACAATATTTTTAATGAGGATAATGGGTGTATGGAGACCGCATCATGAAGGATAATGTGACTTATATGGAAGTTGATTTATGTAAAATAGTTGCATCAGCGGCCAAGGAACATATTTTAGTGCAAAAGTTATGTTGAGTTGATTACTACGCAACAGCGAAATACTAATATGACACAAAAATTATCGGCACAGGAATCATATCAACACAGATAGTTTTGTCATAGAGGTCATGAATAGTTGAAGTGCGGCCTGGACGAAGAGAAAAAAAATTGCGGAAATTTCGCTCTCTGGTATCCATTAGGGAAATGGTGTATTTGCTTAAAAAGGAAGCAATAAATTGTTTCCGAATGCTTGTATCGGTATAAGACGGCGAACGTTGCTGTACTACACCTCGGACAAAATTTTTTTTGTGTGTAACCTTTATAAAACTTTTTACAACGGAGGGAAGCTGAAACCATAAGAAAACATTACAACAAAGGATTTAACTTACATTCCAAGAGATTTTCATTGATTTTGCAGCGTTGGTGGCATGTAATAGCTGCATGTCACTTTCATATTTCGGCAATTTTTATTTATTTTGTGGTGACTTTTCCATAATAATACAGTTTTAATGGTGAAGAGGACATCATAACGAAGCAGTAAAAGTTGTTACAGATTTATTACATGGTGTCATAACATTGTGTGTCATCATCTGTTCTCATGTTTTGTGGATCCATTACCCTGCTTTAATTTTGTCCAGATTTTTAAAGCACTGTATTAAACTCATTTTATGTTCATCAGGTAATAATTCAGCTAGTGACATTTCGCGTTTACAATCTTCTTTATATACATATGCTTAACAAATGGCTAGTATTTACTGTATATGTTGAAAATTCAAATAATCGATAGACCTGTTAATTTTAGCTTTAAAAAATGTAACCGTTAATAAATCTTACAGTGATTAATTATTGTTCAGTAAAAAGCAAAAGCAAAAATTAACTAAGAGGTCATCTTTTCTCTGCAGATTTTTCACCGGTGTTTGTGGGGTTAATGAGAGGGTAACACAATGCAGTGAACTAGAGAGTAGATAATTTACCGTTCTTTCTGGTGATTACACGGGACTGCATAGTTCGTATAATGGGATACCAGAATACCATAAAGATATACAGCCAGGCGATTGTACCGTTTAATCATAACAAAATGAACCACATTCGTGTACTCAGACGTTTTCTACGCTATGCTAGATTGCTAACGATTTAAGCACCTGGCTGCCATTCTGGTTGCAAGCCAATACATATTTTACTGTCCTTGTAGCTTTCTGTCACCTCCGTTTCGCAACCTTCCTCCCGCTGGTAATTTGTTCCCCCCTCCAGAAAGGTGACTGAGCACCAATCAAATGTGTGCAACAATTTTTGGGTCAACAGTGATTGGATACGTGAAAATGAAAACGGTTATATAATATTGATGATAAAGGTTATCTTCTACGAGCACGCTATTGGCTAAAAGCTTACACGCACCTGCAGTTTTCAACCCCCATGCCCACTGACTGATGTAATTTCTAAAATTCTAAGAATTTTTAATTTGGTTAATATATTTCTCTGGTTAATGGCTTTCGTAGCAGGCGTGGAGCCTCTCCAGGGACTACCATTGACGAAAATCGCCGTTGCCAGCTTCCTGCCGGGCCAAACTTTATTCTGTTCGGAAAACCTGAGCTCACTGTGAATAACTTGTTCGACCAGCTGGGCGGGCAACTACCTGTGAAACTTCACCATGGCTACTTGTCAAAGGTTTATCGGGAAAATGCCGAGCGTGGTGGGTGAGTGGTTAATGCTCTTGCCTTGCATTCGGGAGGACGGTGGTTCGAATCCCCATTCGGGCATTCAGATTTGGGTTTCACATGGTTTCTCCAAATCACTCCAGGCGAATACCGGGATGCTTCCTTCATAAAGGTCATGACCGAATTCCTTCCAGTTCCTTGTCCCCAATCCCATCCCGCCTCTAATTAGCTCAACGTTGACAAGGTGTAAAGCCATAAGCAAAAAAAAAAAAAATCGGGAAAATATTTGTCCTAAACTTAACGCCTCTCATTACGAACTTTATCATAATGTAACTGTCATAATTACAAAAGAAAGTGTAGGATCTATTACAAGTTCTATTTCGTAATTTTAAAGTTTTTTCAAAAAATTCTATCATTTGAATGATGCAAACAACACTTTTATATATAATAATGAAGTAATTAATCTTTCTTATATTTAATTTCCTACAAAACAGGGTTTTACAACTTGTTAACACTGAGTCTGTTTCAAAATATTAAGACTGTATATTTCAATAGAAAATCAGTTTATACGATATACTGGTTTCGATGCTCTGCAAGTTTTGATCCTGTACGAGTAAACGTAGACGCGGCTGTGTTGGAGCACGTTGCTGTATAACTGGGTCGGCGTCAGGGATCAGCGTTGCAGTTCTGATATAGCTCACGGGACCTGAGACTGACGGCAGAGCTCGTCGATATCATACGGCAGCGAATTCGCTGAGATTACATTCCAATGACACCCGAGGAGCCTCCGTTCACATTAATATAGGATTAGTATTTCATCTCAACGGCAAGGAATACAGCCTGATTTGTGTAGTTCTATTCCGTTTATGTTGCCTCAAGATTTTATTTAACTGTGTACGGTTAATCCAGATAAAACAAAAAGTAAGACTAATCATTATTATCACTAGACTTTATTGAAATGAAATATTTACTAAATAATTTTTTGTTTTTGGTAAAAAATATGTTCTTATACTCCCTTTTCCTACTTAAATTGAATACTGCACCCCTACACGTTTGCATAATGCTAGCAGAAGTGACTAGATTACGAAATTAAGATTCCTTATAATGCTCTTAAGTATTTCGTATAAATTATTGAAATTGAATTTACCCATTCAAACACACATAAATATCTCAGGTTTGATGTAGCACTAACTCACGCTATAGATTGTAACTTTAATTTAGCATAACTCTGCGTTTGAGGCAGACTGTATAAGAAACATGCGAGTGTGTGGTATTGTAGAGTGTAGACATTCAGCTTCCTAGTAATTCAAATTATTTTAATTGATTTATTGGTCTTGGACATAGAGCAACATCGATTAATAGCACATTTATATAGTTTCATTATAAATGTGCAATGTTTTCGTGGATGGTAATTGTGTTTATGTTCTAAGTGATTTTGTACGATTTCTATTGCTAGAGCGATCGATAGTGGTCTAGACTAGTTGGTCGGCACTTGTGATGTTTTCTCGAAAATTCTATTCTTACTTCATCTGCCTGTCACTCGGAACGGTGCCAACAAGTACTTTTGTCATTTGTTTAATAATCTGCTTTAAATCTTTGGAAAAATTCTCATATCATGTTTGTTCTTCTGATTATTTCGACAAAATAAAAGCCAAAATATAAGTTTACGGTCGATGTTATCATTTAAGAAACTACCGCTGATTTTGAAAAAAAAATATAAGGAATTAAATTACACACTTTGGTGAAGATTTAAATCAGCTCGAGACTGTAAGTACCTGTTAATCCTGGGATTTGATTTTTTATTTGTTTGTTTATTTTTTATTTTGTTTATTGCCGTACGATTTATCGATGTCGGTGTCATTATATGCAAGAATGAACTTCTGAGAAGGAAATGGAAGGAATTCGACAACGGTAATTTGAATAACCCATCCCGGTATTAAGCTGGAGTAATTTCAGGAAATCATGGAAATCTGTATGGCTTCCCACGGGTTCGACCCCGCGTTACCACTCACCCACCACGCTCTGTCGCAAATAAATTTAAAAACACTAAGTTCTGAGAGCTGTTTTGTAAGCAAGTACACGGTGGCTGAGGTGGCTGCCGGAGGTACGAGGCAGGCCAGTCGCGCTTTAAATTGTTGTTAGCAGAGCAGAGCGCCTGGCTAACATTTCTGCAGCCACTCAATAAGCTGAAGGAGAGAGGGTGGGCGCGCCTTTTACGAGAGGAGGCGCGCGCCCGTTGCCTAGCAGTGAGCATCACAAAGCTGCTGCTTGTTAACTTTGAAGGCGCTCGAGAACCACTAGAGCGCATATTGCTGCTCGAGTCCCGATTTAGTGGCAATAATATCGAGTTAGCTGGAGCGCTGCGCCTGTGATATAGCCATCTCGAAAATTCTGAGACGTCGGCCGGAAACACTGTCTGAGGACAGGCCCCGCAATACAGCCGCTGGCTCCACAGGGGCTGTCGCCCAGGCACAGCATCTGCCGCCTCAGTCAACAAGGAGAGAGAGGTGTGACGAGAGAAAATCTGTTACTACATATCAGTTTCTTGCAGGAGCACAATTTTAATACCGAATGTATCAAGAAAAGTTAAGCCAAGGCATAACAATGATCTGCACATTATATTCACAGAATTGAATAAAATATTTCCGATTGTGAATTAAAAGAATCCGCGTCATTATATATATATATATATATATATATATATATATTTTAATATACACGCTGCGTCGGTCAATGCAATGGATAAAAACATCAGATCTGGAGATTCAAAATTGTACAAGCTTGTGATATACACATTTATTCTGTTAAATATCATATGATAAATAAATATATTAAAACACGTAGATGTAAAGGTTTTTAGGATTACTTAAATTACAACCCGTGATTTATAATGCCTCTTCACTACACAATACGTTAGAATATACTGCTTTAGGGAAAATACAATTACAACTGATATTTGTCACTCTTATACAACTTAGTCAGCTACATTCAAGCACTAGATCCAGCCCTAAAACATATTGTAAAGAGAGCGAAACTTGCTATAGTATTCCTTCGCAACCTTTTACTTACTATGTATTCTTTTTACATTGGTCCTCCTTTTTTTTATTTTTTATTTAAAAAATAATAATTCTCTTCAAGAAAATAAAAAATTGAGAAACTGTACTTATTGGCAAAAAGGCGAAGTTTTATTTCAATTCCGTTTGTAATACAAACATTCTCACAGTTGCTACAACTGCAGCAGAACATATTTTTATCTACGTGTGGTATGTTGTTAATATCGACTAAAACTCCTATGCTTGTGTCATACTTTCGTTTAACACAATAAGATTTGTTAAATTCTGTTACTTATATTTATTGTATATTGGTGGAAGAAAGGCCTACACTAGTCTAGCATCCCAGTCTAAATTTAAGCAGTGCTGTATATTAGACATAGTTTTGTAACTCTAAAATTATATGAAATAAAATTTAAAAGTCAGTTTCCTTATCGGGCAATAGGTCCTATGACGGGGACGATTCGTGAAGGTAAACACCTGAATTCGCTTTTTCGTCCTCAACATTAGAGATGATGATTGCATGACCACTCATGCCAGTGGGTACCGTGAGTGATTGCGAGGTATCCTTCCCTTTTTTTTACTGTTATTTTCTCTATCTTTTTAACGTCGATAATTAAATAAATCCTGGTTGGTCTTACCACTCCTTCCAGGTTCTTTGCAATCTCTTCTGTAATTGATAGCACGCTCTGGATGATAAATGTGTGGCCCCAGGATATCGTCACACACGTTTTTTGGCTATCACTTCGCAGATTAAATTTAGTTATATACTTCTCTATGAAATCAAAGTATCTGTTGTTTTATAACAACTACCATTTATTAACACTTAGAACCAACTTAAATAATTATACTTCTCGCATTCATGAAGTCAAATATAAACAACGGCGCTTTAAAACATTCATTAATCTCACTGCCATCCTTCTTATATCAATCCACACCTCTTTGGCTAAAACAAACAATGCAATTACAGTCTACCAACTTCAACACAACAAAACATATTATGAAAACTTAAATTTACCCCTTTTTACACATACTACTTCACTGTACGGCCTTGTATTAAGAAAAATACATTCATAGATTGCATAAAAATGAAGTCGTATAATTATTACTATTATTATTATTATTATTTCAGTGTCTGATGAAGTGGGACCTCACATGATCTGAAGTGAATTTACATATTTCTATAATATGATATAACATACAAAATTGTTTAATTAATTACATAACGGTAGCATATTTTTTTATAAAACACTTAAACTATAATTACATTGTTTGGTCTGTCAGATTTGAAACTAAAAACTGTATGCTTAAAAGCAATTTCAAAATTTAACAACGGAATAACAGGTTGAAGAGCTTTGTTTAAGAGCGAAAGAGGTCAGCAGAGTGGAGAGCGCATTAGCATTTTGATTAAATGTCCTGCCATGCGGTGGTCTGGGTTATCCGCCAACAGGACACTTCAGGCATTAAAACAATATTTTATATATTCATTACTTGTTGTTAGACTTCCGCAGAACTTTGTTTTATCACAACCATTAACATACCTAACAGATTTCGTATCAGCAAGCTCATTCATTATTTCAAAATTGGTCTATAGTGGAAAATCTACTTTGCAGTTTTTTCTTTCATTCAATTTCAAATGTTCATAAACATTTTACAATTACAAAGTACTTGTAGTAACAGTCAATAGTATGTAACATAGTATGTAACATATTTCACTTTAAATGTTTTTTTTTTTTTTTTTTTTTTTAGAATCTGCATTGTTACATCGCTACTTTATAAGGAATAACATACATACTTCACAAATCGTCCGTCGACGTTGAAGCTGTTACGGGCGGGACAGAATATGAATACAAGGAACGGGAAGGAATTCAGCTATGGCCTTATTTTATGGAACCAACTCGGCATTCGCGTTGAGTGATTTCGGGAACCGAAATCTGAGTTGCTAGATTTCGCGTCCTCCCGAATGTCAGGCTCTGGGCATTGCTGCTGATACTCCCGGCTGTCAAACAAATTTTGACTGTAGATTGACCTAACTATTATTAGTCAGAAATTATTTTTTAATTTTAAACAATTAAACCTTTCATTTTACCAGTTCATGAAATTAAATTCACTGAGTATATTTTATCATATTTTTCCATAGTGTGAAGGCTGTAATTTCCAAAATTTACCAAAAATTACTCTTTTTTGTGTTTCTCTTGTTACTTTCTTTTATGGGAGCATGATTATTAACAGGCGTATAGTTTCTGTTCTTGCAACGTAATGTTAGAAGATAAAAGAATTTTTTTAGGTGGTACACAACTTGGTCACATAGTCTACTGTATTTGTTATTCGGTTTTGCCTTTGAAGATGTGGTAGCAATAATCTCAGCGAAAGAGCATTCTTCCAGTTAATGTTATTTATTCCTAGCAGTAAACCTCGAATATTAATTCTAGTAGAATTTAAAATATTTCTTGCTCTTTTATAATTAAACATACGAACTTATTCGCTTAAAACGAAAGAAACTGATACTAACTCTTCTACCGAACTAGTAAGAGTGATGCCTGGAAATGTGTAGGCAGATAAACTGACTACATGTTCGTAAGTGCCCACTCCACCGAACACCCTCCATTTTCTCTCAAAGTGGCGGAGCAGGCTTCTGTGTTCGTGTACAGTGCCGGTGGGCGCTGACCACGGGTGTGGTCTCAGGTGGGGTGCAGGCCTGCCAATATTACAGCTACAACGCCAGATATGTGCGGCTTCTAGTGGTGGGGCAGCCGTTTCGAAACCGCGGCGAACTGCGGACAGTTTGTTCCAAGGTTCCGGCCAGCCGCAAACACGCTGCTGCAACCGCGACGCACGCCCAAGCAAAACCGTAAATTCCGTAGCTCCATTTTTGTGCACGTCAACTGGCGTGGAACATTCTATTGAATAACAGTAAAGGAAGTATGTAAACTTCTTTTTAAAAAGTTGAATCAATATAAATTTTTTTCTTAGTTATTGTTTAACTAAAATTGATAACATTTTATAAAACAGAAGACGCTACTTTCCAACGTAATAAAAAAAATATTAAGAAAAAGACAGATAAAAAAGCTATGCTCGAAAAATAACAATAAGCGCCTTCTAAAACTCTTATTTTGGGGTCGGCTGCCTTTGATGACTTTTACTCACCGTTGGCATGGTCAAATTCAAAGCTTTAGTTTTAAGGATGCATGACCTTGATGACCCCAAATATTTTATGCCTACTGTTAGGTCGGTCTACATACGAGTACTACGGAGAAAATGAAGCGTTGTCAGGGGGCATCCATAAATTACGTGAGTGTTTTCCCGGATGTCCAGACCCCTCCCCCCCCTTTTTCTGGTGAGACTTCGTGAGATCTGGTCCAACCCCCTCTCCCCCCCCCTCTGGTGAGATCTGTTCCGGGAGACCCCCCCCCCACCCCCTAGAACTCGCCCTCGCAACTAACCCTTCCATAGCCGGTTAAACCTCCACTTTTCGACGAAATACCTCTCTAAAATCGACTTTAGCGTCATTTGTAGACTTTATTTTTTTAGCTCTACAGTCCAACAAAAATTTTCGTTGACCCTCCCATCCCCCTTTGTGAGATTTGGTGAGATTCGCCTCACCCCCCCCCCCCCCTATTTCACATCACGTAATTTATGGGCGCCTCCTCATGTGTAGGCGAAAGATGTAACTATCTTCTGCGTGTGATAAAGTTTTTATGGTGAAATGCGTGGTTTATGCGGCTGAGATTGGGGACCGTTCCAGTATTCGCCTCGATGACTGCGGAAAGTCGCCTAAAAGCCACAGTCACATCGGCCAGTACGGGGTTCTGGTGTCGTGTCCGCCCCCATAGTACCTCCCGAGTACACGTGCGGCGCTTCAGCGCACTGAGTCACACCAGCGTGTAAGCGGCTTCTGAAACTATACTAGTAACATTTAATATGGAAAAGTAAACCTTTGACTTCGGATCACTTATTCCACTCAGCCACGAGGATACGAGGGTGGTGAATTGGCCAGCCAAGAAACGCTTTATTCTCTGACAGTTAACACTGAGCAGGATTGTTACGATGTGTGAACGAAGGAGTTTCCAAGGTGTCATTAATATGCGATCGTCATTCATTCGCTGTTGGTTGATGATGTTGAAAGACGAGCAACGTATGTAGATAGGCATGTGGGCGTCTGGCATCAGCATTGCGTTCAGGACTGTCGCAGTTCTCGCACAAGACCTGGTGACGACCGCACCATTCTGCAGAGAACTCATGAAGTTCACTTTTCATTATAGGTACGGTTTCAGTACATCTGTGTTCTTTATCCTATGGGTGGAGCTTCACTTCTGCAAATAAGAGATTTGTTAGACAGTGACCTATCTCCATTCTAGTTGAGTTATAGAAATATACCAACCATGGTTCTCAAGAAGAGTATCGTTGTGTGATATCTGATAACGACTTCCATTGTCTAAGTGCTCTCTCTGTCTGCTTCCAGCGTGCTATGTTAATTGTATCCTTGAAAGTCAGTTAATTATGTAACGCGCTGTGTACATTTCTTTTGCCTGGGAAAGTCAACTAAAACAACGACAACGTGTGCCTAAAATACTACAATTGTTCTTTTCACTTCAAATCGTATTTTGGTACTACGGCTATGCAGTACGTAGATGCACACGTCTTTCATCAAGTGATATCTCGGATACAGCTATCTGCTAAAGGATTTATTAAATAGGTCACGCAATTTCGACAATAAATCAATGTCACACTGTTAAAAGAAATTTTCTCCTTGTATAACGAGATCATTTTTCTTTATTATTACTTTTCTTTAGACGTGTTCAAAATTTCTCTTGTACTACTGTAATTTGTTAAGAGAATGGATAATATTTTTGCAGGCGCAGAATAAATTAATTTATTCCCAAACACATTTCTTTGTTTCTTTTCAACGTTATAACTTATGACCGAGCGGGGCGGTGTAACGGTTAGCGTTCTCGCCTCGCATTCGGGAGGACAGCGGTTCGAATCCCAGTCCGGGCATCCAGATTTGGGTTTTCCATGGTTTCCCCAAATCACTCCAGGCAAATGCAGAGATGCTTCCTTCAAAAGGCCATGGCCGAATTCCTTCCCATTCCTTGCCCCCCCCCCCCCCATCCTTTCCCGTCTCTAAAGACCTCGATGTTAAAAAGAGACGTAAAGCAGTTACAAAAAAAAAAAGTTATAACTTATGCCTCTCTTAATAATCGATTTCATGATATTCATTTTTATTCGCAAGCCTTACATCATCAATAAATATATATTTTATGTTATTTTTTGCTTTGATGTGTGCGGCTATTCAGTTTCATTTATTATTTTTTCAATTGTGCCCGTAACAATAACCGTTAAAGAGAGACTATACAGGCTGCTTAATCTTACACAAGAATTCCAAGTGTACACTTTCAGGCTCTCCTATCTAAGTAAAGGACATATATTTTCTCATGGAGTATTTCCGGTAACAGTAATCCATCCGTTAAAAGTATTTCTACGCTTCAACCCTTTCGTATAATTTAGAGTAAGAAATTTTCCTGCACCTGGTATCTTATTTTTATGCCTCCGTACCCGCCTGTGAAAAGACAAGGGAACAATGAGACATCACGTCCCGTTTCTTCCTGAGAGCGAGGTGCTTGTATCTACTATCTGCATAACATTTTTTTTAAAAAAGTATTTAAACAGTTGAAGGAATTACAATAACTGATAATAATATTTCAGAACGTACATTTTCAAATAAAATTATTTTGAGTCTGTTTACTCAGGCTTGCAATTTTACTTAGAACACTCAGTTACTGGAATTAGATACTTCCATCTCAACCAGGTGCTGTTATGAAATTTGTGACATTACACTTCGTTGTCTAGCTACCCTTCTGCGTGTAACCATTCAGAGTGTCTAATCTGTACCCACACGCAATTCTCGCATTTGGTATAATAATAATAAAAATTAATATTCGTCGCAATAACAGTCTTAGGCTAAAAATTGTCTGGCTGTTGCAACTATTATTAGCATATTTTTTGTTATTCCTTGAAATAAAACATTTTACCATCACACAAGAAAGTAACTAAAAAATTTGAGGTATTATACTGCGATACATGCAAGCCTCGAAAAGTATGGCGCAGATTTTTTCCAGTCTCTCTTTCGCAAAACCTCCAATCAGCATGAAATGTTCCATCCCTCAATAGAGTAATCAACATCAGATATCTGAGTTTCATATTCAATTAACCGCAATTTTTTTGTAAAATCAATGGCGCGCGCGAAATAAGCTCGCATTCATTTATTTCCCATCATGTCCCGGCTTTTGAAACGCTCTGTCAACTGTATTCCCTTCTATCGTTGCTTTAATTCCGGTGCCACACGAATAAACTAGCAACCAACTACCACCTTCCACAAGCCGTATTAAATATATACAATAACTACCATCAAACACAAATATTGAATTTTGTTAATTAAACCCTCGAGTGCGTGTTTGAACACACTGGCGTGATACGAAATATCAGAAATCGCATTATTATTGAATCATCCGGACGAATGCACAAACGTGATCAACATGGCGGCCGTATTAATCGCTGCTAATTAACACAAGGAGGGTGGCTTTGGCTCACGATCTGCAGGGGAGGAGGGGAGACTGGCGTGGGTGGCGAGCACAAAGCCTCTGTCCGGCACACCGTTTGAAATCGGAAGAGGGGAGCGACAGACTAATAAAAGGACGCGCGCTAGATTACACACACAGTGTACTTTGAGGGACGAACACGCTGCAGGGAAAGAGCGCGGCCACTTCGTGGTTGTTAGCGTTCTCAGTTTCCCGCATAAAGTGTTGGGTACACGCTCCTATCATTATTTCTTTCTTCTTTCAAAGAGCAACTTCACTCGCCACACCCTTCACGCTAAAACCCTTGGCGCTTTCAACACACCTCAATCCTCAATCATTGCTTCTACGTCATACATAAGAAACTCTGGATTCTAGCCTGAATGTATCTAGTAAATCACTTTAATACACACCGAAACAATCCAGAGTCTTACCAATAGTTCTTTTGCTCTGGCCTCGCATTCGGGAGAACGTGGGTTCGAACTGCCGTCCGGGCATCCAGATTTGTGTTTTCCGTGGTTTCCCAAAATCACTCCAGGCGATTACCGGGATGCTTCCTCCAAAAGGCCATCGCCGATTTCCTACCGGTTCCTTGTTCCCAATTCTCTCCCGCCTCTAATGCCATAAGCAAAAATAAACAAATAAAACAAATTGATGGATTTAGAATTCTGTGTATTATCCCGCTTGCAGAAGTTGCTCAGTAATACCACAGGCGTGCTTGGCTGCCGACGCAAATGGATTGTGTAGATTGGGCCCAAGGATGACAAGCAATTCGACTTCCTGCAAGAATCTGTCTAATAAGAGAACTTCTTTCATAATAGAGCACGATTGAAGTGAGGACTCATGCAACTCATAAATTACTCTCTGCTACATGTGGAAATCTGGCAAACCGAAGGCTTAACACGTAAAATCGAGTGGGGGAGTGTTTCTCAGTTCTCTATTTGGTGGGGAAAGTCAGGGTCCAACCAGAAGACTTTGTAATAATTGGTACTAATGTTTATATACGTTTTTTTGCATCACGGAACGAATCCTGGTGGGGCAAACAATTGACAACTGTGAGATCGGCACTTCGAGCAGGAGTGGCTAGCCGGGACTCGACGGAAGCGTTGGATCTGCATCAGAATATTCGGGACAGCATTGATGCTGAACGCACGGGAGGTCCATAGTCTGCTACAACGTCACGTAGGCGAGCTCACTGCAGGCTGAGGGTCGGCGTTCATCGCTCCAGGAACACCATAACACATGTAACCACTTTATCGCCCACTGCGAACCTCCATCATCAGTGGAAAAGATATGCCACTCATACACTTATAGAACTGTCCACAAGAAAATTTGAATTCCATAAGCCCTGACTTATTACATGCTCTCTTACTCATTCAAAAATATTGTAAATGTTTCAAGCTTATAACAATTTGTTGTAATAAAATGTACGTCTCATTCAATTAAATTTAGTGGAAACTGTTGAAAAATGATTAATTTTGAGGTTGGAATAGTCTCAACTGTCTTTTCTTGAAAAAAATTCTTGTTCACAGATCCCTGTTGATGGAAAACTTGTAAAATGTGTAACATGTCGTGGCTAGTATAAACACATCACAAAAATGAGCATAGTGAAAATTATTATACCTTACAAACATACAAATTTAAACATTAAAATTTTCAGATACATTTTGCAAAGTTCCTATAAATTACAAAACAATGAAAGTGGAAGATAAAATCGAGATTAAAATGGAATGAGATAAATTAAAATCTTTAAAAAAATTTACAACTTAATGCAATTGACGAGCAGAAAAAAACACTGGTAAGTATTTTTTGGACTTCACTCCTCTTCGACGTGGAGATAATTAGAGGTGTGAGAGACTGGGAACAAGGATTGGTAACGAGTTCATCCAGTGAGAAAACTAACGAAATGTGTGAAGAAAGTGAGGCATGCTTTGAATTGAGTGTGGAGTAAGTCACCCTATACCTGGGTGGAGGCGCAGGATGTGTAACCACTGCTTTACAATATGCTGCATAGTAGCTGTACTGTCAGCAGAAATCAGATTGCAAGTCAAATACGGTGTATCTATGGGTAACAAGACTTAGGTAAGGAATATCTGAAATAAAATGAAAAACATCCAATTTAATCAACAGATTTTAATACTAATAATTATTTAACTACAAATTGCATAAAATATAAAGGCAAAAATGGTAACTTATAGCATAAACATAAACAAAAACAAAATTAAGCATTTTTAAGAACCTTGTCGGTAGTCTTTATTTTACTATGATAGGATAATAGTGCCTACGTCTTAAAAATACTTTAAATAATCATACTACACGTAATATAATTGGTATTTGAAATCAATAATCACATGAATGCAACTAGACTTAAAAAGTATTAATTGCCTCTACTAATGACACTCAATGTAATTAATATCATCAATTGACAAACCAACGCACTCCTCATGATACCATTTGCCGCATATACTGCATTACCTCATGTCACCTACCTCGTCCTCTTCACAGCCACTACAGAACCAACTCTCCTGCTTTTGTGAAATACCACAGTCATATTAGGAAGTACATTTCATTATGGATGCGGCAGTTTTTTGGAGGGGTTGAGATCTTTTTCTTTAATTTCCATTTTTTCTTTCGTCAAACAGATCTTTGCTGAATGGAGTTCTTCTATAATTAAGAGTTTTTCTTCTATTTTCTTGATGTTCTTTCCCATTTTTTAAACGGCGTGGGCACTAGCTGATGAAACGCAGTTCTTCTGAGCTGAGCAAGCGGCACATTATGTTCATCATCGTCCGAACTAGAATTACCGTAAACTAAAATTAACGAACAATCCATTAGTAATATATATGCTTAATACTTATTCAGATTCGTAACATCTTAAAAGTATTGTAAAGACATTACAAAAATAACTTTGATACAACCTGTTGTTCAAAATAGTCGGTTAAAATAACGGCTGACCACGTATATAAGAAAAACAAAAATTATTTGGGCCATGGTACGTATTAAAATATTTAAGATCATCGAAACTTACGTTATTAAAGATAAAGACTACGGTTTTAGATAGCAAAGTGTGATATTAGAAGCAATACTTACAATTTATTTGTATCGATTTTTATTATTGTTGCAGCGCAGCCGCGTCATACGATGGATGATTCAACACTGGCGGCGAGAAGCGGAGTAACTTGTAGCAACACATGCGCACAACAGCCGTCGGTTAGTTTGGCCTTGAGCGGGAGCTTGTTACCCTCAGGTACCTTAGTTGTTATAATGACTGAAAAGTATGTATGAATATTTTCTGGTGTGTGTTGGCGTTAATTCTTTACATGTTTACCGGAGAAACCACACGCGGTATTCGCTTGAATCAGTGCGCAGGCTGTTGCGGGGTTGTCGGGCGACACAGATTAACGGCTGGCTGGGGCGGCGAGATGGACGAGCGAGGAGGAAGGCCGCATAAAGAGCTGGACCGCCAGCTTCTCAATCAATCAGCTTATTGGCCGCTGCCCACACCATTAGCCTAATGAAACTCTCAAGTAATTAATAGCGGGTTTTAATGTTACGTTAAAACGTGAATCACTCAATGTTCGTGCGGGACGTAATTAATTTTACGACTGTGTTGCTGTTAACACCCACTCTAACTCACTAGTGAACCAGCACATTCGTAGCGTCCGCCTCCTCCACACTAGCGGTAATGACAGTCACCAGATAAAACTACGTTTTTTTATAGTTACATCACTTAGTTTTAGATTACAGCGTTAACAGTAACTAGAAATAGCTACAGATGGCCATGATTACTTTGGTTTGAGATTTTAATATGTAATTCTAGTACGGGTATTGAAGTTTACATAGTTTTAAATGATTAATTGACTTTCGGGTTTTGCCGCGTTGTTTATTTCATTACCTAAGCTTTCGGCTGGTATCCTCCAGCCTTCGTCAGAGATACTGTTTATGTTGACATAGCAACGAGCGCCAAGCATCGCAGAGTAAGAGGCCGCTATCTTCGTTGATGTTGTTGGTGTTTTTTAAAATTTCTGCTGCCTCTTTCACCCGTCACATCAACGAAGATAGCGGCCTCTTACTCTGCGATGCTTGGCGCTCGTTGCTATGTCAACATAACAGTATCTCTGACGAAGGCTGGAGGATACCAGCCGAAAGCTTGCGTAATGAAATAAACAACGCGGCAAAACCCGAAAGTCAATTAATCATGAACAAAGATGGCCGTGGAAGTCTGAGGAATCTTTTAGTTTTAAATGCTTTTAATCAGTGGTTATGATATTAATGTAACTGATTCCTCAACAGTTAACTGTTCGTTACGACAGGACTTAATATCTAATGTATTGTTTTATCTAATTTACAATTGTCAGTGCCATTTAAGTTCGATTGCTTAGTTGCAATATTGGAACAGCCACAAGCGGTGGAAGTACACTTCTCAAGTCTGAATTAGTACTGGAATAAGTTGATAAACTCATTTCATACTGAATAGCAACTGCTGATGTTGTGAGAGTACAGCATATTTTTTATTTTGTTATGTGCTATCCGAAGTATCCACTAAGCTAATTCATTGTCATTGTCATTGTTTCATTTGGGCCGTACTTTCACCTTAATATTGTTCTGAACAAGTTCATTTTTTATTTTTGCTTCCGTCTTTAAGATTTGGCCACAACAACCATGAAATTTACTACAGTATTTTATTAGTCAGTTAGCACGAAAAGAAAATCAGTTATTTTATATATGTACAATAAAGAGGAAGCTTCAAAAGTGTTTTGATTTTTGAATTTTGTTTAACTCAAACTGATGCGCAAATTCATGTATAACCACAACAATGCAGACGAAAAAATTTATATACCAGCAGAATCAGAAGACTGACGAGGAAACAGATTAAACTGTTTGGAACAAGGAATAAGACAGAAGATATAAGGCAATAGTTCAACTAACAGCTCTTAACAAGACCAGGTAATCTTGAAGATTACTGAATCGCATTCCAGAACTTTTGACAGCATGCAACAACTGGGACAACATAAATACATTCAAAGATAGTTTATCGAGAATAAATGAAAGTAATTGTAGTACATATCTAAACACAGAACTCATCCAACAAAAAGTTTATGTGTGTTACACCAGCGTTTTCCAGAATCGTAACGAAATTAAACATTTAAATAAGAAGAATTATTAACTTATAATGTCTAATTTTATTGATACATCAGGTCTTCAACTGTACAAAACTATGACCTAACAGATCTCAGTATTTTTAAGGTCTAGTTATGAATTCTAGACATTGGCTATCAAATTTCAGGGACCCATCTCTTTTGTAAATACACTGAAATTTCTGATCACTTGTTTTGTTCATTTCAAAGAAGTTAAACAAAAATATCATGAATGTATATCATTCTGTACACAAATTTTACAAACGTCCTTTCGACCTAACTTTTTATTCCAGCAAATCATCACATCTACCAGATGAAATTGTATTAACGAACTCTATTATGCGAGGGTAAGTCCTTTGTAATAACGCTGGTTCGTTGAGTAGTGTGTGATCCATGTGAGTGAATAATTCAAACGCCGATTGAACTCAGTTATCGGTTTCAAAGTTAATAAAAGCGAATCGATAATCAGCATTACACAGATGGCAGATAGGCAAGGCGAATGTGGTACAGGTATTGAGCTGCTTTGTGTTTGGTGATGAAGTGTACTGCTAGCGTGCTGCAGTGGTCCTCCTGTGGTAAGGCGAATTTCAGTGATGTGAGTTCGCAATAAGTATTTTGTTTGGAAGAAGTAATTCAACATATCAGAAAATCTGAACGCGTTTTGGTGAGAAGTTGCAAATTTACTTAAATATCGTTAATTTTTTGGTAAGGGAAATATTCAAACTAGCATTGAAAATGTAGTCTCACACATATAATTATTATTATTTTACATATGATTTTACGTCTCGTCGACACCGAGATCACTAGAGGCGGGAAAGAATTGGGGCAATGAACGGGAAGGAATTCGGCCATGGCCTTTTGTGGTAAAGGAAGCATTCCGGAATTTGCAAGGAGTGATTTGAGGAAACCATGGAAAATCCAAATCAAGATGCCCGGACCAGAATTCGTATTGGCCTCCCAAATGCGAGACCAATGTTAACCACTCAAGCGCGCGTTGAAGGTTCTCTACGCTTACTGTGTAATTTTTTTAAATTTTTTTTTTTTTAATCCGGAACGAACTCTATTATTAGTTTAGAAAATGAAGGAGGGGAAGGAATGGAATATTTTAAGTTTCTTCAGTAAAAGCTGCATAAAAACGTTGAATAAAGAGAAAAATCTGATAGGCTACATTTGAAGAATGTCTAAAGGATACTTTTTTTTTCAGCCTCTCACTAAATCCTCCATCATTACTGGGAACATTTTATTATTGTCAGTTTAAGGGTAGAAAAGCAATGCGCAATTAAAAAATTCTGAATTAAAGTATTTCTAAGTTATGAGGGAGTGATAGGCGGACGGACTTATAGACAACTGACTAAATCCGTTAGCTATGGAATCCAGAAAAAGTAGAATTGCAGGTATTAAGCATACATTTTATCACAGTATTTGGTGCACTGGAGTATGAATAATAAGGTGGGCGCATTAATGCCAATGGTTAGCGATTAATTTAGCTATATATTTTGATCGATTTTGGTAAATACGTTATACATTATGTCAATTACAATCTCCTTCCAATATTCTAAAATATTGATTGAAATAGTTTCTTATAAAGTAAATAATGACTAAACATGTATTGCTGAGTGTTTGTTTTCTATCGTATTAATTTTTAAATGTTCGCTTGGCACAGTAACGCACAACTGTTACTCACCGTCCACGTGCACATATATTCTATTTCTCGAATCTGAAGGATCGCTAATAGCTGCGATGATGGTATTCGCTTCGGCTATCATCAAAAACCGGTTACCCTTGGAGTCAACAGACTAATGCAAGCATAGATCTTATAACGGTATTCTTCCTTCAGAGTCATTTGAATCTTTTGAAATCTCGTATTTTCCTGTTTAGTACAATTGCCTGTAAAGATAACATGTTTGTGCTCTGGGAGAACGTTTCCTTAGTTTTAAAATTATTTTTCTCCGATTCTGCCATCAAGAACAGTTAACCCAGGTCAGCGAAGAGGAGCGAAACTATGTTCCTGCCCGAAGACTGAGCAGACTTGTTTCGCCATCTGTTTGTGAAACTTGTAACCTCGTGTGCTCTGTTCGATTAGTGTATTTTAGTTTGTGAAATCTGTAGTTTATGTGAGGGTGATTAGTGACCGTTTCAGCTTTGCCTTGGTGAATGCGGGCAAACCGCAATCAGGATGGATGGTATGTGACGCCCTGGGCTCGTGCTCGGTCCCGTTGTACCTCCCCGGTCCAATGTGCGGCACCTCTGCGTACTTAGCCACGCTTTCAAGTTCAGGTTTATTTTAATACTAGCAGTTACCCGCGACTTCATCCGCGTTGAAGAGTGTTGTAATATAAGATTTTCTTGAGAGGTCTGGTTGCTCAGTGGTTAGGGCGTCCAACTGGAGATGGAAAAGTCCCCAGCTTGAATCCCAGTCTCGCCGAGGATTTTCTAAGGTCCTTAGCTCGACCTTCACCTCTGGCATAGGTTTTTGTGTGATGTGAATTATGCCAGAATGCTCACTTAGTTCTGATTCCGTGTTGAACTGTGAGTCCTCTATGTCCGGTAGGATTACTGGGTTACGTTAAGAGGCTACGAAACGGGCTGATTGCGGAGACGTAAAGAAGCCTTGTCACCAGGTCAATACGACCATAAAATTTATTTTAGAGCCATTTTTATTAGTAATAGTAGTAATAAATGTTGCAATAAAATAACAAAAATTTATTTATGTTCCACAACTACTTCACTGAATTTTTAAAACAATAAATATATTCTGTTTGTTAGGAGTATTTTCAGTTTAATATATCCGTATATACAATATTGGGGATTTGTCTCCTAGGTTTTGGCTATTTTCTTAGCCCTAGTTTTCTTACATTTCTTTGAAATATTTGAATTTCGTTTACCCATCATCTCTTAAAATTACTAATTTCATCTCGCGAATAAAAATGAATATAGTTTTAACTAATGGAAGCTCGAAACATGAAAATATTAGCAATACATTGATGGAATAGACTAAATATCAACAACAAAAAAATACTAACATCCAAACACAAATAAATACATAAGTGGCCCAAGAACGTTCATTTCCGTTAAAAAAATTGTAATACTAAAAATTAATATTTTGATTTGCATTGAATATTTGAAAAAAAATCTTTAAAAAAATGGAACTTAACTCTTTGAAAATTGATTTTGTTTTGAGGATATATTGGTTCCATCAATAGAAATTTAGATATTAGAGTAGTATGTATAGTAGTAATTGATCCTTTTATCCATAATGATCAGTGGTATTGTGGTAATGGTTTCTCTATCTGTGGAAACAGTTGAATTGCCTGTAGACCAGATTAATATAGTTCATTCGTTTGGAGCCTTTAATTCTGCGCTAAAATATAAATTTCAATGTTAAAATAGCAATTGATTCTTTCTTAATAATTGGTTTCTCAATCTGCCAACAGAATTGAATGTCTGCCGGCAAATTACCACTCCACTTGCCTGCCACTCCACTATCTGAATAAAACATTTATAAATTTCAAAAATCGGTTAACGCCACGTGTTCTGCTAAATCATCCACGCATATTATAAATCTATTGATACAATATCGGAATTAAGGAACTCATTAAATCACAAAAATAGCGCTCTTGAAATAACTAATAATGTTTCATTCTGGCCCAGGCTGCCTTTCAGCCAAGTCATAAACTCAGCTAATATTACAGCTAGAAAATCAAAGCTTCTATCAGTTGCGCATTAATACATTCACTATAGGGCCTCTTGCATGTTAGTGACGTTATGAATGGCGAAATAAACTTGACTCATTATTTCAGATTGCGATACTAAATGACGTTGGCAATGTGTAAATTAAATACTGAATTCATCTAAAACTACATTCATCCGCATGAAGTATGTCATCAGCATCATGACAGTTATTGGAGTAACGTAATTAAAAAAATGATACTAAAATGCTTGTAACTTACAGTGTACAACGAAAAGTCTATAATTCTCTACAACTCTAAGACAACTTTCGTTAATATTGCTGGTCAAGTTAACATCTCTATAAAGTGACTGTTACTGCTCGTGATTTAGTAAGGTGTATAATTGCATTCAATATAGTTTGATTTTGTAGTGGCAATGTTAACAGAGATAGTGGTTTGGTTGAAATGATTGCCTGGACCAGATTAATTTTTGTTACAGCATAAGGCAGAAGGAACTTAGTTATTATTAGTAATAAGTAAGCAGCTTTCATATGCTCCTTGTAAATTGTGTATTGCGTTGTAAACGACTTCCACTGTTACTTCATGAAACAATAAGTTTCTACATTCGCCCATTGAATATATTCGTTTTAAGTGTAGCATTCGATAGATATTTGCAGAATATTGAACAGTAAGTAAAAAGCAGTTTCGTGAATCATAGTCTCTATTATTTGTACAAAAATTTTGAACAAAAAATAAAAAGGGTTAGTTGGCAAAAATAATTTGTAATACAGAGACTGTAGGTTCAAGTTTACGTCGTGATACACATCAATAACTTAAGATAAAATTATTGTGATTGAGGCTTTGATTTTGTAGCGACAATTTTAACGGAGATTGTGGTTAGATTGAAATTCTGCCTGGACCAGAATGAAAACAAAACCTTCTTGTCACAGCAAAAGGCAAGAGAAACTTAGTTATCAATTATTTAAGAAACTTTAATAAGCACTACGTCACGGTGTGACGTGATGTATCGTGACGTAAACTACTCCCCAAAAAAGAAACAGGAAATAAATTAAACCGAGATAGAACTACGACATTTTGCACTTTTAGTGAACCGACTTTCGTGATGGTATACTCATAGCATTATACGTTTTTTTTTTTCAATTATGGTGTATTATTTGATATGTCATACTATTTTATGTACGCAAATGAAAACATCTCTTTGCGAACTTGACAACAGTACCTACCTTTTTTAAAATTTAAGGTTAAGTACAGATTTATATTTCCTGCTACCAAACTATTATTTGTCAAGTGCGTCGGTTTTATGGCTTTTAAACTAAACACAAACTTTCATATGTAAGAAGGTTTTTGCTTTTATTTCTGAAAAGTAGTGTTTGCGATTTACGTAAAAAGCAAAGAGTAAACGTGGCACGGCTATCTACGAAATAGGAAACTCTTTGTTGTTTCCGAATTGACATTAATGGCAATTTCTAAAAGAACTATGCGTTTTTGCGGGATAAAATCTATCCTATGTCACTTCGCACGCAGTTAACTGACTTCATGCCAAATTTCATTTAAATATGTTGAGTTATTAAGGCGTTATTGATTCCAGAAGTACATCCAAACACACATCCAAACTTTCTCGTTTTCTCATTTATAGACACATAATTTTTTACAAAACGTTATTTTTCGAATATACAGTACATAATACGCATTTTATTAATCCAAAAACTTCGGAACATGTCGCGCAGCAATTCGTTTTTTTTATTCAGTGATATCACGATAAATAAGTTATCAACTAACATAATATCTGAGAACGCGGTGATATTGTATTTCAAACAAACGAATAAGCCTGTGAAAATGAAATGTATTCAAACACATTTAATGGAAGGGATATTATTTATTGATTGCGGTTCAAATCTAAGGAAAATGAACATAATAAAATACCCACAAAACATTATGGGTATAGATCATCAACTCATTGCTTACTGAATGGTCTTTGACTACGAGTAACGTGTTGTAAAGTTTATCATCCTGAAGGTCGTTTGGTTAAATGAAGGATATACTTTGCTGAGTGTTATTTCAGTGGAACTAAGATCGTCGATATTACTCATTTGTTGTTGGCGAATAAAGTGAATGGGCAAATAACTGCAATAGGAAAGGATTCTTCCTAGCGATGGAGCTATAAATCTGGGGACCTTTGTCTACATAATCAGCCGACCTCGGACAAGAACACCCGCATATGGCATCGGCAGATTTCGACAGCAAGCCTCTCGTTGTTTAATCAAGTCTGGATTCGGGAAAAGTATCCTTCTCATGACAAAATCATAACACGCAAGGCGAGAAATAATCTAGGCTATTAGTCCCGTATGAAGCGTATTAAGAAGCCACGCATTTTTGTCAATTGGGCTCACCGCGAAAAATGAAGTCCAGCACTGTTTTCTCACTATAGCAAAATCTTTTTCTGCTCTGATTTACTGTAATATAGTCCAGCCTCCACACTTCTGTGGCGAAAATGTTGTTTTCTGGCGGAATTCTGAGGGTTAAATTCCGCATCTCCTGGCATGAGCAGGCACCAGGTATCTGAGGCAATCATGCATACTAATTCATTCTGTACACTTCGCTTTTGCCATCGGCGTCCAGGTATCTCCCAAATGTACTGAAAAGTGAAAATCAGCTTAGAAAGCAAAGTGTATCTCTGTTAAGAGTCTTGGAATGTCAATTTTTATACACGAGTAAAAACTTTTCTTGAGACATCCCAAATATTTTAAAATTCTGGCGTTGCCCAGTTTCATGATTAATTTTTCTCAGAAATATGAAATAAATGAAAGACTAACAACACTAAATTTTAACCTGACAGTTGTGAAAAACGAAATAAAAAAAATGGTTCTCATTCGCTTCTACGTCGCCGAACATAGCTGTCAGTTTATACTTAAAATAAATTACTTCTATCATTTGAACAACAGAATTGTTAATTATTCCAGTACGTCTGAACGGAATCTTTACTTAATTTCTTTACGCAGTTCATTTCTCTTATCATGAATCTGAATATTGGATTTTGAACACATAATCATTTTAGATCCGTCTTGCTTGATGCTTTCTGGAGATACAGTTTAGAACAGTGTGTTTTAGAAAAACCTATTGTTTTTCTGTTTACAAGAATGGACTTTCTGTGGAACATAAGGGTAAGAGGACTGGCAGAATATTACAATTGAGATGCTGTTGTTTGTGTTTGTCAACGACGAACAATTGAAGAGATTTAAGCAAGTTTTTGTCGGGCAGTTCCAAACGCATGTTTCAGTAAACGATGGAAATTAGGAAATGGATAATAGGCTGATTGAGGGGCTACAAGAGAAAATTGGTAATAAAAATACACTTGCGTTTATTAATCTGATTTCCAATTCGTCTACACAGAACATTAGTTGTATACATACAAACACCCGCTCTATTTCCCAATACGTCACCGTATCGTGTCCCTCGTTCTCCACCGATTTTGCTGGTTCGAGACCAGGAAGGACATGGGCTTAAATCGTTGTTTCACTGAAGACATGTAAAAATTACACTAATCTATTGCTTTTAAGTCTGAGATATTTCATTTAATAGTTATTTTATGGTTTAATAACTTTCTTCGTATATATATATATATATATATATATGGGATGCCTCAAATGTCTATCTGTATTCTAGATGATCGGCATAAAAGGTCCGCTATCTTTCGATATATACCTATTAACATTGTTGAATAGAGGCTGCTTTAGGAACTGTAGCTTGACACGTATTTGTTAGCTGCCTTTGGACATCACTAATGTTTTTTACCTTTGTTAACTACTATGCAAAATTAATCTATGAAACTTCTGCACGTAAACGCTTTGCTTAATCCTGTAAGCCACCTCTAGGTAGACTGGTGGGTGCTGTTGTCTGCTCCATGGTCGTGTAATCTTAGGCTAAGCAACGTGTGGCAGCATCTGTGGGGAGTTAAACAAAACTACCGTACTACAGTGTTACCGTCCCTATATCAGAATAATTAATTTACGTGTTCCACTCAGTGCTATGATTTGAAGTTTTCTGAGAGATAACACACTCTCGCACTCGAAATCTCACCAGCCAGCTTGCTTCCGGGCCGATGGTACCTACACGAAGATTAAGAATAGATTGATGGTATCAACTTGAATGTTTAGATTGGTTTACTCCACAGTGTTAGCACTGTACACAGCTTGAGTACTTGAGTCGTGACTGATGGTAACAGTCTTCATCTGTTTCATGACGTTTCTTTCCGACTTCATGTCTGACTTTGAGTAAATTAGTCTACTAATCGTAAAAATATTTAAATGTGTGTTGGTGATAACATATTGAATAACGACTCTTCTGGCCAAAGATAATATCCGGCTGCAGTGTAGTTGGTTTGTTTATTCTGTGTTGCAATGGCTGGTCGTAGTCATGGTTCGCGGTTTAAAAAGAAAGCAAGACGAATAGCATTCTGTTAGGCAAGCCATTCGCTACAAAGCAGCATACTCCACAGTTTTAATTAAACCTCGCCCTCCACAGAGTCGGGCAAGTAAATACTAGCTACACCCATCAGGCGAAATTACACAGCAAATGCTAATATCTGACATCTTTCTTTCTACCACTGACCTCCTCTTTGTTGCTTACTATTTCCCTACTGACTCGTTATACAAGTTCAACATGAAATTTTGCCCGTTTGAAGTTTAAATATAATTTCATTTTGCGAAAAAAAGAAGCCAATCAAAAGCGACCACTCTGATTACAGTACATGTTTATTTGCAGGTCTAATGCGAAAAATATTTGACTCTGTTGGTAACACAAAAGAAGAGTATCACTGATTATAACTGAATTTGCTTTCATGTTCACTCTGTGTGCTAGTTAGTTTACTTTGTGGACTGGAACATTGATTATATAAGGAATAATATGAATTTTTGTGATGTTTAAGTATGTTTCAATTTTTAATAGACTTCTCAATTATGTAGCTCAGGGATGTCTAACCCGCGGCCCCCGTGGGTCAGCATGCGGCCCACGGAGCTAGATCATTATATACATCAAGTTTAACTCTCAGTGGGGATATCAAACACTACAACGCTCAGTCAAGCTGATTCAGGATGAAGAGTATTAAGTCACTTCATAGAGCACGAATCACTGATGTTCATTTGGAGAACATTTTGAGAGCAGCCACAACTTCTTTCGACATGAACATTGAAGCATTTAGTTTTGCCAAACAAATTGAATTGCAGCCTTAAGATATTTTTATTATTAATATTTCACTAAATATGTATATTTCATTTTAAATGATTTTTCCTTCATAAAATTATTAAGGTATTTTTCCAGGAAAAAAGTACGGCCCTTTAGAAAATTCCATTTCTAAAATTTGGCCCGCCTGCTGAGAAGGTTGGCCATCTGTGATCTCATTGTATTACTGCGATTTGTAACGTATGGTTATGAGGATGAAACATTGGGCTGGCCTTCTCAAGTCTACTTGTAATCGTTTGGAAGACAGTAAACGCTCCGCAAAGTTTAACTTCTCAGTCGAAGGACGGTCACCATCAACAGTGTCGTAGAGTCTCATTAAAAAGTTTCGGGTTTAATGAAGTCCTCTGGTAGCCTGAAAATTATACCACCATCTTTTCTTCCCTGCTGGCCAATCAGATTATCATCATTCCGTGAGGGTACTTTGATTTCGATTTCCATGGTTTCACTAAATCTCTCCAAAAGAATTCCGGGTTGGTTCCATCACATTGCCATGGCCAAATTCCTTCTTACTCCTTGTTCCCAGTCCTTTCCAGCACCTGATTACCCCGATGTCGACGAGACGTAAAGTCGTATGAAAAAAAGTATAATAATCATATCGTTCACCATCCAGTCCGAACCAGCTAACGCAAATAAAACATTAAATACTTTCATCGTGTAGCAATGATCTCGGGAAATGGGACATTATTTTGTCGATTTGTGAATTAAGAAATAAAAATAAATTAAGAAAAATCAAGTAATTGATACGATAGCCGGTAGAATGCAGATTAATTGCGATGACTGTGTTACTGGTCGAAGCTTGATCATGACTGTTATCGTCATTAACGCAGGTTTAAATAATAAAGTTGATTTCCAGTGCATATAGTTAAAGAATTGAAAAATGGAGTGGAGGTGTAAAGATTAATGAAATCACCGTATAAAAGTCCGCGTGTTTCAGAACTTTTTCATGTTCTTTGTTTTATTTATACAAATAATTATTCAAAATTGCAATCTTAATATATATATATATATATATATATAAATAGACGTGTGTTTTCATATATTTCACTTTTCAGCCACCACTACCAAGCACAGATCGCTGGTCTTTGTGTGTAAAAGTAGCATGGAGTTTCCTGTCGTACACAACGTTGGCCGAATGTTGATAGCTGTGGGGATGTGGGAGATATGATGATTAAAGTTGGCCAATGCAGGGCGTTTTCATATTTCAACCAAAAATTTGTGTCTTCTTATATTTCTCTTTCCTGCCACAACTACCATTGGTGTTTGTGTGTGGTAGTAGAATCGTGTCTCCTCTCGTGCACTATGGTTGATAGATGTCGGTAGCTATGGGGGTGTGGGAGATATGGGGTTGTGGGAGATATGGGGGTTGAAAGTGGTCGACCTGCGGCAATTTCATATTTCTGGCAAAGACGCATGTGTAATGGTGTATTACTTTTCAGCGAAAACTATCTATCTCAGATCACTGGCGTTTGTGTGTGGTAGTAGCACAGAGTCACCTTTCGATCACAACATCGGCCGAATTTCAGTAACTGTGGGAGATATGGTGGTTGAAAGTGGTAGATCAACGATATTTTCGTATTTCGACGAAAGACATGTGCCTTCGCATATTTCACTTTTCTGCCACAACTACATAGCATAGACCATTGGTGTTTGTGTGTGGTAATAGAATCATATCTCCAGTCGTGCACTATGGTTGTTAGATGTCGGTAGCTATGGGGGTGTGGGAGATATGGGGGTTGAAAGTGGTTGACCTGCGGCAATTTCATATTTCTGCCAAAGACGCATGTGTCATGGTGTATCAATTTTTAGCGAAAACTATCTATCGCTGATCACTGGTGTATGTGTGTGGTAGCAACACAGAGTCATCGATCGATCACAACGTTGGCCGAATTTCGGTAACTGTGGGAGAGTGGGAGCTATGGTGGTTGAAAGTGGTAGATCAAGGATATTTTCGTATTTCCTCCAAAGACACGTGTGTACGTAAATTTTACTTTGCTGCCTGAACTATATAGAGCAGATGACTGGCATTTGTGTGTGGTATTAGCATCGCGTCTTCCATCGTGCACTATGGTTGTTAGATGTCGGTTGCTGTCAATACAAATTCTTTACAACGAAGTCGTGGGTACCAGCTAGTTATTTTATAAACTGAAGGAATGATTTAGGTGTGATATTACTATTACAGTCATAATTTCAAAATTAAAGGTAAATTAATAACGAAGTATTTATTAGCAATGTTAAGCAAGCTATACATTACTCGTTTATTCAGATAAAATAAAATCTTCGCGAATCTTACTATACAATGTAGAGCAAAACAGGACTGTCACTGGAGGAGAAACTCCCTTCGATACAGACAATGTTCTTATCCATGAGTTTTACCAATCATGATGGACCGCATGCTGGTTGAACGAAACTACGCAATAAACCGGTTATCTTATCAAAAGAAGAGCCTGGCACGGTTTCAGAACGACTATAAAACTCGATAGAAATTTAAGACAACGACTGCATGTTGGGCCTCAGAATCACAAGTCTAAATCGAACTTTTAGGAAATCTCCATGTCACAGAAGTGAACAGAATTGAATCCGCAGCAGGAAAGGAATGCTATTCGCAAGGCATCACCGACAGAAACACAAATCTTCGTCTCTGTGGGTCGGAGTCAACTGAAGGTTTCCATTATCTCCATGACAGACGTTTCACACACACTAGCCAATGCCAGCAAACGAAAACTATCTTGCTTGACTTTGGTTATGTGAATCGGGCAAAGCCCAACAGTTTAGTTCATTTAACGTGCTACCTTACTGGCTATTCTAAACCATCTCTGTCTTTCAGCCTAAGAACACCGATTTCAATGGCCTGTTGATCTCACTTCATTTCTGGGTTTTTGGATAATAGCATGTATGTCGTGAAAACTTTTACTCCGCGATTTACCGTGCTTATATGTGATTTATTTAGTTTCATTGTTTCAAATCAGCACTCTATCTTAAGCCTGGTAGACATTTTTCGTTTCGACTATTAGAATTGCTTTGGCTGTATTCTGGCTCGAATGTTTATCAATGAGTCCCTGCGGTGTTTGTTCAGATGCAGACGAATCAGTGGCCTCTCAGGTACTTACCTGCGCAGATATGTTTAAGTGTCCCTTCACAACTCTTTTTGTGTTCATTCTTGATCGACTATCCAAGTCTCTAGGCTTACAACTTTACTCGACCATTTAGTAACGAATGTAATAATAAATAACTAGTTTCTATACAGCTTATGTTTTTTTTGCATCACAAACCCTGTGTCCAAATATCACAACGTAAAACGGTTTTCTTGAAAAAAGATCGCGTTGTTCGTATCTGTATTTCGAAACATAAGAAGTTAACGACGTGTAACAATGATTATCTTTTCAAGAACAAGGTGCTTTAGGGGTTGCCCAGAATACGAGATTCAATCGGACCTTACGAGCCCACGCATCCCCTGCTTGTTCCGTATGACGAGACACATTCCCAATCCCCGAGCTTAGCGTTAATTTAGTAGCACAATGTCCAGTTCACACGGCGAGCTTAGTCTAATGTGTGTTTACAAACTAAATTAATTGTGTGTCGTAACTCTGCCACCTTAATCCTCACCTCGCCGTTGCCGTAGCAACGAGTCGTCGTGCTGCTCTGCTTCCGGTATCGCGAGCGGGATCTGGAGGCGGTAAACAATTAGCTGCGCCTAACTGGAGCCTGGAAATATACGGCCAGAGCTGCCTCACAGCGAGTCGTCGGCGAGTTTAATGAAAAGGGGAGGAGGCGAGAGAGGGCAACAAGGCGCAGCGCAGCGACCAAACCACGGGACCCTCAGAGCAAAAGCGATAACCTGACAGCAACTTTATCACACGGAATGTCACCAACATACGCTTCATCGACTGTGATGATAAACGTAAGTGTATTGAAAGAAAGAAACTGGATCAATAGGTTTAGTTACCTCTGTTACTACACAAACATTTTATGCAAAAAAACTGCATATTTTTAAAAGCTTCGGTTCTTATGCCTTAGTGAACATAGGCGTCACTGCAATGGTTATAACGCTGAATAAGCACTTATTACTGATTCATTTTTAATTGCAAGTTAACAAGTGGATTAACTAAGTTTTACACGAACAGACGAACCACTTGTCTCATCAGTTGGTTATTCGTCATTCTTCCATAGTTGTTTGTTAAATTCTTGTAAATACCGTCTCTTAACGACTGGGAGAGTTACCAAATTCACAAAGCCATCGCATCGTGGCAAACACCGCTTAATGAATTCACTAATTTAACAAATGAAACACTTTTAAAAACATTAAAGAATACACATGGCACATTAAGATTAACAAAAAAAACACAAACACACAAAACATTAAATCAGAACAACTGATACCGTTAAAGAAACAAAGAGAAATTTTAGTAAACACAGACACAGATATTATAACACAAGATAAAACATTAAGATGGCACCACTGTACATATAAATAAACAATACGGCTACTAGTTGTGTGTCAACCAAACGATTTTAAGAAGTATTTTCACCGTTTTTAAAATAGTGACTAGACAAAATAAAAGGAGCAATGGTGAATGGCAGCAACAGGTTATGTTCTACACTGAGTTTATAGGAATAAAATAACAGTTGTTAAGAGTAGATATTCTCATTTACACTTGTCTAATTTTAGCTTAAGATTCCACGGAGTCAATTGAACTCTCTCACCAACGACGGTTCGTGACTGAACCTATTCGTAACACCGGTTTATTCCAAATTGAATTTGAGGATAATCAGTTGTCGAGAAGTCTTCACAATTTCACATCATCCACAGTAAATAATGGAGATGATTGTTATCTGTTTCAACCGTTGTTCACGGAGACTATGTATGTTTCCTAGCTGCGGAAAGAACAGCTACCCCAAAGAAAAGTTCATGTTTCCATTGAATATCGCAGGTAACCATACGTCTCGTCTAAAAGCTAATTTTATAACAATTCTATAAGTATATCTGAGAATATATCCAGGTCCTCCGTCAATTTAACACAATTTTGTAAATATTCTAATGAAATGGAAGGACAATTATTTGACAAACTGTTTATTTATTTATTTAGCTTATGGCCATTGCACAAAAATAATACAATTTAACATTAATTACAGTTAAAATTCAAAATTAACATGGTGTAACCAATCTAAAGCTTCATTTGATATGTTAATAAAATCTATCGGTGATCCCCTGAAGGCTTGAAGTGGGCAGTCAAATGTCACGTGACGGATGGTTTGTTTTTCCTTACCACAGTCGCATCTCGGTGAATCTCTCATTCTCCATGTATACAAAGATGAAGCAGATCTTCCATGACCAGACCTAACTCTGTTAAGAGCTGCCCAGGTCTTGCGAGGAAGGTCGAGTCCCTTTAGTGCCTGTTGACTGTCGAACAGGGAGTGCCATTCTGGTGGGGCTGAGGCTATCCACTCCGATTTCCAAGCTTCTCTCCCATTAAAATTATCAGATATAATCTGTTTTACAGTTTTTACACTTGGATTTCTTGATTTAAGTCTCACAAACATATTACTCTATACGAGCGTCAGCATAAACGTACAGTCACTCGAGTTCTGTCACGATAGTGGCTCTTACGTTTACATAGATTTTTTTTTAAGGTGATTGCAAAAGGCTTCTGCATACCACAATTCCCTGTTACCAAGTTACAAAAACGTTAAGCGATATTGAAAACAAACTGATAACGTAGGTCGTATGTTTATCCATAATAGATTGCTTCACTGAATATTGCACTACTGAATTTTAGTCAGAACAAGTTTGTGTTTGTGCAGTGTGAAAACACGGAGTGTTTGGCGCAGAAATGTGTAATGATTCAAAAGCGTGAGGAAACCAAATCTACTTTCTGATAATCTGCTGTATTTTTTCAGGCTTTGCGGCCATCATTATCAAATATTACTAAATTTTTGGGGTATGCCGCTTTGTTTATTTAATAATCTAAGAACTTCAATGAAGACAGCGGCCTATTAAGCTGCGATGCTTGGTGCTCGTTGCTATATCATTATGACGTATCTCTATCGAAGGCTGCAGAATGGCAGCCGAAAGCTTAGACTATCAAATAACCAAGGCGGAAAATCTAGTAATTACAACTATTGTAGTTTTGAGCGCTAATGCACCGACATATCTCGGTATAATTGGAAGGTACACTCGTATACGAAACAGCTTAATTTCTTAATGTGCACGATGGGCGTAAACGCGAAATTTCATTGATACCTTTTCACACATTCTTATCTAATGAAATAACGCTTTTCCTTTAGAAACGAATAACTTTTAGAAAAATGAAAGGTGAGTCGTAGTCGACGAAAGCAAAGGACGAAAGGTGCAGCCATAAGAGTCATATTAACATGACCGGTGCGAGTACTGAAAATGTGAAGAGGACTTTCTTGACCACTCAAACGAGATTTGTTAAACAGACACAAAAAACTTCAGAGTATTATTCGGAGAAATACGACTTCACTGGTTTCAATCCAATGGCCTTAGACAGCCTATATGTTGCATTATTACATAAGCCGTACTAGAAGGTAGTTAAGTTTAAAAACTTAACTACCTTAAACACAAGTTTCTTACATTATCATACAATAAAATTTAATTATTTTAATCGTTTGCTTCTATGGAACTGTTGGAGGAAAGATTCTGTAATCTTAATGATTCATGTTGCTATTAGAAACAGAATTAAAATCGCATTTCGGTACTTGCATGGTCAATAACAATTTTACTCTTGGACCGGTAGTTGAAAAAAATGCTAGAAGAATTAATGAAGTGGTGAATTAGTGTGCAGGAGTGGAAATTACGCATTTATATTTCTCTGCTTCAGCTAATACGAGCGTTTCGGTCCAAGGAATATTTTGGTAATAGCCTCGACCGTCCAGTGTAATTATCTGGTCCTCCTGTGACATAAACGTTCACCAAGTACAAATCCGCTCACCAAATATTAGGTTTTAGGAATAAGGTGTATCGCATGGTGCGATGAATTTGAAATATTTCGATGGGCCGAAATAACTGGTAGCATTCTAACGAAGTCCCCTCTCCCCACTGCTCGTAACATTATCTAATATTACTGGCAGATAGCTAAAGTTCCGGAGGTGACTAAAATTTAATTCGCCAATTTTAATTACCTGAGGGGATTAACTGTCTTTTTTAATTTGATTAGCTTTATAATGACATGTCATAGGCGTCTAGAAGGCACTTTAATTTTAATAGCTCCAGAAATTATTCTGATAATTAAAATTCCGTAACACCACCATTTTAACGCCCTTAAAAACCTATATTTAGCACGTTCATCTAAGGGAAAGTTTAAACACCAGTTAATACCTCCACCACTTTTATATATTTCAGCGTGTTGTTTACTAGATTTAGAAGATGAAACACTCAAAACTAATCGCTTATTGATTTTTTCTTTTCTTTTTTGGCATCAGCCTCTCTACCAGTTTTGCAATCCTCCATCCCTTCCAACAGGGCACTAACCTTTTCATCTCAACATACCTCTTTCAACCCACGTCCTCAATTATCTGTTTCATATATTCTAATCTCTGTCTTCCTCTACAATTCTTATCTTCGACTGTTCCTTCGACTAACAAATTAACCAATCCAGCATGTCTTAAAATGTGACCCACTATACTGTCTCTTGTTTCTTTAAGACTCTTCCTCAAACTTCATTCCTCGCCCGTAGTTTCCGAAACATGTTCATTTCGTACTTTATCTATTCACTTAATTTTCAGCATCATTCTATAACATCACATTTCAAATGCTTCAGTTTTCCTCTTTTCTGATATTATTAAAGCTCATGCCTCGCTGTGCTTCAAACATAGAGACTTAAAAAGTATTTTCTGAATCTTGGACCAATATTTGAAACTAAAATACTTCTTTTTCAAGAAGGTTTTTTTGCTAATGCATATCTACTTTTAACGTCATTCTTGCTTCGGCCATCAGTTGTAATTTTACTTCGTAAGTAACGGAATTGACTTACTTCTGCAATTACTTATTATTTTATTTTTATATGTAATATACTATTATTTGATAACAATAATACATTTGTGACATGAATAAAGAACCACTGTATTCGATATAAACCATTCTTTTATTATTCCAAAACTTGTATTCCCGATATCTTCCTGATTTGCTGGGTAGAAGAATTTTTAAAAGGTAGAAAACAGAAAGTTAGGGTGGGAAATGCGGTATCAAAGGAAGTGGAAGTAAAAATGGGAGTGCCGCAGAATAGCGTATTGGGACCATTGCTATTCATTATTCTAATGAATAATTGTGTTGATTGTTTACTATCTGAAATTAGATTATTTGCAGATGACATAATGCTGTATAAAAGGATCAAAACGATAGAGGACTGTAAACAGTTGCATGGTGATCTGGACAGGATATCTAGTTGGGTTGGTAAACATGGGATGAAGATAAATGCAAAGAAGAGTCAGCTAATTAGATACACAAATAAAAAACAAAAGGTAAATTATGAATATAAGGTGGGGAAAGAATTGCTTACTGAAGACTTGAAATATAAATATCTTGGCATTACATTTGATAACAAGCTGAACTGGGCAGGGCACATTGCACAGGTGGCAGGAAAAGGTTTCAAAATTCTGCACTTGTTGGAGAGAGTGATGAGAGGATGCACGAGAGAAGTAAAGGAATTGGGTTACAAAACTTTGGTAAGACCATTGCTCGAATATGGTAGTGTAGTATGGGACCCACATTTCGAGTATCAAATACAGGAGTTGGAGAAGGTGCAAAGAAGGGCTGCTAGATTTGTTTCTGGAAATTATCGCAGAATGCAATCAGTGACAGATATGATAAAGGAGGTGGAATGGGATTCATTGCAAGACAGGAGGAGGATGAGGAGGGTCATGGGAGTGTACAGGGCGTATTCTGGCGATGAGGCATGGAAAGATATTGCAGTAGGTATGAAAAGTAGTTCATGGAAGGGAAAAGATGACCATGACCACAAGCTGGCACTCGATTTCAGGCACAAGGGTGTGGGAAGATTTTCTTTTTTAGGTAAGGGTGTCAGGGATTGGAATGAGTTACCAAGGGGAATGATGAATAACCTACCAAAAACGTTAAAAGAATTTAAAGTTAAAATTTGTAGAGGGCAAATGTAAGTGAGTGTAGGATAGGAGGAAGTTGGGTGTGTAGGGAAATTGCCACCAGAACGTGTGCTCCATTGCAATTAAATTAAATTTTTTTAAAAAACTTCCAAATAATTTATAAACGGCGACAGTCTTTACCGGATTGTAACTCTATCAGCCTCAACTGCACATCCTCAGACTGCGGTATGAAAGTTATTTTGCCTCGATCGTTAGTGACATTGTCGCAAAATAGCCAAGGTATGTCAAAATTTTGTAATTGTCACTCTCGACAAACATAACTGTCTTAACACTTGTAACAAATGTATGTATGAATAAAAATCGAAATAATGTATGGCTGTCGGAGAGAAACTCCTAGCTCAGCTGTACACAGTTGTTTCAACTAATTCTATTAATAAAAATTTACAATAACTTCTAAATGTAAATTGTCTAAAACTCCGGATGTCTTAGGTAAGTGATGAAAGAACTTCAAATACTAAATGTGATATGACAATCACCATTTTTCGAATTACATTAATAGTATTCGTCAATTCTATGCTCTCATGCAATTTTCTCGCATACTAGTTTGTTTGTTTCATATTCATTCATAAACTTTCTTTGGTTATGTATGGAATCAACGAAAGTTGATCTCTTGTCAAGGTTAATTTTAAAATCCTGGGATGGCCGAACTCTTACCCATTTCTTTAACACTTTAAATACATATCTGAGTATATCTTTATACTCTTCTGTTTCTTATTTTCAACAAATATTATTGATACCGAAATATCAGTTACCCTTGGTGAAGTAGTAGTACGGTACACAGCTCTAGTAAAATTTTCTACAGATTTTCAAAACTGATTGACACATTATCGCTAGGTTATTTTTGGTTAGAAAAGTGTTTGGGTTATTGACACTTCTACTCAAGACATATATATCAGTTGATTAACAGATTCCTTTTTCGTCCTGAAATACGAGTCTCCACACCAGTTATTAATATTGTTCAGAAAATACAGAATTTCTTATACAGGAATATTAAGTATACTTTCAACAAAGATCAGGTATTTCAATTTGTGAGGAATTTTCGAGAAGTCTCAACACTTCATAGAGATATAAGGATGCAAGAATTGTGTGTAGCTGGACTACTATAGGGTATAGTGTGTTTTGACAGTTTATATAAGGCGCCCAACTTTGGAGGTAGTGTGTCACTAAGCGTTAATCGACATAGCTGCTAAATTAGCAGGAGTATTCGGCATAGATAGTAACGATAGCAAAGATATACCATTAGCGCCAATTTTACAGGGAATGCGTATCCGTTATGGAAACAATTCTACTGTACAATTGTACTGCAGAGTATCAAAGTGTCCTGTCTAGTGTGGCTGATGCACGGCGTTCAGTGTGTCCACTCACAGACGTAACTACACAGAATGAAGGAACAGCCGTACAGCATGGTTACCAACAGCGATAACAGATTCTCATGACAGAACAATGTGAAACAGCAAGTGCCATAGTACTTAACGAACCATAGCATCCAAAAGGAGTTTGATCACTGCTGAGCTCATACCAAGACCAATATAGAGGCAGACCAATTAGCATATCTACATCTACATATATACTCTGGAATTCACCAAATTGTGGGTGGCAGAGGGTGCTCAGCACCAAAGCTAATCTCTTTTTTGTGCATTCCAATCCCTAATTGTACGAGGCAAAAACGAATTATAAGAATCAATGCGGCACCTTATTTCTCTAATTTTATCTTTCCTGTCATTCCGACTCAAATAGGTTGGTGGACGAAGTATTTCACTACACTCGTTAGTAAAAGTGAGAGTACACATGTTTACCTATAAGTTTAAACGAAACGTGCGTCGTCTATCTACCAGAGACTCCCAGCCTAGTCTACTAATCAGTTCTGTGACGCTTTCATAAGGACTGTAGCAAGCGGTCACGAATCGTGCGGCTCTTCTTGTACTTTCTCTATACTTTCGATCAACCCCTTACGAAACGGATCCCAGATGGCACAACAGTAGTCCAAATGTGGACACACGAGAGATTTTTACGCTATCTCCTTTGTTTGTTCATTACAATTTTTCAAGTTTCGACCAAGGAATCGCAGCCCAGAATTAGCTCTACCTACTAACGAATTAATATGTAAGCCCCATTTCATGTTCCTTTGTACTGTTACTCCCAAATATTTCATAGAATCGACCATATCAATAACTGAACTGTTTACCACGTATTTCTGAACAATTGGATTCTTTTTGTTAGTTTTGCTCGTTGTACTACACTTTTTAACCATTTAGTGTGAGTTGCCACTCAGCGCACCAAGCCAAAATAACATCCGGATCACGCTGAGTTTCTAAGCAATAGGCCAAATTTCTTACTTCCCTATAAATAGCCGCAACATCAGCAAACAATCTAAAAATGCTTTTCACTTTGTCTCCGAGATCGTTTTTAAAAACTACGAAAAGAAGTGGTCCTATTACACTTCATTGAGGTACACCCGATGTAACATCTAGATTAGAAGAACTTTCTCCTTCAACGACGACGTACTCCGACCGACCATTTAGAAAATCCTTTACCCATTCACCAAGCTGATCCGATTTTCCGTACGCTCGAAGCTTCGCTAAAAGGCGGTATCAACTGATACTAATGGTAAATCTACTCCTACAGACAAAGTACGGAAGAAACCGTTGGTCAGACAACCAATGTAATAATTTGGCTGATCCTTGAACACCGTAACCCGTCTGAATTAAAAATGACTCTCAAAAAATGTAAAAATCATGAAGCAACTTGTAACATTACAATGGTTTATTTAGGGCTTTATTTGAGCGTTTTGGGGGACATATTTGGTCGTTTCAGAGAATGGTGCAATTGTCTGAGAAGCGGTATGGAGAAAAGTTGCACTATCGGGTGCTCAGTGGAAGAACGGCACCTTACCGAGGTGTCGGGTGGGGTTGCATGTTATAAGCAGAGGCGAGCTAGGAGAAGTGGGGCAGTCCATCGCCGAAGGACAGTGGGAGCTTATGTTTGTGCCCACTGGAAGAGAAAAGTTATTCAAGAAATCTTCAAGTGGAGTGAAACATTATTAGTTTTTTTGTGGTTTGTTAATTGAATTCTGATCAAAGTTTATGGGGAGTAAGTTATTTGGCAAAGTGTTGGTTATGAGAAGTAAGTCCCTTAGAAGGTTTGGAAAGGGCTTAGAATAATTGTAAACCAATAGATTAAAATTCAGAATGGTGTATGAGCGCAGAAAATCAAGAAATTCGGCACAGCTACAAATAAATGATTAATGGAACTTATGAACAACTATACAAAGCCTTGCTAGATTCAAAAAATTTAATTAAAACGAGGGTCGTTGTTTTATAAACGGCACAAAAGATGCATACCAATATTCTTATCGTACCATTTCTCTAAGGTGATAAAGAGAGAGATAACTTACACAGATTAGTCAAGGAGATATAGCCGTTTCTTATTACCGAGCAATCATCTTTTAGGAAAGGGAAAAGTTGCACTTCAGGAATACCAAAACTGACTCAATACATGTAAGATGGTTCTGAAATACAGTGGACCATTTGAACAGTGTTCTTAAACCTGTTAGTACCTTCTAATGTTGTTAATTACCACCTTCTTCTGGAGAAGGTCTATATTATTAGAAAGGACTTTTCCTGTTATACATATTGCGTCATAATAATTCACTCCCTCAAATCTGCAAGACAGTGGTCGAAGGAGCATCTAGCTTCAAAACGATCCGCGACTGCGTTTTAAACCTAAATTTCAGGAAAAACTTCAGCTTCCTGCAATTCAAATCACCAACACACAAGGAGGAAAGATTTATTTTTAACTACCAACAGAAAAAATCAAAACAAATTTGAGTATACTAGTCTACTATTTTTATTTCAAAATGACCTTTCACTGCAATTAAGACACCGACCGATATTTAAATTCAAAGATAAATTCTCAGAAGATTCTCACTCCCACAAAGTTCCAAACGAATTAACAGCAGATTTAAATTTTTTTATCATTTACTATTCTCCACTGTAAGGTCCGAAAAAAAATTATTTGCTGTAAGTTACGGATGCGTTGTCAAAACAAAATGGTTCCCTTGAGTTTTATTTCGGTTCCTCTACAAGTATCGTCGAAGCAGTATCCACTGATTGCGCAACTAGGCTAGCTCGCGCTTAAATGGAAAAGAAAGCTTCCTCTGCAACAATCTATTTCGTTGGTAGTTACATTCAAACAAAATTTATATTAAAATAGCTAGGCTGAATCGTCTCTAGTTCGGGAGTTTGTATGGCCTTTACAACACTTTAAACCGTCACACCTTTTGAAAACTAAAACTCTTAATATAATCTGTGGATTTGCAATAAACTATTCTGAGTCATTAATTAACCTGCTCAGAGACTTAAAACACTTTATCCACCACTTTGACAAAATCACTTACTCCCCAATAAACGTTGATCAGATTTCAGTTACCAAACGAGAAAACCAGTGCTTTACGCGTTTATGTTTGGAAACATACATACCCACTCAGATTAGACGATGTACAGCCACCATCCTAGCAGCTCACCCCTATTTATAAACATCACACACTTCTGAGATAGTGTGCAACCCAACCCGACGCCTCCATAGTGTGCCGTTCTTCCTGTTGCATCTTTTCACTTCGAGCTCCTCTTATCATTGCATCACACTTTAAATCATCGAAATATTGGCCCAAAAGCGCTCAAATAAATACCTAAATAAACTACAGTAACGTTACAACTTCTATTTTACTTGCGTCGTACGTAACCCGCTCCTAAACCGGAGGTTCTTTGTAGAATTTCAGAAAAAAAGAAGCGATGAAGAAATTTAAAGAAGGGACATCCCTGGTTAAGGATCCATCCATAAATTACGTCACACGAATTTCATGATTTTTCGAGCCCCGTCTTTCCTTGTCATAGGTAGTCACATTCGGATGACCCCCCTTTTTCTCGCTGATGTGACGTCACATATTATGCACTTTTAAATATAGAACTTTTCAAATTAAAACAGAGCTTCCAAAATTATTTATTTCTATTTAAAATATTTTTTCATATAATCAATAATAAATCAAACATTTTAGAAAATTTGCAGAACATAACAAATCAAATGAATGATACAAAATTTAATCATCTTGTATCCATGGACTTTGAACCTATTCTTTTATATTACGCATGACTAGCATAGAAGTCACTTAGTTCTCGATTTGGATGATGTTAGGAACATTCGATGTGTCAAAATATTCTTCATACAACCATATAGCATTGTCATCGTTTGTCAAACAAACAACTTCCCTGTCACGTCTAGCTGCAATTCTTTGAGGACGAATTTTCGTGATGGGTAAAACCTCTTGTTGCCTCATACGTGATTGTTTGTGTTGGTTAGCGGCTTAGTATTATGAAAAACATAGACTACGGATTCCACACGATCATTTAAATAAATATCCGGAAGTCATCTTTGTCAGAGACTCAATGGCGTGTCAAAGGCGGCTGACGTGCGACACCATAGGAACAGCAATCGTGAAGCCGCGCTGTCATCACGTGCCAAAAAGTGATACAAATCATACAAGTGACGTCACGAAATTTATGACTCCCCCTTGTCGCAAGATGTCACACTTTGTTGACGCCCTCCCTCCTCCTTAAGGTGTGACGTAATTTATGAATTGCCCTTAAGCCTGCTTGCGTCTTCGCGTACAACAATTATATTACCATCAAAATACCGAGGCAGTGAAATTCCAAGGCGATTCTCTAAACATCATACAGAACTACCACACCTAGGGTGAAGAAAGAAATTTTGGAACTCTCTACTGAGTCACTTCCAATTCAAGCAAGAAATCAGAGATGGCACACCAGAACTGAGTACATCACTCAGTAATTGATAACAGTTGAAAGGCTTGCTCCTGGCCATGAGGATGATTGGAAATGCACTCACTTGGCTTCTCTCTGCAGTGCAGGACCAACCAGCAGACGCTGGGCTTCTAAGCTAAGTCCATGCGATGTAAATGTGTTGAAGAGCACATTACATCTTCTTCGTTTTAGATTATTTACAACCAGTTACGCAGCTGAAGACCATGATCAGATGACAACTAAAGCACTCAAAGGTCGAACGTTTGAATACGTGACATATTTCTATTTGATATACCCTTACCCTGTTCCAATTTTTGTTGGATATAATGCTTCTGATACCAAAAGTAAATAAATAAAGCAATAAAGCAGTTATCTGTTCTTTCTTACCCTCTGATAAGAACATTACAGTAATTTCTAACTGTATATAAAGATCAGCAATTAAAATTTTGACAGTGCAAGTTCTGAGTAAGAGGTAACATTTTCAAAGTCACGCGATCATGCGATAAAGTGTCCTGAAATTCTGAATTGGTTTATGTTAAGTATCTCAATTGTGGGAGGACATTCGTGCCTCATCTGATGCACAAGATCGACTTTTATGGAAGAAGAATTACAGTAAAGCAATCTCTTCAATGCTGGATAAATGCTAAGAAGAAGAAAATGTGTCATATGTCGAACATCATCTCAAGCTGATTTCATTATTTTAGAAATTCAGTTATGCTACAACAGAAAGTATCTTGATGTTCTAATTCAACTCATATTCACGATTTACAACTCAGGACGCCCATTTTGTAATATTCTTACTTAGACTAAAGCTCCTCCACTCGTCCATAAAACTATTCGTAGTACCTCTGCCGTCATTGAAAACAGAGTTATGGAGCCATTCCTAGACCTGCTATGAAATTGTAGATCCGTATTTTGCTTCATGCGGATGAATGAAATTTGTTCCAGAAAATGATTAGCAGAAGTAATACTGAAATCTTAAGAGTCTTAGAGTTTATAAGGTGTACATACTAATAGGAGATTCTGAAAGTGATTTAAAAGCTGATTTAAACATCTCAGAGCTAAACGGTGTTCTATACTTGAACATAACCAACACAGGTTGTAAGAAAACTATTCGCGTAAATTATGTAGTTGGATTTCTGAAAGTCATATAATACCTAGAAAGAATAAGTTCTAAATTAGGAATCCTACAAATCTGTCTGAAGAATTAAGTCGTAGTTCAGTAACAGATTATCAAGAGAAAAAGTTTAAGTACGTACGTTTAGAACGTATCATATGCAATTTCTTCTGCTTCTTCTTGCCAATTTTGTTGTAAGTCTACATGGTTCGTTATGAACCACAATATTAGTTTGTACTGAACCTAGCGGTCTGCTAATCAGTAATCAAATGTCATATCGCCCAAAGGAATTTCGGCGTCCAGTGTAAAAATAGCGGTCATACGTCCGTTGATATCATCGAAGCAGGACAGGTCTTAACGTTGCTAGCAAAGCTGATGATAGTGACCGAACAACTTTTTTCCGGTTCCGTATTTCGTTTATCTGTTGCTATTTTTATTGTTAATTCTGTTTCCCCGTATGAATATCCCATATAGATACAAGCTGCGAATCTTTAAACCTTACGTGGAAGGCTCGTATATACGTTGTACAACAGGGGACGTATTAATGTAACTTCGAATGGAAGAGAATTTTCATCACATCGACTCTGACATAAATTTTCCTGTTGACACAACTGTTTTTGAGATTACCACATCAGTCTCAAAAGCGGTATAGAATCTAAAAACTCGTTTAGACGGACCGTGAAATAAGTGGTCTTTCAGCGACGCTCAAAATACAATGTCTGTCTTAATGATCACGCGTAATTCCTTAACGAAGATTCGTACCAATGACGAAATCACTGAGTCATCCCTCCTCTCATTAAAAATCGCAAGAGTAGTATTTTTGCCAGATAAGGTAACATTAAAGAATCGAGGATCTTGCCACTGTGTGTGGCGAATTCGCTATGAACTTGAATGAGGAGTGATTCCGCAGCAGCTTTTATGCACGGTGATGCAGAGCTCGTTAGTGCGAACCACTGTTAAAGCAATCATTATACTGATAGAAGGGGATTGGAAAAAAGAGATGCATTTCTGCGAATTATTAATTTAACAGAGGTGGCGCGCAGTTTTATTTGGTGCGCGCAGGACAATTTTGCGAGCGGAAATTCCTGGTAGTGATCAGCGCCGCCCTAATTGAGATCAAAGTGCATCAGGCGAGCCTATGACGAATGACAGCGCGGACGTAATGCGCCGCTGCCGGTAATGACCTCATTAAGGCCCCCAATTTACATGTTCACTCGCCTCCGATAACGCCCGCGCGCGCGGGGAACCCGGTTTATTGGTCTAATTAGTATCTAGGAGGAGACACAAGTTGTGACAGTGGCGGCGGCCCACAGAAGTCCAATTTGAGATGGGGAGCAGGAAGCACCCTCCGAGGACATTAACTTCGGAATGGGCTGTGGTCGCCAGCCTCGGAATAGACCTGTATCGGCTTCGGCGCAGTGGTATATTAATTCTCCATCTGGTTCGGAAAACCCTGAATCAAATGCAATGCAAGGAAAACTAGTAACTAAAATTTCAATCTGTGACCAGTGATTCAACCAGTAATATTTCCCTCGTTACATAATTACATGCAGTTAAAACTGTAAGCTACTGTTATTACGGTTATCACGTATTTCGTCATTGGTCATAATCGAATTAAATTTATTACCCCATCATTTGGAGTACTGTAATAAGAAAACAAATTGTATAATGAATTTTCGATTCTTTCTGCCTAAACATTATTTTACCACTACATCTTTTTTTTATGTATAGCAAAAAAGATCCATTAGATTGTGAGAAATATCGAAAGCTTGTCTTTCGATAATACTATTCGGCGGAGAACCCGCGAAGATTTCAGATCCATTAAATTATTCGATTACAATATCGATATAGTCAATCAACACTAATATTATAAATGTGAAAGTAACTCTGTCTCACTGTCTGTTTGTTACGTTTTCACTACTGAACAGAATAAAATTTGACTAGGAGATACTATAGATCATTAAGAAGGACAAAGAATACTTTTATCGGGATAAATAACATATTTCGTCAAGAAATTTTGAAAACTAACCGAAAGGTGACAGGCAGGTTGATGACGTATGTAATTTTATATCATTCACTTAAACTTTGTTTCTCTCGCAGTCAATTTTTGTACTGTCTGTTGATAAATTTCATGTACAAACATCGCGACTACGTAACAGCACTCTCGTGCAAATACCACAACTGCAGTGCAACACTGTGAATATGGCAATAGGTAATGGTGTGTTGATTTCTTGGATCCAAAAAATTACGACAAACCTAACATTACAGTTCATAAGACCACAATTGCCATTAAATTAGCCTTTGCGATGACTATCAACTAAGATCAGAAAACTGAAAGAAGCAGGGATACACTTACAAAAGACAAAACGGTACTGAAATAAAGTGTCCACAGAAAATGACATAATTTTAAACCTCAAACAAAAATCTGGCGGAGGAAATATCTTACAGGTAACACCCACCCCCTCCGCTTCTTAGTTTGTAGCTATTTGTAAACGTTGAAAATTGTTTCTCTTCTAGAGACAGGTTCAATAGTACAATGGTATGTTGCAGGCTTCTCCGTCATACTATTCCGAATCCATACTTTTTGGGACACATTTACATAACATACAGCTTTTTATATTCAATTCTAGCAATATAATTCTGAGATCACGGGTACAAAGTCGCAGGCAACAACTAGTAAGTAATAATTATATGTTGAATTTAGCACTTTGTTGGTGTAATATTTCGTCAGCATCATTCCCATTAACAGCACAATGCAAAAAAAAAAGAACGAGTGGTCGTCGCGGTAGTTGTTACGAGAGCGCACGGTACAAAGGCCCAGTGACTAACGGAGCAATGGAGCGCACTAAATTGCAAGGCGGGCCGCAGGCGAGCAGGCGTGTTTATGGAGCGGCTACCCGCCACTGTGCGCCGCGCAGCCTGCGTCGGTCGCCGTAAACAAAGGACGCTGCAACTGTGCACGGCAGTGAGCTGACGTCGGCGGTGGCGGTCAACTCACACACACAGAATAACGGAGTGATACGGAATTCATTTGATTGTTTTTGACGCGAATACGTCTCGAACTGTGATTTCATAGTGGAGGACATTTAAGAAAATCCAATATTAATAAAATTGAGAGAAACAGTTTGGTATTGCAGCTCAGAATTTCCATTTACGTCCAGTTAACCCACTATATAGCCAAAGGATCAAAGAAAATGCTAGGCGATGTGGTATCCGTTATTTTGCGTGCGTAGTGTGGAGATGCGTGTGTTATTCGGCATTCGTTTGGTCAACTCTCAAAACTTACTTGATGGATAACTCTTGAGCCAGTCAAGTTACGACTGTCATTGTATAATCATTCGATAGATCTTCTCAATATCTACAGATTTGGAATTTAAAAGGTTATCAAGTGTTTATGGTGAGTTTGTATGGGGTTGAAACTCACACTAAATAATTGTAAAAAATTATTGGCTTATATTCGTCAAAAATAAAGTGGAAATTAAAAAAAAATCGTATTTGATTATAAAGAGCACCACAAGTCCAATGATACACATCAAATCTCATATTGGCAATTTAAGTAATGTGTGAAGCGTAATGCTGTAGCCGTATCCGCAGCGGCACTGATATCGGTACCGAACAGAGTTCAGCGCTTCGTAGTGAACGGATAAGATATCCGAGCTTCAGGAAACAAATGCCAGTCATCGTTAACAATTCACATTTTCAGTTTGAAAACAGTCGGTGGGCTGTTTATTAATCGAAATTGATTTCTAGATGTTCAGTGTCTTTTTTTAAGAAAAAGTTGCAATTTATATTAGTTAAAACCATTGAACATAACTTATGCCATTAGAGTAATTTCTTCCAAGCCTAAAAATACATATGACACACTCAATGGTAGGCATAATAAGCACTTGCTGGAGAATTTGTATTTCAACTCTATTTTCACCAACTATCTCGGTAAAGTGTCGTGTTTGTCAGGTGAACGTAATGAACTAAAGAGCTAGTTTTCAGCGTTAGGTTTGAAATGGCGGCTCGTAGGAAACATCGCTACAACTGATCTGTAGGAAAGGCCATTGTTTAGTGCAAATAACGAATTAGACGTATTTGCTGTATTCCAAAATTATTTTCTAGGTCTGTCAATTATAATCCAAAATATGTTTGTACAACGCGTGTTGTGATTCAGTCACCAGGTTCAACGACATCTATCGATTTAGTAGGCCTACAAAAAAAAAAAAAAAAAAAAAAAAAAAAAAAAAAAAAAAAAAAAAAAAAAAAAAAAGAACTAATTGGTGGCTTATAATCTTCATTTTACAAAAAATCGTACACTGTTATCAAAGTATTTCACCAATAGTGTACAGAGACTCAGGGAATCCCATAATTAACTGGTCATGTAATATCAGGAAGGTAAGAAATACCCAAGACAGCCCTCGGGAAAACGTTTTCACGAAAATTTGCTCGACGTTATCGGCCAGCCCTCGCCGTTCTGTTGTCAATTGAACCAGCTCTGTCACACTTACGGAATGAGCTAATGTTTTCATGGATCAATATTATATGCGCCGTTTCGATCAGCCGAGTACAAATGCGGTCGTGCTTGCTTCAAAACTGTGATTCAACCGACATAACATTGTGTTACAGTAATCTGAAAGTAATCTCCAACCTACTGTCTTTCGCCCCTACCTTGTTGTCTTTCGAAATACTCTGAATGAGATAGAACCATTGGAGGTAGGTTATTGTCACAAACACCTCCCCGGCTCGTCTTTAAAATTTTGCGATTGAGTTTGAATTAGAAAATACCTACAATCTATAATTACATCGGTAAACAACATCAGTTGATATAGACAAAGAGACGCATGCGGCGTTGCTACGTATAGCAAACTAACCATCCCTCTACTCAACAGATGAGGTGGTCGTCGACTATAATATAGTCCCGTAGCTAGGAACACTGGTAAACGCTTACATATGACTAAGTGTTGCAAAAAACAGTCGAGCCTTTCTTTTTTCAAATGCTAGGTGCTTGATTTGACGGCATTAGATGAATCTTCACAGGGTGATTTACATTCTATAATGGGGTTATTTGTACATAAAAAATTAAAAAATAATAGAAATAAAAAAAACGAAATCTGAATTAAATTCAAAAGTCGTTGGCGCTTACAACACTTGCCAATAAGTGTGGAAAGATAACGTTTCCTCCAACACTTCCATACAGACTTTACCATTTAGCGTGTAGGTGACAGGTGCGCAGCAGCGGAAGTGTCAAACACCCCGCGCGAGAATAATGACGTAGCGCCGCCTTTCACGGACAGGTCAACGACGTCCCAGGTGTTCATTTATAAATGGTGAGTGGAAAAGTTAAACAAAGCGCTTTGAAAAGAAGCGTACGTGAGTTCTGTTTAATTCAAATGAAAAATTTGGACAGTGGTGGGAACTTGTGAATCAAAATTTTTTAAACACGATTGATATGAAACAAGTACAAACGTAAGGTGGACTGTATTAGATCGTTGATGTCGGATGAAATATAACTGAAAGTATGTGTCTTAATGTATCTTTTATTTAAGCTAATAGAATCTTCTTTGAATCCATATGTGTTATTAGGTCACCAGTTTTATTTTGGATTCAGCTTCTGAGAACCAGAAATGGAATATTTATCTTTCCAATATATAATACATTGCCTCCTTTATCCTCTCAATATTGATTGAGTTTGTATTTAATAGTAATTAGCATATATGTTATTCTGTGTTGGTAATTTCGATTCAGAACTCACGGATTTTTATATAACACACTTTGCAATTTATACAGGTGATAGCCGATCTTTTCATTATATGAAATATCTTTTTGCAATTGATAACTCATGATCTACCAAGTCTTGAAGTATCCTTTGCACGCCTATTCCGTCACATCACGAAAAGTGTTCCATCCTTCTTCTTATCTCCCTTTGTTCACTCCCAATTGTTTCCTCCTTGCAATTGATTGCTCTGTAGTGCTCTCAATATTCCATGGCTTAGTATCTTGGCTCAGATATATACTTATATTAATAATCATTATAATTCATATTAATATATTACGTCAAAATATATTTTAATAACGGCTTATTCTGACCTTTATGAAAAATTGTGTTGGAATTCTTAAAAGTTAAACTCAATGCGCTAAACTGGAAAAATTGAAGAGTTTATTCAGTACGTGTGCAGGCAGTGTATGAGAAAAGTATATTTTGAGGAACAATCTTTAAATATCAACGTTCTTTGGAATAACGAGACGTAATTTTGGTATAACCAAATGGGGGTGGGGGGTTTCTTTACCCTGAAAGGCGTTTCACTATAGTAAAACTGTTTAGCGGACTGGAAATTGACTTTTACGGTTCCCCACGACGGAGTGGCACGGGAGTCGAGTGAACGTGGCTAGTGGTGAGAAAAAGTGTGATTACTCTCCTACCAACCGTGAACGACCGAATGATGACAGACGTGTCAGAGGCGTTCAAGGAATTGAGCTATCCGGTGACTGCGGCGGGAGAGGACCCTGCCACTGCCCGTCCGACTACTTTGCCACAGATGCTACAACTCGACGGTTGCATATGACTCCTCATTGGCATCAACACGATAGTAAAATTGTCCTCTGCAGATCAAACACTCAGCACCACCTAAAGATTAACTGTCAAGCTCACTCATTTCATTAAATACCAGTGTCCCATCAGGAATTTTGTTTATATGCTTTTTGAATAAGCAAACAATTGTCGCTTTAAAAAGCCATGTTAATACCTGAGATTGATTTTTTAATTTAATTGATTTCATTTGGAAGTATTATCGCATTGCAATAGATTATTGCAACTAAATTCATTTTTTAAAAATAAATACGTCATAATGTTTGAAAATTTGTATATCAACCCGAAATAAATAGTGAAACGTTTCAGAATCCATGAATAAATCTGCTCAACCAGGTAAAAGTAATTTATTTGGCCATTGAAAGATATCTCCAATTAAATCTAGACACCTGTTTTCTTCCCGTTTTTCTTGAATAAATAAAGATATCATACTTTATTTCCAGCCATCTATTCGCGATTTTTGCATTTCTTCTTCTTTCGATAATGGTTACTGCAGGCAAGCATAAACTTCGAAACTTCTTTTTCCTATTGGCTAAAAGAAGCTTCGAAATCGTGATTTTTTATATTACCAATGACAGAACTGAAATCCGTTAACTTTCAGTCAGGCTGAAGGTAAACCTTACATTTCTTATTAATAGATAACGTACGATTCGTTATATAATTTTCTTAACAGTACTCACCCGCAGTTGATGTGTAGCTTTGCTTAGGCGGCCGAAAGCCTTGCTGTTAACTGGACGACCGTCATTCCATCCCCTGAAAAGCAAATATAAATATTCGAAACGGTTCCTCTTGTAGGGCTACTGGTAATGGGTGAGAGAAAGAAGCTCTCTAGCACCGTGGTTTGGGCGTAATCTACATCATACATTACTCCATAGGTATAATGGTATGTGCAGTACGAGGTGTGCTTGGAAATTTCTGTTAGAATGCTCCCTACATTATCAGCCGGAACTTATAACTAAGGAACAGGAAATTTGCAGTAACTTCATTTTATCCCTGGGTTTTTTGAAATCCCAACAATGTCCTGTGCGATTCGGTAAACTAAAGCTGAAAATATTTTGACATCTAAGCATAAACCCTTCATAAACGCTTCATAAACTATAAGCAGCTTATACAGAATAGACCTACAGAAGAAGCGTCTCTTTCGAAGCAGAAATAAATATTATCCAATAATAATATTAATCTATTATTCGTCAGTAATACGTAAGTGCTTCGTAAAATTACCATTCGTATATTAACATGGAAATCATGGACATTGAAGAAATACTTGAATTATTCATGAGGTTTGGAGCGCAAATTTGAATTCTGATCGCCCTAAAAGTAAAATTAATGTATTTTATCAGTAATTGGCACGCCATAACAAGTTGAAAGAGTAATTAAATTACTTAGGTCAATAACTCTTTTTATGTGCATACTTTGTCACCACAATACCCCAAATTTTTTCTTTAATTAGAGAAAAAAAAAATTCGGTATACGAGTGCACTATTTATCTTTCAGTTAACTGTTAAAGGAATCGACTAATCTAATTGGCTGCAAAAGCCGCAAGTAATCTAACTAATAACGAGAATAAGAAGGAAATTTATAATCGAATAAATCTGTAGTACACACAGGAAAATTTTATTCAGGTACAATTCTTGTTATCCACGTTAAACAAGTTTTAAGCAAATTTTTTTTTAGATAAACCTGTAAATTTCAAACAGTATTTTAAACCAGGACGTTTCTTTATGTTTTTATGAAATACTCAGTTACAGTTAGGAAACATTACCTTCATGTTATTCAGTATTTCAGAGTCGTACTGTGAAATAGGACAGTTTATGTATACAGAAACAGTTTCACTTTCAAACTGGTAAGAAAAACATTATGATCACCAGATTAACTATGTTATGTGTTTTAAAGTAATTTGTATTTAGGAAGAGACAACAGTACTTCTATACAGTCTCAGAAACCAGTGAAATAAGGAAAACAGATTAATCCTCGCACCTAGCTCAAACCTAAAATAGTTTTCAATTTACGATATACGTTAAAATTAATGAAAACTATTTCTTAATTGTCCAATTTGTTATTATATTATTTATTTAAATAAAGTAAAGTAACATACGTTTTCCAATGAAGTCACAAGTAAGTAAACTTCAAGTTTTGATATCAGTGATTATTTTTTGAGCAACATTCTGATTTCCAACGCAGTTTGTGTTCGTCAACTCGTCACTCCGGTAAGGAGTTGCAAGAGAAATCTAAGTACTGCGTCCAAAAAAAAAAACAAAACCATTGATGCAAGGTACCCATACCCTTGCACGTGTCTTATCCATGACTTGTGCTATTCTGGAGACAGAACCACCTTAGCTGTAATACTGAGACACAACGACAGTTTCTGAATGAGGCAGTGATGCAGATTTGTGTTTACAGGTTTGATTCATTCGTACTTGATGACCAAATGTCGACAGTTGTGTATCTTCTGAATTGCTTTAATGTATTACTAAACACGTTATATTACATATCGTTTACATAGGAAACTGAAAGCGTTAAAAGTATCATGTGGTTAGCTAACGTCGTAGCTACTCAATCAGCAATCCATATGTTCTTTTTAACTTCACCTCAACACAACAGAATTCTTTCTGCACTCGCCTAAGTTTCCTAAACGCAACTGGCTTCCATCTAGCACAGTGTTTCCCAACGTGGGGCCCACGCCCCACAGGGGGGCAATTTGGTTTTTTTAGGGGGGCAATTTAGAAATTGACTTGATACGACTTTACCGCTTTCTCTTTGAGTTATTTAAACACAATGCCAGATATGGTTACAAAATATAGCAAAAAAGCAAATTCTTAAAAGGATCACACTATATTGCCATAATAAAGTGTATTATAAATCTTTTGAATTTGAATTTTAATATTTCATTATATGTTTTTTAATTTTACTTACTGTGTTTTATGATAATATTAAAGTGTTTTCTTTCAAAAACCATCCTATATCAGTTTCTTTAATAACAAATAATTTTTTTATTAAAAATTATGTATGGGGGGAAAAAAATGTTGAAAGTGGGACATGACCCAAAAAAGGTTGGGAAACACTGATCTAGCATGTCTCATGCGCAACCACATCTGACCTCGTTATCTTTCTGGCTCCACGCAAGACGACATTTACCAATAACTTAGTAATTATTTTTTTTTAATCGGTTGCCACTCTCCCGTCGCAGTCGATCTTACAACAGATACAAAGGCCGGCACATAACAACAGAAAGTTCCGCTCAGGCATACCACCAATTCAAATTATTGGCGACGTGAAATCCCGCGTCATACTCCGCTACAAACTTTGTCCCTGGAGCAGCGGTCAGTTCTCAGTGATGTGATTCATTGAAATAGTAACGCGAAAGCTGGTTCCTTACAAACTGAACCTTCAGGTGACGTATGCTGGTACCGTTAACAACAGACATTTTATTTGCCATTACACTTAATTGTTTTTTATGTCTCTTTTCGATAAGCAAACTAACTAGCGAACTTTACTATGACGAAAATATGTTCGAGTTACTTTACCAAACATAACGTGGTGGATGATCGGTTAACGTTCTGGCCGTGCATGCGGGAAGACGTGGTTTCGAATCCCCTTCCGGCATTCAGATTTGGGTTTTCCATTTTTTCCTCAATCACTCCAAGGCGAATGCCCGGCATGCTTCCTCCAAAGGCTTGGCCGAATTCCTTCACCTTCCTTGCTCCAAGGTCTTAACCCCTCTAATGATCTCGACGTCGACGAGGCGTAAAGCCATAAAAAATGTCTTTATTAATTTATCTCGTGCAAGAAATCTAAATATTCCTTTCATGCCACTTGGTATCCCTTAGCTGACTGATTGTGCTGAATATATGGACATGCCAATATTTGAGCAGGAATTCACGATTAAGAACATGCATGGGACCTCTTGTAATGCAAGTTTTTATCACCAGCAGGAAAATTATGGCGTACATTTACTGATCTGGAATGATGTTGGCTCTAAAACGTAAATAATAGTTTGACTGCTTACTTCAACACCACTTTTTATTTTGTAGCGATGCTAGCCCATGAACGATATCCAGATCAGGTGCGAAGGAAGAGTTTTTTGTAAAGACCTATAAGGAGGAGGATGCACTCAAGGTAATCGAATTTTCTTTTTCTTTGTTTTCTTAACTATAAATCAAAATTAGTTCTGTAGGAAGATTCACTTAATTAATTAAAACAACTTCCTGATTTTGTATTACTTTCTTTCTACCATTGTACATATATGCGACATCTGTTTCAGAAGCTAGGGTCTTATATTCTTAAAAAAAAAATAGAAACAATAATGTATATGTGATATGGTATACAGTATTTGCGTAACAAGAACGCCATGTGTAAGCCGTTATGAAATAAACCGCCTTTTTAACAGGAAAGTTTAAAAAAAAATTCATTATCGCCTGTAGAGATAATATCGGACACATGTCTTCAAAACAATACAGAAAGTTTAAGATTGATGAATAATAATGAGAAATTACTTATTTCAAATATTTTATTAAAAAAAATCGCAACTTTAAAATGAATTCTTGAAAGATTTACTATTTCTCATCTGGTGGGACTCGTGTAGAGACTATCGCAAATATAAAAAAAAAAGTTGCAGCTGTTTAAATTCATGATAGGATTGTAAGTGAAACTCAAGACTGCAAATTACCACCATCTTCTATAGTAAAACAGTAAAATTCCACCGACCAATGCACTGACTATTGATCTTGAATCAGCGGTATTATTGATCTGTGTATAGCGAAATGTAGCTGGTGTGCGCGAGGGCGGGAGGAATTGCGGGAGTTTCCTTTGCAGCTGTGACCGCAAGTGCAGCAGAGCGCGCGCAGTGGTGACGCTCCAACGCGCGCCGCCTGCTGACGCCTGGGGGGGGGGGGGGGGGGCGCAGCAACAGCGCTTCATTACCGCCCGCCACACCTGCAACCCGCGCGACACCGCCCCTACGCGGCATGCGGAAAAATTTGCAGCGCACTGCAAAATGGATTTGTCCGCTAAAAAGAGCAACTTCAGCTCAAACTGATGCGGCCTTGCATGGTACCGGTCATTTCATTTCATCATAGACATTCGAAATTACAGTATTTTAAACATTCCACAATATTTTCCTTCAGTAATGATGGTACTATCAACAGTAAAAATCAGTTTGGAGAAAAATGTGAATATTAAAATTCTTAGAATAGAAAAATCAAAGAAAATTGTGGTATTCTAATATCTCAATTTTACGAAAAAAGCTCTATCACGGGTGATCTGCGGGTTAAGTTCAGAATACACGTGAAGAATTTTTATCAGCCGTACGCCGGAAAGACTCAATTCTCATTTCTATGTCATGTTTGAAGAAGACGTTTCAACTTTAAGCCATGTGCTATCTACATGTGGAAGTAGAATGAAGTTCCACCACACTCTATTTTTTTCACACAAATGTACAGCTCTTCATCAGCACACTAAGAGAGTAAGTAATGAAAACTGTGTTTCATTACGCCGGTAGGCGGAAAGGTCAATGCAGAGCAAACGAAGCAAGAGATTAAAAACGATCACTAGTTACGACTTGTAAAACACTGTTTCTTCTCTCAATGACGTCATTATAATTCATTTGATATTGTTTTAGGCCATCACAAATGACATCTTTTGAACCTATTCGCCAGGCGCACAGATCTATCCACACATCTACATATGCATCCATACTCTGCAATTCACAATACTGGTAGTGACAGGGGGTGCTTTGCACAAAACCTGACTCTGCGCATTCCAACCCCGAGGGATGAAAGAATATGTATAAGCATCAGCATGGCATCTTATTTTTCTTAACTCTCCAGTCATAGCGACCTAAGGGTTGAAGGATGAAGTATTACATCGCACTCGCAAACGAAAGAGGATATTTGCATATTCGTCAATAAATTCGTACGAAACCTACGTCATCCATCTGCCACACTAACCGAGCCCAGTCTACGTATGTATCAATTTTGTGACGCTTCCATAAGTACTTATATTTTCTTCCCATTCAAGTTAGACGACATTTGCTGAGCTATTTACAAGCTCCGCAACATATTACCGCAACGGAGAGCCCGTCGTAGAATTTGATAAACCATTTGGCCATGGTATCTTTGACGATAGCTCACGTTACACGAAATTTAATAGTAAAACACGAAATTTCAAGTGCTGATGGGAACATATTGAAAAATTGATACAACAAAAATCCACTTTGAATATTATTCACCAGGTAGCTATGTTTTAGTTTTTTTCCCCAACTTTTATAATATCAACTCTTCGGTAAACACTATTTCAAAATCACAACAACAAATATACAAATACTTTTAGTCAGTCAACTCTCAGGGGCGTTAATGCCAACAATCAGAATGTCCTGTGAACATTATTATCACATCACACACACACTAGCCGCCATATCTTGCGTATACTACAACTGAGGCAGTATTACCCACTGCTAACATTTAAAATCGTATTCTACAAACTTAAATTATTCAGTTGCTAAATTACAAACTCCTCACCGTGGAACCTCGCTTTACAGAACATGAGACACATAAAGTATGGAGATACAACGAATATATCGTTATATACTGTAGCAAGGAGTGATAAATCGGATGGCTCTCCTCTGCTTTTTGTCCACCGCGCCGATACCTTGCGATACAGATCACAAACTCCACAACATAAATCCATGTTCATATTTACCTCCTTCTCTCGTACCTTTTTTTAGCTTTTTCATCTCTTCAGCGTCCCGGGGTCTTGAGCTGCTTCTTCTTGAAAACCCATGACTGTGTTAACTTGGATATTCAACTTCAATATATCCTTTGCGGGTGACCGTACCATATGAGCGTTATTGATCTCATCACTTTGATAACTTTATTTTTTATTGCCCATAATGACCCATTATTTTTTTATTTGTTAGTTCTTGATTATTCTGAAAACTGTTTCAACCTTTCCTTTCTTCACTTCGAACATATTTTAGTACGTTTCTTATAATTCCCACAAAACTATACTGCTTGATGTTTTAACTGCAGTGTTTGAATACTTCTGTTTTCACTTTTCAAGAATTTCTTTCACACATATTCTATATGAAATAGCCTTTCCCATAGTAGCTTGGTGCAGAATACCAAATTATGTAGTAATTTATGGCTGTATAGTGTTGTATACTCAAAGCATTCCCCAAAATTAAATGTTATCGAATCTCTCCAACCTCCGTTTCCTCTATATCTCAGTTCGTTTTCAGGTAAGGTGTTACGGGCCTTCTTACTCTTGAACTAGTACTCGTCTTATATATAAAACACGCCATTTAAACGCCTATTATTTTACGACTAGAAACAAATGTTCAAATACTGTTGAGATGGCATTCAATACGTGTATTCCAGAATATTGTTTCATAGTAAAAGTATGTATTTATTCGCTTATTGATTTCCTTTTTCCTTCAGTTGAGTGAAGATCAATAGGTTTCCTATCTTTGATCTACCCACTTATTATTGGCTCTAATTCTATTCGTCGGAAGCAGAAAAAATCCATATATTATACTTATGACTGCAATTCCGTGATACAATATCTTTACTTCCTCCTAAACAAGCAGAATATTTGGCTTTCCTTTCAGAATAGGTTGGTATTTCGACGTCAAAATTTGCTTTAGAAGTAATTGTGACAAGTCTACAAGTTTGATTTTAAAACGTTTCGAAAAATAGATAATCGTACAGTGGATCTTTTCGTTTCCAGTTTCTTCGTAATATTGGTAAGAGCCCATGTGTCTGAATTCATGATGTGCTGAGCATTCAGTGGAGTAGTAACGTCTTCAAGGTAGTGACTTTTTCATGAATTCAGAATTTCTCATTCCAGAAAATCCAACAGTTTCCCTAAAATAATTTCATTGTAGTATGTAGATAAGAAAAGGTAAGTTTAAATCCAGCTTCTGGTGTACCAGCTGTTTTACGTGTTAGGTCTCATTTGTGAAATCATCGACGTGAATACTGGGTTAATGCCACGTTATCCCTCAGAAGTGCGGGATTAGGAAATAGATTAACAACTTCATATATATATGCATGGTTCTGAGGCATGATATTACAACTATTGAGTTCATTCACACAATTTTTATAAATCATATCAAAATTCCAGTTCTAAATATTTACTTCCAACTACTTCGCCTGTCTATTAAACATAGATGTAATTATTCACTAGGATGGTAATTAATGATAGATGGAACTTATATCATTACACCGTTCTTTATAAAAACTAGTTATCGAGTGTTGCACGAGTTATTTTCTGATAAATATGGGTTGTAAAAAATACAGCAACCAGTCACAATATGATGTTGTTGTTTATTAAACCATTACCGGTTTCGAGCTATACCTGCTCGAAACCGGTAATGGTTTAATAAACAACATCATCATATTGTGACTGGTTGCTGTATTTTTTTACAACCCGAATTTGACATCACAGTCGCGAAAGTTCCACCAATCCATCATGGATAAAATATTATTTTCTGATAAAAGTAATCATAATTGTCTTAGTTGGAATTTATGTAATAGAAGTTCTCTTGATGCGTTAGTTTGATACGAAAGTGATGTCTGATTCGGTTGGTAATACTGTATCGCATTTGAAAAATGAATCTGACTGAAAGTGTATGTAATCATTCACACATTCCATAAAACAGGAGTTGGATAAATTTATGTTTTTGTCGTTGGCTTGTTTTAATTCACTATAAAAAGGAAATCACGTTATCTTATTAATCTAATGCATTTATAGAACCGCGAATAAAGTATCGGTACTAACAAAATATGAGGAACTTGCTTTCAGATTTGAAAGTTTTCATTCTGCTATAATACACAGAAGGTTTCTCTACGACGTTGTCAACATCTCCGAAATGCAGCAAGCTACATCGTGAATGTTTATCACCAATTAATTTTTAAGAACGCATTAACTTCTACTTATTTCTGTGTTACATAATTTCGTCTTTCTTTACCTGAAAATAGAAAACAAACTTACGTTCACAGGTTCCTGTAGCTATTTATTTTAATCAGAACTGAGGATTTCGTTTAGAAGTTAGAATGTAGACTTATATTTTAGACAAGTATAGGTAGAAAAATAAGCCACAATTGTGAAGTGTCGTATATTTCTTCAGTTTTTAATGATTTAAGGACGAAACACACTTCTGCTGCCCAGCAGTATTGGCGGAGAGAGTGGTTTCCACTGTACTGCTATATTTCGGGTTGAACCCCGCAAATTGAATTGCGTGTTATTTTATCTTGGTAGAGAGGCTCTTATTTTCTATTTCGAGTGAAGTCTCGATGACAGCTGGGGCAATAAAAACCCATTAGGGCGAAGACGGCGGCCGCGGGGCAGGTTTATTGATTGCCGGCTCAGCACGGCGTGGCCGCTGGCTGGGTGTGGTGTCACCAACACCTGTCTGCCGCGCTACAGTCACGTCTCTTCATCACGATTGCCCTTCTTCATCACCTTCTCCACGTAAAAAACTTTTTAAATGCGGTAGGATAACAAACCTTAACTCCACACGAGAGTCCTTACCCCAGGTGCTAAAAAAATGGGGATCTATGAACTTTGCTCGGAAGATCAAAGCCTTCAAAATACGAGGAATCATACTTGCCATAAAAGAAGTTTGACATATCTATCATTCTCCCTTTTTTGGTTTAATATATGTGCCTTGTATTTTTGTAGTTTTCTGTATTTTTCCAATCGTAAATACCTGAAAGTTTAAACACAGCTGACATTTAAAAATAAATGTAAGCAAATGTCGAAATAGGTATAAGGTTATCATGAATAATCGAAGCGATTTCACAAATTTAGAGCAGCTATGTTATTCCACATATTGCTACAAAACATATAAAGAAACTCAACAAGAGGTTTTTTTTTTTTTTTTGACAGATTACAAGTGATCTGTTTGTGTCCCATTACTGATCCTGTAGAAATCAAGTCGATAATCAAGTTCTTGCCACACTCGATGCAGTCTACCACTCCCAGTTTGTTGAAAATCACTCTTGATATCAGCTCTTGTAGATTTGTTGGTATATGATGCTTAAGCACTGACTCTTTCACATAACTGCACACATTTAGTTTTATTTTATTTTACCTGCTTAATTTCTCTCTAACAGCGAGGTCTTTAGAGACGGGCAAGGATGGGGGGCAAGGAATGCGAAGGAATTCGGTGATGGCCTTTTGAAGGAAGCATCCCGGCATTTGCCTGGAGTGATTTGGGAAACCATGGAAAACCCAATTCTGGATGCCCGGACGGGGATTCGAACCGCCGTCCTCCCGAATGCGAGGCCAGAACGCTAGGCGTTACACCACCACGCTTGGTAACTGCACACAGAAAAATCGCACGGTGTTAGGTTGGGAGCGTGGAGGCCATAATAGGAATTGCTGATAATCATCCACAGCACGACCGATTCATCGGTTTCTCAATCTTCTATGTCGTCTGAACTCTTGTGGCAGAAATTTAAAAGTCGGCTTAAAAATTCTTTGAGCGTTTATATGACTGTAACAATTTGTAACAATATGTTGAATAATATATTTACAGTAAATTTGTAAAATCGCTTCAATTGATTCTGATAATCCTGTACGCGCTCCTGCATGGTTATAAAAGGTTATAAATTATTTATAATTGTAAATAATATGGGCTAAACGTGACAATAGTTTAGTCATATATCTAATCTGCTAAGTATTTTTAATCACGATTTTTCGTTCCACCAGTACCAGGACATTATTAGAAAATAACAGCTACTTGACTGGTAAACAGAATTAATCTTCGTTACATGTATCAATAGTTACAAACTTCTCAAGTACTGTTCACTGTAGTAGAAGCGTATATCATCTCATTCTGATTCATGTTTCAGATTTAGGAAATTAAAATTACCACCGCTTGACTGCATCTTCATTTGAAATGGTAAGGTCATGTGTCTGAAACAAAAGTAATTTACTAATGGAAACAGACAAAAATACCGAATAAGTTCATCCTGTTTATGAATACATGAATATATTTCTCTGCAGAATTTCGATCGAAAAATTCATGTGGGTGATAGCTTGGCTTCTGCCACGATTCACAACTCACTAAAAATCGTTGCGCTGCATATCAAGGCGTATCAGCGATGACCGAGGCTCACATTGAACGTATATTGTGAGTTTTATGAACTCTTTCTGGAAAATATGCTAACGTTGGTTTAATCTTGTGAAGTTATGTATTTCCTTTTTCCATAAATTCTTCAAGATATCTTCGACGTAAAATAGAGAGTATATATTCAGTAACTAGAAAGAAGATGCAGCAGAGGAATATTTACTGGCTGTCTTGTCCCACTGCTTCAACGAGTCAAAGCCACGAATTAGTTGTTTAAACTACTCAACTGCTGCGAACAAAATTGCTAACGAATTTAGAGACACTAGTCGTTAATGTTAATACAGCTCTTATGTGCTATTCTTCTTCTTCTTAAGTATACTTTTTCCGTAGTTACTGTGATTGTTTCTTACAAATAAAAAAGAGTGAAATGGTTTTTGTTGTTCTCTTTGTATACATATTAATGGAATCCGAATTTTTGTTATTTAGTTTTCATATGCAACTCAATAAATTTATGGTAGCATCCGCAACAATTTATTCGACTTTTTGTTTGCATTTGGGTCAAGGATCATATTTTTCATAGAAGATAGAAAGGCAGCTCAGCAACTGTGTCCACATTCTAAGAAATTCTGTTCGTTTACTACAAACGTAGACGATGGAAAAATAAAAATTTCACTATATCGGAACTCAATATGGTGATGTTATTTCTTCCTACTATTGTGGAGCTTTCCATGAAATGAAAGAGAAAATACAATCTCCAACCAAAGCTGTAGTTAACTGATGATGGTTTGCAAAGTTTCGGTCTTGAAGGGGAAAATAACGATCTTCTTCATACTACTTTGTAATGGTGAACCAACTCGCACAGAGCCGTAAAAATTGCACATAGTTTAATGAAGTGTTGTGATCACCTTATTTTCTATAAATTTAGTTATTAGTTATTTTACAATGGCGACGGCCAACAAAACATTTCCACCACCACCACCACCACCACTGAAAAATACATTTATTAATACGAAAATATCACAATTTCCAATTTACAAGTTTTTTAGATTTGCTGTTTATCCAAACAGTATCGTGTATACGACCTTGGTGTCATCAACAAAATGTTACATATCCTTTAGCATAAAATGTGGGAAATAGTGGTTAAGGCATTAGCCCCCTGGAAAGCTCAGAATGATTTGATGAGGAATATTATAATCTAGAATTGACACGTGGATAGTGTAGCCCTAAATATTTTCCTTACTACTCTCTTTAATCTCCTGAATGACTGAACATTTTTTTACTTTTTTCCTGAACATCTTCTATCCGTTTCCACGATGTACATATTCTAAGCGTGTTTCAAACGTCATAGGAATATCATAGAACACACTGGGTTACCGTTTTGTTAATCTGGAATAAAACCCCTTTCATGCTAAGAAATAATAGAATGCATATTCTAAGTTTTGCCTAATTTCTTAGGTATAGACGAGTTTTCTCTTTTTTGCAACCAATTTCTTCATTTTTTCTTCCTTTATCCCCTGTTTCATAAACTGAAAGGAAAATTGCAGAATGAGCTCCCTTCACTTCTGAAAAAAATTCATTACTTCAATTCATAAGCCATGCCCTGCTTTCTGTATAGAAAAGTGATCAAGATGGGTCCAGGTTACCAAACTAATATGTCTCAATAGATTCCAGTGAAGCAGTTATCCAACGTACTAAAGAAAATTATATCTTCAGAAAAATTATGTAGTAGAAAATAATGTAAATGATTAATTAACAGGAAATATGAAATATTGTACAAAAGAGTGACTTGGCTGCCACCCGTTTGGTATGACCCTCAAAGTCACTCTGTCCAGCCGAGCGGTGAGACAATGACAGATTGCCATAGGGAGGCATGGATAGGCGTCTACATGGAAATCGACGGATTGTTCGGATATGAGTTTTGTGATAGGATTATTACTTGGAAAATCAGGGCTAATCATTTCTGAATATTTACATGTTTATTCGAAACAGGTTTCTGAAGATAGCTGTGAAAACATTTACTATTACTATTGCTATTACTGTAGGAAATTGATAAAACTGGTGCAGTGGCGCCTTGCGAACCACCACCAACATTATGGCGATGAGGAGAGACAGAGCGAGCTTTGTAACGTTAGTACCCTTAACCCAAACACGACAGGACTATTGTAAAACATTGGAATTCTGCCTAACTAACCCTATCCGTCTCATATCCAACTCCTTCTCAGTAGAGCCTACCTTCTGCGTTGCTGTAGACCATCTCTTGGGCTGCAGTGGCTCCGCTCCGAGGCCGGAGCCTGGTGGCTTCTCCGTCGACTCCCGGCTACACAATTCGACGATCAGCTCGACCGACAGATAGACAGCCCTAGCTAGCTGTGCTCAGGGTTTTACTAAGATAACCCCCACTCCACTCCAGCTCTTTGGAGAGGGCAAACTCTGACATCACCTAACTGCATTCGGTCATAATGCCAGCTTGCGTTCTGGTTTCGGCGCCTGACAATTGCCGAATCGCTGACTCGTGCTCTACTTGCAGGTTGTGGCTCTCGTAAGGTTGCCTAATTTTGCTCGCTCGTCTGTCCTCTATCCCAACCCCAAACAAATTTATAAATTACACAAGTAAAACCTCTGGTTATACTACAAACAAACTTATGAAAGAATAAAAAGTAAAATTCCCGATAGTTCCTGAATAAATATTTTGGACTGATGCAAGAAAACTACGAAGAATCAGGTGAGAAAAAAAAACTAATTTAGTGAAACAGATTTAAAAAAAATAGGAAATTAATTTCCACTTCTTTATTGTTTCTGCTGAGTTTTATTTTTAGATATGAGACGTAGTGAATGGACGTTAGACGACATTCGCGGTGGGCTGTGTTGCATTCCTCACACACACAGTTACTCCGGACCAAGATCTCCTTTCAGTTATACCCGAGCCACAAGGGGAAGGCAGATGAGTTAATCTGAACATGATAGCCGGCGCAGGGCGAACGTTGCTCGGGGCGGCATCAAATGGTGGAGAAATCGGCCGTCCGGCGGGTGGAGGGACTGGCAGGCGCCGTGACAGGTGTCGGCGGCTGTCAGCCACAGGCGAGGCGTGCTGGATAGCCTACCTGGCCACCGGACAGGCGCTCAGCTGATACAGTAGTTAGCAGTTAACACACGGGGATTATACAATAACTTGCCCCTCGCTTCTTCACTCACCCCAAATCTATTCACTCCACCACATCACAGAATTATCAGATTTACTCTAAAACAACTCTTTAGAACGCTAAGAAACTGACTAATCAGCCGATAGGTGCTAATTCATATTTTAACATTAAAGCATGTTTTTGAAGTAAGAAAAAAATCACAGTACAGGCGAACAATGGCTGTTTTCTAGCATAACGTCATTGCTTCTTGAGTTGTATATTATCTAGATTACTATTACTAGGACTTATGAGTTACATTGCCCAAAAAACATTCCTTCCATGCCGGTGATGTCCGATACACGAATGCTGAAGAGTGCAATGAACTGTTGAATTCTTGGTAAAGAATGTTCTCATTTTTTTTAGAACTTCAAGGCTCACCGATATTAAAGTAATTAAAACTGGTTATTAAGGGTGTTTCATGTACTGCTGCACAAAAAGCGGAGATAAATAATTCGTGGTCTAAATCAAAGCAAGGCTCCTTGACTGATTTTTTCAAACCCAAATGGTGATGACCAGACCAATATTTTAACTTGAATTCAATGAGCCGGCGAACTGTTTTACAATTTTAGCCACATTAGGAGGAATAAAGGGGACTGTATTCTTGTAGACAAAACAGCAGTAGCCATTTAATATATATGTTGCACAAAACAGCATACTGCCTGATCGCATTCACACATGCCTAAAAACAATCAAATTATTGAATCAATACGCTCGAGAAGGAAAAACCAAGGATGGAAGTCGATTGATTTTATTAAATTGTTGAAATGTTGAGGATATCAAGATTAAATACCACAACCATGTTTAATCGGAGGTATGTTTGTCGTAATTGCTCTTATAAAATTTTGAAGTGTTTCTCAACATTTTTAAACCCAAGAACCAGTAAATTGTCAAAATAATGTTGCGGGTGACTACCTTATTGGGGCTTAATGTGCCTTTGTGTATATTATTAACACTGGGACATATTTTCCCGTACCTCAATAACATAATAAATCGTGTTTCGAATTCCTGTGAAATCACTTATGAAACTGAAAGTCGACTATTATCATATAATTACGTATTGACCAGAGTTTATAATAGCCAAATGGATAATGTTACTCTAGGCTACACTATTTAACTCACCTACATGTGAAAATAAAATAAAAACACAAGAACTGACACTTTTTATTTTTGTTGACTTCATCATTCCCTTATGTTCTTAATTCTATTTCGTATCACGGCTTCTGACTCCCACTACAAAACCCCCACAAAACTGGAATTAGTTTAATCCATAAACGAACGGCGTTATTTTTGGCGCCATCTGGAAATGAGCAGACTTTTGTAGGAACAATGCCGTTGTATTCGTATATCTTATAAATAACAGATTTTCGCGTGATCATTTAAATATGTGTGCTTTTCTAAAAAAAAAATTGGCGTATGGCTTACACCAGCTTATCCCCTTATATAAAACGCTAACGTGGAGTGTGGATGCGTCGTCTATAACTGTTACTGCTATTTGCTAGAGAACGGCCAATCATCAACCACCATATTACATTCGTACCATCATCTTGCTTTTCGTTTATTTACAGCTAGACGCAAACATTCATATAAGGAGAAGGAGATTCAATATATACGCTATTTTATCCGTATCAGTTAGACGCAGAAAATCATGTAAGGAGAAGGGGATTTAATATTTACGCTATTTTATCTGTATCAGTTATCAAAACTAGGTTAAACCATAACATAAGAATTTTTTTGGCAGACGATAAGAAACAATGAAGTTTATTAAAAACTCAGAGAAACGTACGTAATCGCGCAATGTATCAGTCAAAAAAATAAGTCATTCGTTTTAGAAATTATAAAAATGCATTTATTTAAATAAAATCTAACCAAATATTCTGATAATCTAACCAGAATAAATTACTCATATCACGAAAGATATAATTAAAAATGATTTAAATTTATATTCACAATTCAACAACGATATTCTTGCATCCAAATAGCGGCGAGCAGAGATAGAAAATTAATGCGAGGCAATCATACGTTACAAAGTTATAATTGGTACGTTCGTTTAAATTTACATGTTGCTTTTTGTTTGTTTATGACAACTAGATGCAAAAATTAATGCAAGGAGAAGAGTATTCCATGTTTGCGTTATTTTATCTGTACCAGTTATAAGAACGAGGTTAAAACATAACCTAAGAATGTTTTTGGCAGATGATACGAAACAATGAAGTTAATTAAAAACTCGAAGAAAGTTTACACCAAATTTACGAATCGCGAAATGTATCACCGAGATAAATGACCGTTATCCGTTTTTGATATTATGCTTTCCGTCATTAAAGTTAAATGTATTTATTTAAATAAATCATAGTCAAATACTCCGATCATCTAACCACAGTATGGTACTAATACCACGAAGATTTCATTAAAAATGGTCAATATTCACTTTTTCATACAATCTTTTCCAGAATAAATTCAGACTACCACCATAGGTGCTGCCTGTCGTTATTCATATGAGGGTAAAAAAAGCTATGATTTTCGAATGCAATGTTAATGGAGGTTGGGGCTAAGTTGACCAGAATCGCAATGACACATTTTGTTACAGCATAATTCGCTCTGAAATGAGTTTTACAAACCATTTAAACTGCTTTCATAAGCGCCATGTTACTGGAAGTATTATTTATTGCGAGGGAAAGAAGTTTCATATTTATCGTGCTGAATTGTGCCTGATATACATTGATATTACATTGATATTACTGATATTACATTGACCGATATTACATTGACAACAAAAGTTTTTTGTGGGATTCCTAATTTTATTTTTAATTTTATTGCTTCTATACTTCCATCGTAATTAATTCAGTAGACGTTACTACTGTATCGCTATGTCAACTGCAAATGAAATATATAGAACATTATAAAATCCAGGCCATTAGCATTATGTAATAACAATTCCATATAATTAACCAATTAAAAAAAAGAACTGCCAGGATATTGCATTCAAACCGTCATTTTTGACGGGCTCGAAGCTAGTAGATTATAAAGTACTAATATGGTATGAAAATTTTTAATAATCTGCCTGCGGACCAACTGTACAATCGTAGCGGACAGGTATGGGTCCGCGGACCACAGGCTGAGAAACACTGGAGTGGTGTCACTGCTGTGTATGCAGACTTTGTCATTTGTTGGATGCGGCTTGAGGTGGTCGTGTGTTTGTTAAGACTGGCCGCCGTGTATCAGCCACGGCTGCCACGCTGTCACGGGCCGCTGTTGACTCGGATTAAATTTGGCGTCGCGTCGCGTCGCGTCGCGATGCGACGCACTGCCTGCCGGGCTGGCGCCGGGGCGTGACGCGAATCACCACACACCCCGTGCTGCGCCGGCTCGCGCAGGCTGCAGTTCAGCTTCAAACGGTATTTATAATGCGGTTAGCTCTTGAACTTCTTTGCAGTAAATTCACATACCGACGTGCCAAAGACAGTGAGAGTCCTTTAAACTTCTATTTCCCCATCTAGTTGGAAACACTACAAATGGAAGGCATCTATTGTCCATCCACTTCTTGGTTAGTGCATCGCAAAAATAAATAAACGAAGAAGTATGTAATCTAACGGGTGACACTTTGCATATCAAACGTTTGGAATTTTCTATTTATTTGCGTTTTTAAGGGATGGGGTGGTTATTGAACCTATACGTCGCTTCAGGCCCTAACCTATAGTACTAAATGGAAATCATAATTATTTTACTATCCATGCTTTTGGTCCACTATATTATTATTTTTTATTTTAATAATTGAAATAAATATTATTCTATTCTGGTGAAATATTATACTACGAAATTTTTTTTTGTCGTTTAGGCCAACTGCGGACCTCCTTGTTTAACCTGTTAATTTCATTTCAATTGCGTCTGCACTTTAACATTCACCCAGCATACCCTCTTTCGTATCCTATGCTGTTCCTTCCTTGCTTCACTCTACATTTTACAAGTGTTTCTTCTTTTCTTAGAAACTACGGATCTCTTGTAGGTTCACTTTGAGCGCAATATATTTTTAGATATCCTCCTGTGTTATTCCCACTTTTTGCATGCCTTTCAGTAGCTCAGTGAACCATGCTTCCTGTTTTTTATTTATTTTTTTGTTTATAAATTAATTATTGCTCAGCCTTGTAGGAATCATTTAGGCAATGTATCTATAGAAATCAATTCTACTCCTAAAAATGTTGACTGTCATTTATTCTGCATGTGAGTAGAGATATATATTTTTTTTTTTTACTTATTGCTTTACGCCTCATCGACGTCGACAACGAGGTCATTATAGGGGGATGGACTAGGGAGAAGGAGTGGGTAGGAATTCTTCCATAGCCTTTTAAAGGAAGTATCCCGGCATTCACCGGGAGTGATTTGGGGAAACCATGGGAAACCCAAATCTGGAAACATCCTCCCGAATGCAAGAGAGGAGTTCATATAGTGTCGTTTTCTGGATTCACTATTTTCTTTAATGGAACCAACGATTTTCCTTAATATGTGTCATTATTTCTAATTTCTCAATGAGATCTTTTCTATTCATAGCAAGGCATTCTGCGGTATTTAGAACCTCCGGTCGTATTACTGAGCAGTGACGCCGAATTTTGGTGTCAATAGATATACATTTCTTTTTCGACATATTTGGTTGGTTGATACGCCGTCTACATTTTTCTGATTCGTGATATAAAGGCTCTTAATTGAAGATTAAGACTTACAGAAAATGTTGGGGCTAGAGTAGTAAGTAATTATATTGCTACTCGATCAATCAAGCTAAGTAAACAATCGCCTTTAATAGTCCGTTATTTTCATTAAAATCTGAGACTTGGTGACTTGTTTAGTGCAGTTAGCACTTGCAATAGTGATTAGCAATAGGGGAAATACTTTTATTTGCTACAAATGATATGCCTTATCAGATTCTCATATTGATCTCCAGTTGATCTGATGAAAATAGTTTTAATTCATCTTAATTTAACAGAATGCTTACAACGTGATGTGGCCTTTATCTCACTGATTAACGATACTACAGTCGAAACAGTCCATCAAGCTCCATATCGCATAACAGAGCTTAATAAACTTAATTAACTGCGAAGGTATGTGATTTCTAAAGCGAAATCGTTGATTACAGCTAATTAATACATTAAAAAAGTATGTATCATTGTAGGAATCACATCAAATTTAATAGTAATTATCCTCTAAAGAGATGAATTACCACATTTTTTTGTATAATTTAAATAATATTGCTTCCATTTACAAACATAGAAGCGTAAAATAAATCTATGTGTTCCCCAAACTTTAGAAACATATCAGCTGTTTTGTTATGTTGCGTTCTGATCTGGAGTATCCTTGTAATAGCCAGCATTAAATTTTAACTGCTGTATAAGAGGAAACTCGTATTACTGACCTTTTTTTATGAGCTGATAGTTAAAAAAAATGAATTTCTCTATTTATTGTTTCTTTCAATCTCTAATTTTAAAATATTTGTTTTAAATGGCTTATTTTAATATTAGTATTCTGTACGCTGGAACGTAAACATAAGTTTTGTATCAATTTTTTTTTTTTTTACTTATACAGAAACTTTTCATTTAAGGGTTTTCAGAAAACGTTTATGTTGTCCTTAATAGCAACTGTTTCTAAATTACTTAAAAATAGCATAAAGTAAACAAAAATTCAAGGAATTTTTTTTTTTTTCTTAAACGTTTTACACGACAGCAAGGTGTAAGAATGAGGAAGAAACATTCTTGTTGCAGATCTATTGCTGTTTGGCCAGGAAAAATTTTTTTTATATTTCTGTCGTTATAATAAACTTTAACCCGTTGATATACAATATTTTTGGAACTAGTAACTCAATGATAATACGCATTATCTAGTCTGTAAACATATAAGATAAAGTACAGGATGCAAACATTGTTTTGCGCATTGATTGTAATGGCCGGCCAAGCTGATTCAGTTTCCTGAATACGTGATGGTAAACGTATTCAGACCTGTAAAACGGAAACTAAATGTTCTGCACCGGGCGCTGCATTGATTGAATCCTGATTGCGGCGCTGGCCTCGGCGAAACGCTGAAAGCATTCCATCTGGAGTGGGCGACATTTCTCAGCATTCAGACTAAACGCTCTGGCGTGCGCGTTAGCGGGCAGGCCCTGGGCACTCAAAGATATATTCGTCACAGTCTCCAAAGACGAAAATCATTCTTGCGACCATGCTCTTAACAAGCAGTCAACTGTATGTTACTGATTCACATTTGAACCAAAAACTTTGGTTTCATCATGTAAACCAATATCTACCAAATTGGAAGTTGTAATGAACCATGAGTTGGCATATCCTGTAAGCATTCAGTTGTTCCGGTCGCCGATTGAAATTCGGCTGCGGGTATGGGCTTTTCTAACTGATTGTTTTGCCCACCTTTGTTGTATATACAGTTGTGAAAACAAATTATTATATAATAATGTATGTATACTGACAGAATATTAAGAACTTGAAAAACCAATATATACACTGGAAGCATCAACATACACGTTAATGAGTTGGGTGAATGGCGGTAGTTTACTTCAGTAAGACATTTTATTTTTCACAGGAGACTCATAGTACGAACGAATGAATTGTGCCATACTTCCGATCCACTTTTAATAACTCATCTAGGAATTCTCGTGTTTAACGGGCTTCGATGTTAAATTTTGCAGATTTCTTAAACATACAAATAAACAGTTCTAAATACTTTTATTAAAAATGGTGGATTTGGTTCCTGTAAAACCATTAAAAACTTATCTTGTACACCATGTTAGGATTGAAATAATGTGAAAATATTTTTTTTTAAACTTGTCAGTGTATCTTACCCAAAGCAATCTTCGTTGAAACTCTTTATTAACTGGCATCTTGTTTTGTTGATTTTTCAGTTACATGGTTCGAAAATTAGATAGGAGAAACAAATCGCTAACGACTTCAGTAGGTCGTATCCCGCAAAATTAACAATTAAACTAACATGTTACAAAAGAATGTCTATTGCTGTGTTCCATTATCTTTGCCAATTCCGTATCGGATTAGTTTTTTTTTTTTTTTTATTTTTTTTTTTTTTTTTTTTTTTTTTTTTTTTTTTTTTTTTTTCCTAGTTTCTTCTTCACAGTTTTAGCTTCTCCACGTCATAAATATTGAATTAATAGTTGTGAGTGTTACTTTGAATTACTTTAGGTCCACGTCTTGATTAGAGAAGGTTTTTTTTATTTAACAATTTTTGAATATATGTTAGACTTCGGCATTACTCACGAAATCAGCTGATACTACATTTTTGCCTTCCATAGAACTCGGTTATACTTTTACTCCTAATTCTCATTTAAATATCAAACAGTATGTTATACCTGTTCCTTCGTTTGGTCATAGTTTCGTAGCTCTACTAGTTTATTTGGAATACTTCTTTTTCTGGTGTCTTAGTGCATTTCAAAGACTTCAGAAGAGATAACAGGAGCCGGGTTTACTCTTGGTTCAGTTAGGCGGTATCCATTAATGATTGTGAAGGTACGCGGAGATCCTTCGAGGCTGAACAAATCACTCAAGAAATACAGCTTGTGTTGGTTCAAGCTCTATTTTCTTATACTCACCAATTCGTGGAAAAACGTAATCATCCCATCACTTTTGCAAAACTCTCACTCACTTTCCTCTCAATCTGAATGTTTTTGGTTGCAGCAATGGCGCGATGCGGCAAGTGATGGAGCTGTAAAGAAACTGCGAGGTGTCATTTTATGCAGTAAAAATAAAATTGTCGTATGGCATTGTTAGCCGGGAGATCCGGAGATGCGGAAGGATTGTTCGGCCGCCAAGTGACAGAGTTTTCGATTCGCCGCGCAGTGCGCCTCTCATCGTGGCTAAGGAACTTAACTTGGAAGTGCTATAGGGTATATGGGAGCTACAGCTTAACGTGGAATCCGAACCCAGGTTTCTGTCGTACTTCACATTATACAACAAGCTGTACCGCAGGTGAAGGTCGCGGTAAGGGGATGTGAAAATCCCAGCCGAGGGCAGGATTCGAACCGGGAACTTTTCGATCTCCATTCATGCCCATTAACTACTTATCCATCAGACCGATCATTTTATTCAGTGTTTTCATGTTTAAAACACTTCTAACCATATATCTCGTAAACAAAATTAAGTACTTGTTGCATAAGAGAGAAACACTGATTTTGCACCCATCGTCTCATTTGTATTTCTTTCTTTTTTTTTTTTTTTTGCTTCATACTTTACCCCTCATTGGCATCGAGATAATTAAATGCTGGAAAGGATCGTATTTGTGGCGAGGAATAAGAATGAATTTTAGCATGTTCTTTTGAAGAAACGATCTCAACATTCACCTGAAGTGATTTTATGAAAACATGAAAGTAAAAATCCAGTTAACCGGACACCTGAATACCAGACCGATTTGTTCTCATTTGAATGAACTGTGTACGTTTCAAATAAATATCGTAGTGACCTTGTCAGCTTGATTCAACCATAAACCATCAGATAATCTTATCTACAATTTGCCATAGTTTAGCTTGTTCTTGATTGCTCTCAGTGTCTTAGATACAACAGACACCAAACTATCCAGAACTTTTAAGTAATGTTTTAGAGAGTGGTTGCGATATACTGCATATAACGTGACTCAACACAGTTGATAGCGGTGAGAGACGCTCAACCAAGCTGCGAACTGTACATCTGTAATCAAGGCTTTAGGGGAAGATCCTCTCATAGACTATTTTATAAATTACTCTATTGTGTGATTCCATGAGTTTGAAGAGTGCGGCGCAGTTATAAGAGCACCGCAAAATTACGAGAGAAAATTATATACAAAAAACAAATAGAACATAATGACGTAACACATTTATATTTTCTTTAACAGAGTTATTATCAACTATATTTTTCTACTTTTTTAAAAAAATTTACTATTCTGCAATTTACCGATTCATCAAGATTTAAACAACCAGCGTATAACTCATAAATTACAAGGGAAACATAATACGTTTTAAATACAGTATAATCCCTTCAACTGCGTCTGGGCCTTCATGATAAAACTAACGTAGTCTTCAAAGAACTCAGAATTACGAAGAGATAATATAATCAGCACCACGTTCCGACTACAATGAAAATAGAAATTTCTTTCAGGCACCCGGTTAGTGCCATGCTTAGTAGTAGAGGTGGTGCAGATGGTCATCGGGGGGAGGGGGGACTTATGGATGTTTAACTTCCATGACGAAATTCCCGGATCCGATAGTCCAACCATTAGTCTCTTTAGAGACTGAGTTGAAGCAACTTTTAACACCTGCTCCGATTCAAAGTCTTCCAATAACATTTTTTTCTTTTTTTTTATAAAAACTACTTTTAAGCTGAGCTGTAGGAAGAAACGCAGACTGCACTAAACGTCGCAAGCAGCTAGCAATAGCTGGCATACTGTAACTGTTACATTTAATAGACGAGGTTAGATCGTTTTCCTCTCCCAAAAATTTAGATTGTGAAATATAACTCCAGCTTTTTGGAATTTAAACTTAGAGCAGAAAATTTTGTAACAGTGTAAAATTTTAAATAATTAGGTCTTGGATGCCAGAAACTCTTAAGCTATGCCTCTTTCAATATGCCAAGAAATCTGTTAGTAATCTAAGTGTATATCGTATTTTTGTTCTTTCGTAAACAGTAAGCTTTTAAAATTTTCACACTGAAATTTAATTGAAAGATTCTGCACAGATGTTGCTAAATAAATGTATTTAATCAGTGGCGTGACAAACGAGGGACCCTGTATATTTTCAATATGATTTACTGAACACGCATTCAATGTTTTAAAATAACGATAAATGTATTCTCACATGCAACGATTTAATCTACGTTATGTTTGTCATTATTATTTCAAATTATATTTTGTGCACACTCAATCGACGATAACGTTTGTTTATTTGCGCTTTATCTGCGTTTCATTAAAATCTCTATTGTTCACCTCGTGTGCAGCTGATAGAGATACAAAGCGCGGAGTTTCATGAGAAATCGACAACGCTTTTATTTTTATTTTGCTGCTTAAATTCAGCAGTTTTTATTTTTATTTCGAAATTTTAAAATATTTTAAATTTGGGATCTATCTACTTCCTTCATCACATGCGAATCTGCTTTAGTGTGAAGCAATTTGTATTACAGCAACAGAGACAGATATTATTTCAGCTTAAAAACTTTGTTATAATAAAACGAAGTGAATGACTTTTGATCAAGTACATCTGAAACTGTGTCGAAACATGATTTTTACATTAATTGATATTTAATATAAACATAATTATTTAGTTACTATCACAAAGTTATACGATAAGCGAAACTCGCTGTTAAGAGACGTTAAGGCACTAAAAAAAAAAAATTATATATATATACGATAAGCGACCATTTGAAGGTTTCTTGATCTATACAGATATTGATTTTTTCAATAACAATGAACAGGAAATTCAAAAAACGAACATAATTCTCACCGTCAAGGCCACTGATATAATATAAAGTATCATCAATGATTGTTTATCTAATTTCTGTTGACGAGAGTGCGGTGAGAGAGTGGTCTTTACGGAGCTGTCCTTGGAGAGCCAAACGTTGTTCGCTCGGAGCTCGTCCCAGCCCTTAGCAGCAATAAGGCTGAGGCCCTCGTAAGTGCTTTCTACGAGGAGACGCCCTATCACGAGCGAAGTGCTGAAGAGAGGTGAAGGTCGGCAGCCAAAGTGATGTTTCTAACTGAGTATACGGTGAACACGGAAACAGGGCGTCCGAGTTATATACAGCAAGATAAATGGGCCGCTTTAGAACCAGTTTTATTTTTTATTTTACTTGTTTCACAGGCTTAGATATCACCTGTTAACAACAACATTGAAGATAAAACCAGAAACGATATTAGATATACGATCGTTCAACTTCAGATAAAATAAAGTAGTAGTCAAAAGCAATTGTAACGTAAACAGTATGCAAAAAAAAAAAAAAAATGTAGCTAGTCGTGTAGGCCATCATACAGTTGAACAGTTGAATCTAGAAAGTGGAACGCAGCGATACATTGCGAAAAAATCTAACGACACCTCTGCAAAATTTCTAAATCCTGTTAATATAAACAACAATAATAAAATGATGTAAATAATATAAATCAATAATTACATTTATTTTGCTACTTATACACTATTTACTGTGGTTAAAAATGTGGTGAAAGGAATATTCCCATGCAACTTTGTAAGGGAGAGCACAAAGAATCTAATTGCGGACGTAACATAGGACGCATTTAGTCTGATTTGACCCTAAAAAATTTGGTTTATTAACTGCAAAGTGCCAATTAAAAGTTCTAATTTACAATTTTCTCTGATTTCTGAAGCGGTAAATATTTAGTTGAGACTTACTTCTGAAACACACACCGAGTGAAATAATTATTTGTTCTTTATTGTAGTGCAAAGTACCATCTGCTTTACCCGTTCAGAATCTGAGTCACGTGGTGTCTGTGATTCTTCCATTCCACATCTGCGACATGACATTTGTCATTGGCGATTTGGTGATCCTCCTGTGAAACCAAACTGAACCTTTTACTTATTATTTTTGCCAAAATATTAACAAAGATATTTCTCAAACGATTTCAAACGGAAAGTTTTGCATTACATAATTGATAACCTAGGTGGTTGCTAACCCTTTTTCGGCTTATGACATTACGCCTTGTTCACGTCGAGGTCATAAGAAGCGGGAAAGGAATGGGGACAAGTAACGGTAAGGAATTCGGCAATGGCAGAAACCTTCCCGGCATTTGCAATGGAAAATCCAAATCTGATGTCCGTACGGGGATTCGAACCTTCGTCCACCGGAATGCGAAGTCAGGGCGTTACCGTTCACTCATCACGATCGGTTCTACTATCCAATTTGTTTGAAAATTTTATGGCCAATGTGGTATTTGAATATTATGTCTTTATTCAGTTTTCGATTTATATCAGTTACCGGCAATTATTAATGGAACCTTCAATTATTTATGTGCCATTATGTCTCATGGCAATACATTCCAAAAATTACAAGGAAGCAAGCAAATGAGTTGAAAAGACAGCTGGTTGACCATATTTCTTTTATTGAAACTAAACTACAACACATTACAAGATAAACTAAAATTTTGATGTGATGGTGCAAATGTTCCAGTGGTAATTTACCTATAAATCCAATTTTCCCCCTTTCTTGTAACTGCCTACTTGTTTCCTTTACGAATTTTAATTTTAAAGTCTTTCAGGGTAATTAGTAAATTATTCATCAATTCTCTCAGTATTTTACCCATCCCTGACTCCCTTACCTACTTTCTCTTGTATAATTACGTTAATGCAAAATTTTCGATAAGAAAATGAGATTGAAACTCTCCTTCTGAAAAGAAACGATCAGTTGCCATTGTCTTGCTGGATACAAAGGAAGCAACCAGTAAAGCAAATCACATACGCACATTTAATTAAAGTTAGTGGTTCTAGAATTACCATCAATTACATACATCAAAAACAAACAGAAAATTTACTACGCACAGACATTTAGATTACTGACAGTACAATTACAAGCACTGAAAAACATTTAAAGTAAATATTTATGAAAGAGTTGATGGTTCAAATCATTTACACTGAAAAATTTAAAGCGAATCATTTATGAATAGCTAATCGAAAATAGTGAGCTATAACTCATTAGCTAAAAACAGCATTTAAATCAAATACTTTATGAATAGACTAGTTTCTAAGGCCATTAAAAATGACTTATTGAACCCAATATTCTGGCAATTCATTTCTCTGCAGTTGCTTAACTGTATAGAATCGTTATTATATAATGTTCACAACCTTGATTTTGTAATGTGCATCTTTCAGACGTAGTTTTCATAGCTATACATTTGTAACATCTTTTGCATTAATGACGACAAAAGTATGGAATCATAGAAATCAAAAATAAGTTAGTAATCCCAAAACATCACATTATGTAATAATAATTTTTATCCTGGTCCAGGCCACATTGATCGCGATGAATATGGAACTTCTTCCAACCACACGAAGTAATAAGTTCAGTAACATGCTGCTTATAAAAACAGTTTAAATTGTTTATAATGCTACATACGTAATGAATTATGCTGTAACAAAATGTGTCAGTTGTCATTCTGCATTTTAATCTAACCACAACTACCGCTAATATAGGCGTTCGAAAATCATAACTTCAATCACCCGCGTACGAATGCATTCACTGTGTCGCAATCCAAAATTGAAGTTATTTAAATGCAGCTGATATAATGCAATCAGTAATAAAAAGCAACTAACAACTAATACGTACATATTTTTGAGTCAGTGTTTTGGTAATTCATTTCTTGGAGTTTTCAGTAACAATGACATAGAATATGGCGGAAACATCTATATCAAAAGACAGGAAAAGGGCCGTCTATATTCGTTCGATAATCAAAATCACAGACATCTTAGAAAGAATCAAGACCCAAAACTGGCAATGGGCTGGTCATATTGCTCGAAAAAGAGACGACAGATGAACTACAGCAGTCCTGGATTGGACACCAAGGAACCTGAAAAGAGCAAGAGGAAGACCCCCGTATCGTTGGGATAATGACATTCGACGAGTAACAGGCGTGAACTGGAAGAGAGTTGCTCAAGATAGATCAGCCTGGAAGGAATTACAACAAACTTATGTAGCACTTAATTGCATATAGCCCATCTAGGCTTAAAGAGGATGTATCCTGAAACAAGGATTTATGAAGCTGAAAAAATAAAAATCTATATCAAACTTAAATACTTGTAAGTTCGTCTAAAATAATAGGTTGAAACAATTTTTTTGAATACTTAGGTTAATATCCTTAGCTGCTATACTAATGTTGGGTTTTCTTCTCCGTCTAGTGCAGCTAACAAATTTGTTGAAACAATGTTCTGGCAGCTAATTTTCTCGCAGTTGCTTGCCTAAATACTGTGCTATTAAATAACACTCATAACTAACGATCGGATCACCGAGATGGAAGGAGGCCAATATTAGCCTCCTACCTATCATTCGGGAGGACCGGGGTTAAACTCGGTTCGGCCATCTTGTCTGAGGTTTTCCGTGGTTTCCCTCAGACAATTAGGCGAATGCTGGGATGGTTCCCTAGAAGGCCACGGCCGACCTTCCATCCCCCTTCCGTCCCGTAGTAGTAGATTGGCTGAAAAGAGTCCCCTATGACTCTCCAGCAGCACGCCTCCCAGCCTTCTGCTGGGAGGAATGAAATGGTTATTAACGATCGGATTCTTGGATTCATACATATTTTATTATTTCGTAGCTATTCTCGAAATTTTAATTTAATTTTCTTTTTCAGCTTTTGTTTGAAGTATAAACTAATAAGATAAGATTCTTAAAAATAATAGGACCTAAAAGAACCTAATTTCTATGTTAAGACCTAATTCGTGTTTCAGAACCTAAAACGACTTAATTCGATGTACTCATCCAGTCCGACTGTAATTTTGTTACTTACATAATACCCATGACCGACTGGATTAGCTCAGTGGTACGGACCGTTGACTCGGGAGACGCCCTGGTTTCAAACTCCTATGTCGGCTGTTCTGAAATGGTTTTCCGTATTTATGTTTTTCACCACCAGGCAAATGCCGAAACAGTACCATATTGGTACACTACGGCCGCTTCCTTCGCCCCTTTATTCTCAAAAATTTCCTTTTCTTCTCGTTTATCGAAATTTCCTTTCCTTCTTCTACATCGCTTCAAGTTAATGTCGCCTCGGCGATCCGACCCGTCTCGCCATTACCGGTTGTAGATTTGACAGTGTCATGTTAGAAGTTTTAAATGAGAGGATTAAAGCCTACAATAAAGACTCGATGTATTGACACAACAATGGCTTATGTCGCGTGTTTTAATGTGAATGAGCAATGTCATGTTGGAAGTTTGAAAGGTGTACTTGACATTGTGTTATATTCACAATGTTTTTAACACAATGACAGTATATATATTGCGTGTTTTAAACTTTATTTCCCTTAACAATGTGTAAATTCCTAAATTAGAATTTCAATCACCTAAAAAAGACTAAAACGTGAATTGAATAAAAAAAAATAAAAAACCAAACAAACACACCGTCTTTGAAAAAGAGATATGTGAGATCAGCACAATCAATGGGAGTGATCATTCAAAAGTTATATATTTACTGGGTAATCATGTTCAGGGTTTTTACTGCTGACTTATTCTAATCAACGATCTAATAATTGATACTGATTGGTGTACATGGTCTAATCTTGCGTGGCTGTCTGCTCTCATAGCACCGAGGACAAGACAGAAAAAATTATCATTCCCTGTGTAGCTCTAAAATTTTCCAGACTGCCTAAGCATATGAAAGCCTGGCAACCGAAACTACTTTCCGGAATGGAACTGTGCGTCTTCTCTCAACCTGTACATAGAATCATTACTGACGCTTTTGCATCCCGCACTAGGAAAAGGACTGGAAGCTCTAGCCGAGTAAACTCCCGTAATCTGTTTTAGGGCACGCGCGTGTTTCTCGTTGGACCTCGGTAATTTTTCGGACTGAGTGGTCCTCATATAGTAGCCTCCCCTATGTACCGGCCACCTCAGCAGTGTCCAAATCACAGGCCTAGAAGTGGCTGAAAATAACTATTTCAAAACAAGGTAAGTGTGTAATTAACTGCGAAAATTACTTATAAAAAAGGAACACATGATTCAAAAACCAGCGAATAAACACAGTGTACAACAAAATATTTTCGCGTGTAAAAAATATGTATATGGGGGTCCATAAATTACGTGGGGTGGAAAAGGGGGGGGCGACGGAAATCTCACGTAAGCTTTTGAAATTCGTGAAGGACAGTAGAGCTAAAGATAAAAAAGTTTACAACTGACCTTAAAAAAATATCTCAAAAATTACGAAGTCGATTTGCATGGGGAGGGGGTCCCGTCGTAATCTCACTTCATCCTGGAGGAGGGGGGGAATCCGACAAGATCTCACCAAATCAAAGCAGAGAGGGGGACGGGTTTAGGGAAAGACACGTCATAAACTACGTGGTTACATTTTGCCTCCTTCCCCCCACATAGCCCGACGTAGCTTTTGCCACTACCCCCACGTAGCACGTAGCTTTTTTCGTATTGATTACAGAAGAAATTTTGTACGGTTTTCTCTTGTCAGACTATCGTAAATTACATAGGGAGATAATTAAATGAACAAAATACATATTCATACGGTGTTGTGTGTTCTGTACCTTATTTTAACGGCGACAAGTAATATGAATGGAAAGCTACGAGGTATGGCTAGGAAACTCACTCCCATTTTCCACATGGCTCAGAGTAGCTTTAAAGCCAACCACCCCCTCCCCTTAGACCGAGCACGTAGTTTATGTACGTTTCCTTAGCTTCAGTTGGTTGCAGCACTGTGATGGTGTCCGGCGCCGGACAAGGGGCTACAGGTTCGAGTCCAGGTGGGGAAACAAATTTTCAGCATCAGGACTTGGCCGGCATGGTAGGAGAGTTGCTGATGCACAATTCCTAATCACCAGATTGTGCGCCAAAGTACTGGGCTAAATCCCAAAACACTCCGAAGTGAATATGAAGTGAGAACATACGAAAATGTTGATTCTTCCATCGGATGGGGACCTTAGGCATATCCTTCGGAAGAGTAGGCTTGAATGGGCCAGCGCGGAGTTTCAGCCCTCATCCACAATACTAAAAACAATACTTACAACACCTACACTTTCAAACGCTGTTATCTTGGGGAAGGAAACGGGAATCAACCCAGTTGATCTTCCTAGGCGTTCTCGTACAGGGTTAAATATTCCCCACGGTAACCGCCTACTCCCGTGTAAGGCGTCCATAGAAGAGGAAGAAGAAAAACACATGTATCCGCATGATTAAACAGAACATTAGTTGGTCAAGACACGTCAGGGCATAGATAGAGGCATGCATACAAATACGCAGTCAATCATACTAAACATTAGCCGAAGTCGGTTACAGCTAGGACAATACTAGTTCTTAGGAGATGAGTGATCTCAATCTGTGTAATTGGAAGTAAATATCCGTATACTATTAGTTATTAGGCCCTAACTTATGCCATAGAGTATTTTTTCGGCCTAAAATATCTTTTACACTATGCCGTGGGAGAGTGAAAACGCTCTAGTATGGCACTTACATCTATGGTTTCCCGATATCACTCCAAGGCGAAATGGTTCCTTCAAAACCTTGCCCCAATTTTATACCGGTTCCTACAACCACGACGTCGACAAGCCTTAAAGCTAGAAGAAAATAAATCTTTTTTCTTTTGTTCTGTCATTTAATTTGCAAATAAATAGGACTTGTACTAAAATATTAGTTCAAAATAACTTGTGAAAAATAACTTGCTTTAACAATTTCATGTTGGTTGCGAAACTGGTGAAAAGCTTTTTTCCTCGAAGCTAGATTATACTATATGTTGTTGGCAAGACACAATAGAAATAAATAAATAAATATACTCCATTTTGTAGGAAATTTAATTCTATTATTACAACGATGATCACCAGAACTTCTGTATATAGATGGCAATTACGGCTTCGAATTGTTTTAGCTCTCATTTGTTCTTGCGTGTCAAGTGACGGAAAATTGTATAAGGTCTTGGGTAGTAAAGCGAAAATAGGATTAACGTTTGGAGCTTAATCTACACGACTTTCGTTAGGTTTTTAAAATGTATTATTTCACTGTTTGTTCTTTGTATCAATAAATTAAGAAAGAAAAAATATTTATATTACCCGGAGAGCGTTCAAGTCAAACAGAAAATATGAACAATTTAATCTGCAGCAAAAAGGAGTTGTTAACACGGTTTTCTTTACGAACCTTGTGTAAAAGTGGAGTCGAACTAACAGTCCTACGAGCAAAACTTCAGCTCCTCAACACGGGTAGGGAAGTGTTCGGTTCTAACACGACACGGCAGTATGGATGCACCACAGGAAAAATCGTAAACAGTAATGTCAACATCTGGCTGAAAACTCAGAGCGCTGATCGAGCAAACAGCGTCTGTCAGAGTAACTATCGCGTTTATGGCTGTCCTTTGGCAGGTTCTCTTAATTACCAGTAAGCACCGATTCCCGATGAACGGCGCTTTAAACAGGCGGCGCTTTCCAAACAACAGTTGGACAAAATTGCTTGAAGAGACCGGGCTAACAGCAGGTATAAAAATTAAACATCGGAAGGATGGTAATTTGATGCAGAACGCGCTGAGTACAGCGTTTGAGATCGATATAACTCGCTGTAGCAGTAAAATGTAAGCATGCCGTTGGCCATGCTCGTGTTTACGGCCTGTAAATTATCCGCTATTGTAGTCGTGGACGATCACAGTTAGGTGGATCCCACGTGGGCGATACCGCACGAGGTATGAAACGGTCCGCCGCATCCAAATCGAAACTAGCTGCACATAATCGTCAGAGCATGACACACGCCGTCCAGTTTTAAACTTCTCGTATTTCTTGTATAGAAGCTATTGCCCTGATATAAAATAATTTTCCTCAATTGTGGAATCCTTGGAAGAGTTTAAAACTGTTTTCGTGGTGGAGTCCGTATTGTGTCTGACGATTCATCGGACTCCGACCCCGGCAGCGTATAGGTAAGCGTGTCAGTCTCTAGTTACAGTGGTGCCAGTTCGTGTCCGTCAACAGGCATTTTTTAAATTTTTAATTGAGTGTTTTCTGTGTTGTCTGAATCATTATTCCAGATAAATTCAGGGCACCAGTAGACTCAAAGACAAAAGAAATAACACGGTTGTTGGATGAACGACTCAAATAGCAAACAACCATTAAACGCCTTTTTGTGAGTATAATGATTAGAATCGCAATGAATATATTTTATGATTGGAAATTACGAAATATTATATTTACATTTAGTTTTTATAATTACCCTTCTAAATATTTTCTTTCGTTCATTTCCCTATGATAATTAATCGAAAGTATCGTCTACAGTTGCAATACTTGACAGTAACATATGACTGTCAAAGTTTTTAATTTGAAAATTGGAGACAACACTTTTTTTTTATATATTATTCAGGCTTTACCAACGGGCGTAGATTTGTACCCGCGTCCTACCGAATGTCTTATTCGATTTTTTTTTAAACTGCTAAACGTCTCTTAACAGCGAGATTTTTAGAGAAGGTAAAAGATGGGTGGCAAGGAATGGGAAGGAATTCGGCAATGGCCTTTTGAAGGAAGCATTCCGGCATTTGCCTGGAGTGATTTGGGAAACCATGGAAAACCCAAAGTCTGACTCGAGGGTTACCGCTCAACCACTAGGCTCACTGTACAATTTCTTACTATATTTTGTGGTAACTAAGGAGTTTTGATAATTGTTCCTTTGCGATGGAGACTTGAATAACTGGCTAATCCTTGTTTTGCAAGTTTTACTAGAATCTGCCTTCGCCAAGCGTGGTGCGTTAGCGGATAATACTTTGCATCCCATGCGGTAGAACGAAGGTTCGAATCCCTGTCCGGGCATACAGGCTTCCTTAAGGCCATGGCCGATTTCCTTAACGTTCCGGGGACGCGTTCTTTCCCGCCTCTAGTGACCTCAACGTCGACGAGGCGTAAAGCCATAAGCAAATATATATATATATATGCCTTCTTTATGTTAAAAGCTATTTCTGTGTGCCATGTGAATTTTTTCTTCGTTGTGAACGTAATTTCACATAACTTGACCATTCTAAGTTTTAATATCGCAACAATGTCATACTGTAGCAAGAATGTACAATTACAATGTGATATGTGTTTAACACTTCTGTGAAAGTTTTCGCTAGAAGTAACATTCGTATACAGTTTTTTTTTTTTTTCAAATATTAGGTATTTCATTGTATAATTCCTCATTCACTGGAGAAAATCAGTTAATTGTTTTCACTGCACCCACAAAGGAGCGGGACAGGTCTTTTTACTGAGTGCGTTTTGCTGTCGGCAGTGTTCCTAGTTTTATCATATAGCAAAAACGAATCTTCCACTTTCTAAGTACGAGCTGTGGTTATGACTGAAATAACTGTTGGTATTTATGAGTAGGGGACCCGCTACGCCAAGAGTGGAGTGTCTGCCGGAAATCCAAAGGTTATATGGCTGGAATAAAAAAACAATTAGAATTTTCAAAGGACCTCATCTTGATTTTAACATATCACTAGCCAGATATTTCAGTGGGTCCAATTTCACGATAAGCCCTCAGCCTGATGAATTAGTGGAACGCCTAATGTACGTGGTAGTTTCAACTTCATCACCACATTATAATGCTGGGTAATTTCAGGCAACATCTGGGTCCGAAACGGAACAAAAACCTATCAATGCTTTCTATCGTTACACAATTCATCATCTTCTACCACTGTCCAACGCATTCCGCTACTTTGCACGTTTTCTCGTACTCTCTTGACCCAAGTAAATGACGTGGTCACTAAAGTATAAAAACAATAATAGAAATTGCAACAGCAAACAACATTATTTGCGAAACAGAAATACCGATCTAATATTGTTTCAGATCGTTCAATCAGCTTATGTAATCTTAGTAGGTATAGTCTTTAAAGAACAAGATGAACAAACATTAGCATATATTTTACTCCGAATCAACACTAGGTATATTCAAAAATCAAAAGTTATTAAAAGAAATCTAATGTACGCTGTATCCCAACATCTCCTTACTCTGCTGCGCATAGAGCACTGTCCTATGATGCAGTTTTCTTCTCCGCCGAGATGACCCACCGGAATGTGATGATTGTGTCGTACCTTTGTACTAGCAAACGATCTTGTCCCTTACATTAAATACCTGCAACGTGCCCAATGTTTGAAAATTGTGTTTCTTGTTTGGCTACACAGCCATGTTTTATCATCTTATATGACTGTGCTGTCTCTATTTACAGTTGGTTATGCAGACAATAAGTTGCGTTGCCGTATCAGTTGTTTGTTAGGGTGGTAAAGACCTCGCTAACGACACACCTTAAAACTCTCAAGAAGGCAAAAAAAAAAGTCTAATACTACTACTACGGTTGAGAATTTGTATAATAGTAGAATAAAGTCATTGGAATCTCTTGCAGCTAAAATACCCGTACACTTTGCCAATGCAGAGAGAGAATCTAAATAAAACAATTGTACTGATTTACATCGAGAAACTTGATTGGTACTAAGTTTAAAAATACAAGTATTCCGACGTAAAATCGTGACGTGCAAAATGAATGCCTTTAAATGTTTCTATACTTAAAATTTAATGCGTGTTTATGGTATGGTAGCCCTCAAGTCGCCGGTCCAGGTAGCGTAGGGGCTTGCCTCGCGTTTCCAGGGTCGCCGATTCGAGTCCGACCCAGGGCATGGGTGTTGTGTCTGCCCTGTGTTGTCTCCACCGAAAATGATAATATAGTACAGGTAAATTCGCAGAAACAGAAACAAACCTACAGATGGCTAAAAAATGAAAAGCCATCTTGTTATATATATATAAAGTGGCTAAGGCTCTTGCTTTCAAAAAGTTTATTACTCCAGTCCTGGGATCGAAGGAAGTTTTAAAAGTTGTGTTTAATTATATGAGGTAAGCCAGGTCGCCCCGTGGTTTGGATTCCACGTTAAACTGTAGGTCCCAGAGGAAAGGAACTGACCATCCTACTCCTGACACAGTGGCTTAGTATGCCTCCTTCGGGAGGATCCAAAGAACCTTCGGGTTGTGGACTAAGTTAGTTTTATGTACATATATATATGTTCTTCGTACAAGTCCACAGTTTTATCCAATCGTAACACGCTGAAGAGCCAAAGAAACTGTTACATTTGTCTAATATCGTGTAGAGCCCCCGCGAGCACGCAGAAGTGCCACAACACGACGTGGCATGGACTCGACTAATGTCTGAAGTAGTGATGGAGGGAATTGACACCATGCATCCTGCAGAGCTGTCCATAAATTCGTAAGAGTACGAGCGTGTGGAGATCTCTTCTGAGCGGCACGTTGCAAGGCATTCCAAATATGTTCAACATTGTTCAAGTCTCGGGAGTTTGATGGCCATCGGAAATGATTAAACTCAGAAGAGTGTTCCTGGAGCCACTCTGTAGCAATTCTTGACATGTGGGGTGTCGTATTGTTCTGCTGGAAATGCCCAAGTACGTCGGAATGCACAATGGACATGAATGGATGCAGGTGATCAGCCAGGATGCATACGTACGTGTCACCTGTCAGAGTCGTATCTAGACGTATCAGGGGTCCCATGTCACTCCAACTGCACACGCCCCACACCATTACAGAGCCTCCACCAGTTGAACAGTCCCCTGCTTGACATGCAGGGTCCATGAATTCATGAGGTTGTCTCCACACCCGTACACGTACATCCGCTTGGTACATTTGGAAACGAGATTCGTCAGACCAGGCAACATGTTTCCAATCATCAACAGTCCAATGTCGGTGTTGACGGGCCCAGGCGAGGCGTAAGGTTTTGTGTTGGGCACTTAGCAAGGGTACACGAGTGGACCTTCGGCTCCGAAAACCCATATCGATAATATTTCGTTGAATGGTTCACACTCTGACACTTGTTGATGGCACAGCATTGAAATCCGCAGCAATTTGTGGAAGGGTTGCACTTCTGTCACGTTGAACGATTCTATTCAGTCGTCGTTGGTACTGTTATTGCAGAATCTTTTTCCGGCCGCAGCGATGTCGGATATTTGATGTTTTACCGAATTCCCGATATTCATGGTGCACTCGTGAAATGGTCGTACGGGAAAATCTCCACCTCATCGCTACCTCGGAAATGCTGTGACCCATCTCTTGTGTGCCGACTATAACACCACGTTCAAACTCACTTAAATCGTGATAACCTACCATTGTAGCAGCAGTAACCGATATAACGCCTGCGCCAAACACCTGTTGTCTTATATAGGCGTTGCCGACCGCATCGCCGTACTCTGTTTTTGCAAACGCATGCCTATACCACTTTCTTTGGCTCTTTAATGTAAAACTCTGTATACTTATACAGTAAAACAAGGGGGTAAATACTTTGTACATTTGGTTTGCAAAGAAACAACCCCTCTCCCGTAGCCCCCTTTAAAGAAAATTTACGGGTATAAAGGTTAAATTTTTTTACAAATAACTCGACTGCAACAGAAAAAATTCTGTCATAGTTGATGGTGATATTCTGAAGGATCATAAAATTTCCCGATTATTGGCGTGGGACCAGTTCTGGTCGGGCAATTAGTGCCGAGGAATTCCAATTTGAAACTTAAAAATGGTTTTAAAGTTTGCGATAAATAAACAGTTTTTACCAGATCTCGAAGGAACTTATGCTTTAAAACAAAGAGAATGATATTGTTAACATTTATTTTGACGCAATCTTGAAAAAAACTTCACTTTTTTCCTTAAATCAAACACAGATATTTTACTGACACAGGCTCTTTTAGTGCAGGGGTTCAGTTACTAGCGCATCGTTTTTCCATCCGACGGATACATTTTAAGTAGTTTTTGAACAAACTTTAGTTTCTAATGCATCACGAAAAATAGCGATTGGATGTATCGCATTTACTAGAGGAAAAATGAAAATATTTTGCGTATTTCAGATTCAGCCAGAGAGATAGCTAGTTCAATCTATCGAAGAAAACCCAACCAGTTCGTTGTAGTTGATTTATCTTTTCGTGCAAGCTTTTCTAATAGGCGTCGGAACAGGTCGTTAGTGATTGAAGCAGCCGGCGTCCATTGTGCTCTCGCAGTGCTCTCACAAAATCAGCGCCACTGGGATCCGCACCGCGGGGCTTAATTTATCAAGTGACGGCTGAGCGAAACAATAACAAAAGGTGGCACCACAAAAGCCTCGTGCAAACGATTTTTATTGTCTGACGCGAGAGAATGGAAACGGATTAGTATTATATTGACACCCAGCTGGCAGACGTCTGCATAGAGGTGAGGAGGGCTGAGAGACTCTAACCTTCCGCCAATGATTACAGGCTCGCAGTACCACAAAGACGCTTACTCTGAAATTGGTGACGTATAAGACAATGACGTTGATCAAGCACGTGCTTGACTGGACGTGAGAAATAACGCGAAATAAACCAACTGTTGATGTGAAAAGGTTGTACATTATTTATATCTTTTATATCTAAATATACTCGGTAATTCGTTAGACCAGGATTTCTCAAATTTATAACTCCACGTACCCCTATGAAAATTCCCAAACAATGGTGAATCCCCCCCCCCCCCCACCGAAAAAAGAAATTTTGACTAAAAATGTAATACAGTCACAGAGAGCAATATGTTATTAATTAATTTGATGGATGGGCTTTGTTTCTTTCGTAAATTGAGTCGATTTTAGGGGCAATTTTGCTCATTTTCAGTCTAAATCCACCATGTTGCGTGTTGCACTATGGAGATTCCCAGTCAGCCGCCATAACGTAAATCTTGACGTGAACCTCCTACGTTCAGTTGGCGAACCGCTAGGGATTTGCGTACCCCATTTTGAGAAACCCTGTCTTAGACATTTCGGAATGACTTCATTGTTCTTGCTTGCCATCGAATGTTATTCCATCTTGAAACTTCTCTTTAATGTTACGATCACTCCTCTTTTACTAGCCCGAACATATACATCTACCACACGTATTAAATCCTCCATTCTATAACTTATGCCAAGCACAAAAGTGTGATTACTAATGACTGATGTCATTGAACCCCATTAACTAATTAGACTTGTCCATGAGCCACCGTTGAACTGATGTGATAGAGTTGTTCTCACCACTTACACCCTCAAAAATATACATCATGTCAAATAAGAAAGAAGTTGTTAACCCAAAAATTTGCTGCAGCTCACTTCGTTAGTAAAAATAGAAATTACTTAATAAATCATAAACAGGAATGGGCATCGTCACCATGCATTCATAAAACAATACTGCACTGAATTTTGATTTACTACAAATACATCAGGTTTAAAAACCATTTACAAAATATTCAATACTCGAAACCACATTGCTTCGTATTAATTACTGGTGCAATACTGATAAAATATGTTTAATTATCAGTTTACACATACCCGCTGCTAGGCCATTGTCTGCCACTTAACATATCGACAACCATTCGTTCTTCCCTGGAGCTACGACAATCATAATGCATCTCGCAGCCAACTCATAATTTTACAGTCTACCGATTTGTGCATTACCAGTAGGAAGTGAATATGAAAGGCCGAGTTTGTATGAATCGGAAGCAAGCTGTAACTTTGGTAAGAGCTGTGTATAGACAATAACCCATGTCACTAGTGTAACTATGGAATTTTCCTTATTTCCACGTAACGCTCATTTCACACTACTGGAAAATACAGTGAGAACTCGTTTAACGGTTGGCTATTACCTTACAAATGTGAGGAAAGGATTGATGTTGAACCAACAACAATTTATAAGAGATCAGTCGTGTCCAGAACCTGGTCTTAGAATTCACTCCGAATGATTTACGAACTTCAAATCCTGAAAGTAACCACGGGTCACTCTGTGGCAGGCGACATACAGACTGCAAAAGACCAGAAGATAGATTACTAAAATAAGCGGTGCAAATGTTTAGGGTCTGGATTAATTTTTAGTTATTTAAAATCCTTTTTCAAGCTCTATTAGCCATTTAACCAATTTAATCAATTTCAAGTGGTTTACACTTGTAATATTACGATATTAAATATGGTTCGGTGAAATAAAGGACACCGCAAAAATCAGAATAATTAGGAACTGCAAGGTCTAGACTAAATTTAGCTAATAGTAAATTGATTAGGAGAATTAAGTTTCGATTAGCCTTAATATTCAAAACGTGGTGGTGGCCAACCGGTTCGATGTTCTAAGCTATTGCAGTAAACGTGTGGTGGACTAATGTTTGTGGTACAGTACTTGATAACTTTTTTTAAAATTATTTATCCACCTCCTGTTTCGATCTGGTTTGGTACGTCACCTGGCGACCTGACGGCTACAACGAACTATTTAAAATTAAATTAACCTGCTTCTAGAACTGTGCATGAATAATCTGCAAACTTTAAATAGCACTAAGTTCGAATTGAGACAAGATATTTCGCGACGTACAATACATACCACATAAATGTCTTACAGTAGGTTTACTTTCTTTTGCCTCACCGAAAAAGAACCTTGCATTAATTGGAACATTTTTTTTTAGTAAAAGTATGCGATAACCGGATACCATAACTTTCTAAATAACCGCAATCAGTCTTTTTAACGTTAAACTATGGTTTGATGGGAAATATTACTCATACTTAGCGATTATGCCGGGAGTCCGCACGGCTTGGTTGTGAGCAGGCACGCATTAGATTTTAACGGTGAATTCCCAGTTTCCGATCGACCTAAAGTGATTAGTGTCTGCTGTCGCCCTCTGCGAGTCCGTGGGACAATAATTGACAATATTGGCCGCCCCGCCGGCTGTTCGTTTCACGGGCCAAGGGAATTCATTAGGGCGAAATTTGCGTCCGCTATCCCGGGACGGATATTTGCAACGTCCACCAGGTAGGGGTGGCGGCTGCGCTTTCACGATGGGAATCGAAACGATATATAATGGGACCTTTGTAATATGAAACGCGAAATTCCGGAAAAATCTGAATGGGACGGACGAGCGTGAAATGAAAACGCAGATATCTGCTTTTTAAAATAAAATACATCACCCAGAAAAATTTAGGTATAGTGAAGGTATTGTATTGTTTCCAAAATTACGTTTTGTTTAAAATTTAACGAAATTCCGGTTATTGTTATTTCTGTAACAGCATCGAATAAAATATGAAATACTGCACCATGTTGATAGGTGATATGAACGGTTTACTAGCGATGCATACAATCCTGAATATAATAGGAAAATTCTGAAAACTTTTATCAGAAATTGGGACGAGGTATAGAATACAGTCACCTTTACTGAAAGAAACAGATCCAACGTACACAGTCAGCGTGATTCCATTGCAGATCAGGTGGAAAATTTCTCAGACTATGCTGTAAAAGTGTCAAATACAGAACTTTTTGATGTTAAATTGAAGAAAGCATAATGACTGATATGAGCAAAACATAAGTATTACGGCTGTTTACTGGTAGAAGAACCTACGTGAAAAAAGTGAACAGTTATGTGTTTATAATATTTAATAACAAATTAAAATATAATAGCTCATTCCAGATTTTAGGTAGTAAAGAATAACAATGAAAATGAAAATTATAAATATGGTGTTTTAAAACAACCATCTTCCCTTCGACTACTAGATGTAGTCGCCTGCTAGTATCTCCCTCCATCTTTTAATTTATCTTCCAGGCATTCCACGGGGGGTGCAAGAAGTATTCTTTTCCTGCCCATCCTTTTCACAAATTTGACATACTGTTAATTATATTATGGCTATATTAATCTAGACGTTTAGTTTTAATTTCTCTGTTTTTGTTTTATACTTGATATGATGTAGCAGTGTTTGCCCTATGGTACTCGTAAGAAAGGTTCTTTAAATTCAAGAAATATGAATGAGCTGAGCTATTATATTTTATGTTTTAATTTCTTATTAAATATTTTTGACACATACTTCTTCACTTTTTTCAACATACGTTGTCACAAGTAGACAGACGTAATACTTATGTTTTCCTGATATCAGTCATTTTGCTTTCTTCCGTTTTAAACAAATGATGTATGAGCATAAAATATTTAAACTTACTAGACATTCAGAAGTTGACTAGAAAGCTGAATCAATAATCTCCATAATCAGATCAAAATTTGCATCACACAAACAGGATAGTATGTGATTGAATCGCTAGTGATAGTAAAAAAGTTAAAGACTGTATCAGAAAATGAATGATATAAAATTATAAGGAACCGTAATTAGGAGAAAGAAAATACGTCGATCATCTGTACTGGAGTGCAAACACATTAAACTGGGGATAAAACACAAATAAGCAGAAGTCAACTCACGAAGTGCAGTGTTGATAATGTATTGAGCGTATAGGTCATATTTATTTAATGTGCCCTGGACTCCAGTTAAAGAATATACGAAACATTAAACGCGGAGCTCTAGAAATAAACAGGAATCTACAAATGATCGTCGATGCTAACAATAAAGTTTCGAATTCAACTGAAACAAAAATCGATTAATACGAGTATACAGTGCCTTCAGATTTTGATATAGTATGTACAACGCTTCCTGGATGAAATGCACTCCATAGATTATCAAACAGCGTTCAAATACCAATGAATCTTTCATCAATACGAATGTCGGGAATGGCCCCTCTACGCATCAGCAGGCTGTCAAATACCGCGGGGTTTCTACAGAATTAAAGTACTTGAATAAACCAGAAGTGCGGTGCCCTCCCTCCACAGCTTCTACTGACAGGACACGAAAACCCTACTTACGTAACCTGGTCCGTTCATTACTCGGAAAAAATTATAGCAAACTTATGAGGAAATAGGACAATGAGCGGAGACAGAAAATGACGTGAACCCAACTGTGCATGATACTATACAGAAACGCTGAACTAAACCTAATCCATACAATGTAAGAGAACATACAAATCTCAAAGTGAAATTTTAAAATCATTCCTCAGTTTATCATAAACAAGGGAAATAGATTAAAAACAGACTTTTATTGATTTTAAGAACAAAACCTATACAAATAATTCCATTTAAAATTGTTTCTTTGCTAGTTGGAAGTGATTTGAAGTCTATTTAGAAAACAACATATGCGAGTAATCGGCACCGCTAACAATGGAGTAAAAAGCATCCAATTACTGAAAGCAAACAAGCAACCGCATCATTGCAAGTACCTGACAACTTTATACAAGCACTAATGTTTCAAATATGGTTAAAAAGCAATTTGCTAAACTCAGATTCAACATTTTCTTTCTTTTCTTATTTACTCTCCAGGGATAATATTAAGCAGAAATTCCCTAGACAGTAGAAAATTTAACGCTTTAACAACGAGTATCCGAGACCGCGGAAAATGATTGGTTAATTGCGGTATTGTTACATTTCATCGCAGTTGCATAATTAAATACAATTGGTATTCAATAATGCACATAACCTTAAAAATGATGTAGTGTTGTATTATTTTTTAGCTTTGTTAACAGCCATATCTCTTCACAAAGAGTATGAGATAAACCTATATCGAATATAAATAAACAAAATGAGATAATCATTAAAATGTAGATTCAGCTAATTATATACCTTCCTTTTAAGGTTGATTTGCATTTTAACCGTATCGAACCATTGAATCGCTTAAATAAGTAACCTAAGGACACAGAGAGAAAAGATATTTGCCCGTTGTTGGCCCGGCGTACGTATGACCTACGCGATGACGAAACTAGCCTTTTATTAGTATTCATGACACTACTGAAAGCCACGTTCTTCACTGGGAGAGTCATCTGTATCTGAGTCAGCTGTATTTTTGAAGCGCCCAGTGTAGTGCGGAGCGCTATCAAGATATCTGGTATCAGAAGTGAGCGAGCGATACGATGATCGCGCGCTGCCTCGCTTCCGGTGTGACGTGAATGGCGCGCCGCGCGGTCTGATATGATGAATGGGTACTTTCCATTACTGCGACAGGACGGCTGCGCATCCATCAGAGCAGTATCAGGCTCGGCAGCATGTGCTGCGCGGAGGGCGAATATTTGTGTACCATTTGGATCTGCACACACGAAAGATCAAAATTATATCTTCAGAATACGTTATAGGTTTAAGATTTAATTGTACAAGCGAAATAAGTATATTGATTCTTAGTATCATCTCCAACACCATGTTTTATGAAATTTATATGTAACTAGCTGATACCCATGACTTCGTACGCGTCGATTAAGAATTTCTTTGCCAGAATTGAATATATAAATTTGTTGGTAACAATGGATTGGTCCCAAACAACATCGAGTCTGCATAAATAAACAGGAAAGCCATCACTATATCATTCTACCGTGGAATCTGTCTCTTGAAGAGAATCAATTTCCAACATATAAAAAAAAAAACAGAAAAACAAACGTAGGTGAGTGGATGTGGGGGGGGGGGTTATTGACTAAGGGCAACTTTATTTCAGCTTGGTCTTTTCTTCTTTCTTCAGCATGTCCATCCGATTCTTGGGTTCTAATAACTTTAGCTGCTCGTGCTCTGCTAGAGCTACAACTTAGGCCAGTTTACGCCCGCAAGGCATGTCAAAGAAGAAGGAATAATAAACTGGTGCCAGAAACATTTAAGCTGACACAAAGTAATAGGACAGAGAAAATCGACATCTATACTAAATACTACGTTTTTTCTCTAAACAAAATTTATTAACAAATTATACACTAACATAATGCGCGAGAAGCACAGCTTGAGCAACCGACGCAACATTATAGACTAACACACATCCGTTTCTCTGTCAACATTCGATAAGTTCTCAAAATTTCGTGACTGCAACTGTTAGTCATACCGAAAAAAAATGTCCTGTGCCCTCCCTACAGATTTTCTTGTCAAATTCCGTCAATATCGGTTTAGGCATTTAGTTATCAAAACGTAACAAAAAGGCAGAGACTTAATTCCGCATTTATAGTATTATAACTGCAAATCACACACAGACTGTTGCAAATCACCCCTGAGGGCTCAATACAACGTAAAAAATGTACACCTACAGTATTGCAAGACTACCTACGATTTGCCTCACATTGCACCCCTAAATTTGTGATATCTACAGTTTAAAATTCAATCCGAATAACCGACGGTCCAGGCTTGACTCTTACGATAAAAAACAATTTTAAAAAATCTTTGCCTCCACGGAGATTTGAACCGGGGACCACGACCAAACATTAGTAAGCAAGCGCCTTAACCACTGAGCTAGCTGACCGCAACCCGAAAAAAACGCTACAGAGACCTCCATATCCAACGCGTCTGTGTATCGCCGTTCAGTAATTTTTCGAAATTATAAGACAACATTTATTATTTGTACAGATAATTTTTCAACCAAATGTAGACAGTACTTTTCTCCTTGTTTCAAAGCATAAGTGTGCAAAGTTTCACTGTGGATTTGTATGAAGAACAAACAAACCAACAAACAAACCAACAAACAAACAAACCAACAAACATACATACATTCATCTTTATATATATAGATGAGGTATTTATGTTAAACAAACTCCTTGTGATTTATTTATTTTTGCTTTACTAGATTCTTATAAAGAATGGTCATTTTACAATAAATTTCATAAAGTGCCACCGAAACAAAACAAATGACTGTGATCACTCCACAAGTTTATTGTCCCACGCGTTCTGAGACAGGGCGTGGGATGTATAAAAATGTGCAAAAATGAAACTAGAGGCACGACGAAACTGAATAGTAGCTGTAAAAAAATCTCATCGCTTTTGATACAGAACATACAGAACTATATCGGCGATAATTTTTAACTCTTATATATTTAAACTTAAGGAAATTTCTAATCTACAAGTTTTATCAAGCTATAATAAAATCGTACTAATAGTTTAGGACTCGGCTAAACTTAATCTTTCCTATTTTAAAGAGAAACAAGAAAGACGTGAGGTCAAAACAAATTTTATACTTAATCGATTGTAAATTTTCTTGCAGTATTTCAACACTGAAACTAAACTGTTCTCTTCCCTTCTTTTGACAAACAAACAGAAATGGGTTAGAGAAATAACACTGTAGACCTGGGGTGGTGACAAATATAATTCATATCGTGACATTCTATTTCTAGTATATTTTCAAAAGTCTCACTATTTGGGTGGACAGCGAGTTTCAAACCAAAAATCTTCAGAATCGTATTCAGGCATATTTACCACCTAAGCTAAGGACATGTATCACATCAGCTTGCAATTATCTGCAAAAGTAAAGACATTATTATTGTTACTAACATTACGATTGTTAGATACTAATTGCTTTTTCGTAGCAAGGAGCAAACAAAATAATACTATTGATGCAGTGTCAGAGATCATAAACGTGGTTTGAGATGGTCCGATTCTATTGAGGATGATGATTTTATGACGCACGCATTAAGAAGGATGATAGTAAAAAATGGACAGAGAGCATGACCAAGGCTATTTACATTGGTAGTGGGTATGAAGGAGCTGAAAAGGTATTAAGTAAATAGTGTGACTTCATACATAAGCTAGTTGGTTTATTTAAAAACAGTTGAGGCTGTGCTAGAAGTTAATAAATCTTTGAGTGAGTGGACACAGAGAAGTTTAATATTGACTGTTGAATCTATGGTTTTCTGAAGAAAGGGAAAGAGACTTAATTTCAGGTACAGCAAACGTTTTTCTTTCAGATATAAAAAAGGGAAGCGCAAAAGGTAAACCAGAGAACTAATATTAAAATTAATCTCAAGTGCAAAGGATGTAGGAAGCAACAAGAGAACTTGATTAATGTAAAAGTCGACGTGAGGTCAATAGAGGCAGGAAGGGACTCGGGGCAGGTAACGGGAAGAAATTCGGCAATAGCCTTTTGAAGGAACCTTTCCGGCATTCGCCTGGAGTGATTTGGGGAAACCGTGGAAATCCGGATGGCCGGACGAGGATTCGAACCCCCGTCCTCCCCAATGCGAGGCCAGAGTGTTGCCGCCCTCCCACTACCCTCGGTTTTAGATTCGTTGAGAGACAATCTGAGATAGTAAATTGTCAGTAGTTAGATGAAGTAGAGATATTTAAATAGCTCCCACGTGCTGAAGGTTGTAACCGCTCAGTTGAAAGTGTGCGGAGGATAAGGGCATGCGAGCAAGCACAGTGTCAACCCAGATGGCGTTGTTGTAGCTGATGTCTCACCTCGACGATCTGCCGACATCTCTTGCTGTGAAACTGTGCCTCGTCCAGTATTGTGTCATTGTTTTGTCTTTATGTCGTCTCGAACATAAATCTTTGTTAGTCTTCTAATTTTATCTGGGCTGAATTATAATTAACATTCTTTCAGTCCCATACATAACTCATAGAAGAATATATTAGAGTAAATTCATATGTCCTTACAATCTGATGACATGGTTTAAAGTTGCCACTTTTCCGCATCTGTAATGGCTCGATCGGGAAATTGGAACCATTACGTCAGTTGTTAGTGCGGGTTTATTTAAAACATTGCTGACCATAACGATTAAAGTTAAAAGCGGTTAATAATGCGCCAACGTATGAAAATGATCCAACATCAATTCAGTTTCTATGTTACTGAACCTGTTAGATAAATGGTAACGTTTTCTCCTGTAAATAGAGAGATGAGATGTAAACGCCTGTTGAAGTGGCCAATGTAGATTTTACATCGCCTTAATTTCTCCAAATCATCTTAGTCAAATTGCCTTTCCGACCTTCCCCAAAATCATCTCCTGGCAATAATGACCTATTTGGGGATGAGTTGGAGAGCCCCAATGAACAACAAAAGACGTTACTGTGTGTACCGCGTTTTTTGCCTAGGAGATATTAAATACATTTGTCACCTACGCGTAACGTCCTATATGGTCAATATCCAACTAACCTGCGCAATCCTGCCATTGTTTCTTAAAAGGGCTCAATTTGTTGGACTGTAGTCCACCAATACAATGCTGGCTTAAGTTCCGTGCCGATATGGAAAGCGGGATAAATAATTTTCGATCTCAGAATATGAAGGTAACAATAGTTAGAAACCATATAAAACATAACTGATAATGATTTAAGTTAATGCTGTGGTGTTGCCAGCAAATGGAACAAAACGTATTGAAGAAACTGTTGTTTTTTTCCTATTTTATCGGGATGAAACGCAATTCATAAATCATTATTACTATGTGAGCTATGTTAGAAACACGAGTAAAATTCATAACAGGTGGCAGTCATTGATTCAGTTCTACATATGCTACCACACTGCGAATCGTAGTATCTTCGTCTTTTCAGTGTGTATTTCTAACATGTAATTAGAGAATTTCAGTATTCTCCAAGGTTACTTCCAGAAAACCTGAAAAACCTAATTAGTTTGTTCGTTTTTCTCGTCCTTCGCTTTCACTTGCACCACTACTGTCTCCAAAACTGGTAAAGTTGTACTTTAAAGGAAAAGATTGCGAACGTCGATATGCCTTTTTAATAATTTAATTTCCATTATAAATCTGTATTGGATATTACTTACAATCTCAACACACTTCAATGATTCAAATCTTCTATTCAACTAATGGCTAGTCAGTCTAACTACTCATTCATCTCTTTTTGTATTAGAAAATTATCCATGCATTTGTACAACTAGATTATTTAAAATTAATAAAAACTTATATCTCAAGAATAAGTAAAAATACATTAAAACTATCATAAATTATCAGGATTCAATACTATAACAACAATTTTCTGTACAGCTATTACACTTTATGTTCATGTTTAAGTAAAAGAAGTCACTTTCGTTAATGTGGGTACATCAAAAATGTGTCTTTATACAAGATACTGAACGAGTTTGCAGGAGTATGAGTGAATACTGGCATCGTGTATTAGTTGTTAACCATTACAGTTTAAAGCTAAGAGCCCATGTTATTAAAGACGAAGAATAAAATACAACGAATCCAAGAAAGAAAATCAATGCGGTTTTTCCCCCTCATGTCCGCAGTTATTACAGTCCAGAAAACTGAGTTTCAGTTGCAGATCTGTCGATTTTAATTCTCTCCAACTATAACCACATTCACTCTGAGTCAATAATGTCCCTGTGTTCAACGTATAGGAAACGAATCCCATAGCGTCAGAATTTTTCTGGTTAGTAAGATAAGTAGAATATTACTTTTTTCATGATAAAATAGTTTCAGGAATTTAAAATACATGTGGTAAGACATCATTTGCATTACAGTGTTTTGGGATATTTAAGTGTAACAGGTTATGTACACCATATTTATGTTTGTAAAGACGGAGAAAATGTTACTAATAATTTTAATAAAAAAGTTGGAACCAGAATATCATTTGTCTGGAATAATCATCAGAGTATAGTCAGGTATCTATGAAGGATTTTTAACGTTTCAATTAATCACGCACGGCGCATTGTGATAGACCTAACGAAATGAAGCCGAGTTATAGTTAATTTTAATAAACACTTCACATTTAAAACAAGGTATTAAACAACATAGTACTTGAAATCACTTGTGCAGACGAAGATTATTTGCATCAAATCCCAAAACTTTTAGCAAGATTTCAGAAAAAGAGAAGTTGAGAGGTCTGGTTACAGAGAAAGAATCATGCCACCAGGGAAAATATTCTGGAGAAGTTGAAAAAGTGAAAACCTGGGGGCAAGTTTTGCTGAAAAAAAAGATTATTTTAAGAATTTAAAAGAGTTCAAACACTCAGAAGGTTGTGTTCTTCCCTCCTAGTAGAAATCAGTTAATTCAGAAGCTTTTAATCTCCCAAGGAGCTTTATAATTATCAAACGCAAGCTCTGAGGTGCCCATTTATTTCGCTTTGTAATACACCAAACAATAATCACAAAGATCTGAACGCCATATATGAAAACTTTCCGTGTTGAAAATGTTATCTGATTATACAAAATCCCAATAAAGCAAGCATTCTTAAAAGTTTCTAGCTTTTACAGTAATTTCATATTCTGAAATATATGTGGCAGAAACATATTATAGAGACCCTTCACGTAGACATTCTCTTATTTTAGGTTTGCTTATAGTCTAGATATGGTTAATAGGTGATAACTAGACTGAATGTAATACATTTGTGTTACGTGTCTCATTACCCGCAATGTAATTTTAGTTACTCAAAAACAGTGGATTATACAGGAATTGATTGTGCATGCCAACAACTGCGGTTAAATTCTGAATAATATAAAAAAAAAAAAATGTAGAGTTGCCAACCCATGCAATCATGGTAGACATGACGGCTAAGTAGAAAAAAGGGTTTTGGAACAGCTTTGAAAACTGCCTGTAAAGCAATTGTGAATTATAAGATCCACCTCATCTTCTACAAATAAAAATGTAACTAATTATTCACATAAAATGAAACTATTATTTACGACTGTTACTGATTTAATCGGCATGTTGGAATAAACCGAAGATACGATAGCAATAATTCTTTTCAACAGAAATCACATATCGTTAAGGAAACGAAATAGAATGCACACTAGGTCATTTGAAACTGATGTTTATAAAATTATCTGTATCTTGGGTGCATAATATATTATTGGTTGTAATCGTTAACCGAAGTCTCTCAGGACAAGGATAATCAACCACTGAATTTTTTATTTTAAATTTTCTACTGTATGATGTTTACCCGGTGATTTAATAAGTTTGATGCAATAACGACTTCAGATGCTGGAAATCGTTTGATCTGCTGCACATAATGGGCAAAGCCTGATATGAACTGTCAAGAAACACTATTGCATCAGAGAGCAAATTATTGTAAAGAATAAACATAAGGTCTTAAAATCTGAGAATATGTTTAAACTGTTCCCATCTTGGAGATTTTCGTGTGTTGATATCTGACAGGGAGCTCTCGGTTTAGTGAGGAATCGCCGACACCTCACAGGGCCCACACATTAATTACAGCCGGCAGGGGCGGCGGCTGCAACTTTAATGAACTTGCCACAGCACAGCCCAGTCAAGTAACGGCGCCGTGGCTAGGAAAATTGTTAATTACGTCATTCATAGAACGCGCTGCTGCCACTTGGATTACAGTGAATTTTGGTTAATAACAGCTCGATCCCGGGAAGCCTTTCATCAGCACCCAGTTAGAGCAGACCTGCTCATTAAAATTACGCAACCAACCTCGCAGTCAGGTTGGTCACCCAAGCTCCAATCTTTTTCAGGTTCCACTAAAGTGCTCCAGATCGTTAAGTAACCAAATGAAATTTCATATCCCGAAGAAAAAAATCAGGTGCTTAATTTTAAGTTCATCAACGAGAAGTTAAAATTCGATTTTATGATCCGAGAACTAGTGATTATAAAATAAAAATTGCATAAAATCATCTAACTGTTCCATAACGAAAATCATCTATAACGAAATCATCTATAGCAAAAAACCCCCTGGTGGTGTGGGTGAGCGGAAAAACACTTCAGCAGGTACCTTCACAAAAAGCCATCTTCAAATTCGTTCCTGTTCCCCCCCCCCCCTTTCCAAGTTTTCTCACCTCTAAGGGCCTCGAGGTCGACAAGGGAAAAGCACGAGGAAAAAAAGCTAACGAACAAATTAATTTCCATTATAAAATTGCTATAGTCAGTTTACTATCTCCAATACTAACTTTCAGCACAATTGTTTGAAATCGTTTTTCAACTTTAATTGCTGCAAGCCAGAAAACTGCGTCTTATTTGTAAAATTACATGAAGTTTTACCTAATTTCCCCTTTCGTTAATTTCTACTTGACTAGCAAACTTAATAAATTACAGCATTTATTCCTGCGTATATGGAATGATTAGTTCTTAATATCTTAATTTGTTTCGTATATACTCAACTGTTAACAGTGACAATGGCTTAGTTTAAATATAACAGTTAAAAAATGTTGCGATAGTTCTTGATAAATATCATTTTTCAATGTTACTTAAAAATAATTAGGATTTTGAGGAAAAAAATTCTTTTCATGACAAGAGATAACAATAGACTTAAGTCCTGTAGATACACACTTTATCATGAAATTATTATTTTCTTAAAGATAATCATTGGATTATATGATTTTATGCTTCTTGAAATATTTTGATGTCAGCTAAATAATTTGATACAGTTATCCTCAATCATATTTACACCTGTAGATTAAACACAGTCTTATCCGATTCTGTCATTAATGTACGTCGCGATTTCAAACGAGCGTATGTTTTGAAGATAAAGAAACTATTCTGGCTATTCTGAGCATAACATCTCTTCATACATACGGAAAATTTGTTGTGATTTATTTCGAAACTAACAGTGGCGCAAACTTCATTCGCATATTCACCTATACATACACTAAAACTTCAAACGCAAAATAGTCTGTACATTTAAAAAAAAATTAATTTGGTATAATAATAATAAGCTACTTACAAGGAACCAACTTGTTTAAAAAAAAAAAATTGCATCTGTCTGTCTGGAAGTTGAGATAAACGGGATTCATGTATAAACAATGGTCCAATTTTTACTTTCCATGATTGACACCCGTTTTCCTGCAATTACAATAGAGTATGTCCGTATATTTCAGTTTGATATGATGACGGCAAATTAAAAATTTAAGAGAAAAGTGTCGTCAAATTAGCATGAATTTTTCGTTGAACACGATTCACGATAAAATTAATGAGCAGGGATTAGATGTAGTTTCGATAAATGTACAGCCGAGGATCCAGCGTGCATGTAGTATGATTTGACATAAATTTAAGATACACGTAAAAACTACTGGTCAGATTTTGATGTGGTTTAGTGTTAGCCCGTGCTTCCACGGAATAATAGGATATGATTCATTTGATGTGACGTAGAAATGCTGAGAAATTTAATATAATTTTGGAACCGAATCTCTGAAAAACTATTTGGCGGATTTGCGTGTTGTTTTGACTACCGTATATTCCGTGCTACGCCTGTAAGTTATGACATGTTTCATTTTCCTATGGCATCATAACCTAATAAATTTAACATAATTTTTCTGAATCTATTCACGCAAAAACTACTTGTTGGCTTTTAACAATGATTCGATTTAATTACAGCCCGTGCCCCTAAGAGTAGAATAAAGTTTTTTTTTATTTTAATGTGAATTCTAAAAGCCAAGGAGTTAAAAGTTTTCATAAATCAGTTGCGACATCAGAGAAAGATACTTCTTGCAGTCGAAATGTTTACCAGATTTCAGCGTGTGAGCGTTTTTTTTTTTTTTTTTTTAAACAGTTTAACGTCCCTTTTTAACAACGTGGTCTTTAGAGACGGGAAAGGATGGGGGCAAGGAATGGGAAGGAATTCGGCCATGGTCTTTTGAAGGAAGCATCCCGGCATTCACCTGGAGTGATTTGGGGAAACCATGGAAAACCCAAATCTGGATGCCCGGACGGGGATTCGAACCACCGTCCTCCCGAATGCGAGGCCAGAACGCTGTGTGAGCGTCATAGTATTATTGGTAACAATGAAGTTACTGTTCATGTGAAGTCTCTGCATGCAAAAATAATTTACCTTCAGTGATCTACAGAAGCCATGGATCATGCAGTGCGCTCTAAAAACCCATTCGTATGAAATTTGCGCAGCTGTTAGTTTCGAAATAAATCACAACAAATTTTCGGTATGTATGGAGAGATGGTAAGCTCAGAATAGCCAGAATATTCTTCTACTGATGCGTGTCCACTAATGGATGTTTGCGACCAAATTTTGTATATCTTTAATGGCCCTTGCAGATTTTCAGCTGTTAATATTTTAATTAAAACTTTTTCTTTAGGGCAAACGTTTTTGATTGGTTCCATTTTCAATTTTAATAGCTTTATTCTAACCTGCCTTGTTTAGGTCTTTTAATTTGTGACCTGGACGACATCTAGAACTTTATTGTACGGTAGTCACAATTTTCCCTGAATTGCTGGTTAGCGAAGTATAAGCTAGCCTCAAAATTTTGGTAGGAGAAATTTATAAAAAGGAAAAATGCCGAGCGAAATCAAAGGCCACAGATAGCAGAAGAGGAGGGAACAATGATGCTGGAAGTTTGACTTTCACAACACCGGATTGACGGAAGATATCCTACGACAATGAGCAACATCAATCGTCGGAGAAACTTCAGTGTGCTCCAGATAGGCCGTCTTCTGAGCGACAGCTGGGGCCGTCTTAGTATTCCAGGAGGTCAACTCTTGATGGTCGGGGCGGCTGACTTTGCTGCCGGTTCCAGGAGACTCTACTTTCGGAGCGCACACAACACCAAGAAAAATGAACACTAGTGGACCGAAGTGCGGCTGTGACAATTGGTGGTGGTAATTGTAGTATTAGTAGTAGTAGAAATGATTTTAGTAATAGTATTAGTAATGTTAGTAGTAATATTAGGGACAATAGTAGTAGTAGTAGTAGATGTAGTAGTGTGGTGCCCATTCTGTTTAATAACAGTAGATGGAATAGATTTTGGAAATTTAATCAAAATTTTCTTGGATTCATTGTTTATATGTTAATACGTTATATATATATATATAGGATAAAATATATGTACATGTTAAGTAATGGAAATAAGGGCCCAGATTAGATACTAGGTGCTGGGCTATGTTGTATATGGAAAATAAATAATAAATAAATAGCGAAGTATAAGACCACGATTGATCAGTGCACCCGCCAAGTCGAATCAACGGCGGCACTGCCTACCCTTTTCTCGAAGCGATTCCGGCCATTTTTTAACCTCAATTTCTTCGGTCGTGTTTATGCTACATGTCTAAAATTTCTGTTATGCATAGATATCAGCAATCATAGCAAACATACTAAATTTTATTTTGCTATTGTTCATAGTTCTGTTGTTATTAGGATGCAAACTACAGCGATTTTGTCACTCACTGACTGATGATCATCAAAATTCTAAGGCACTTCACGTAGCCGCAGAAAGCTGAAATTTGGTACACAGATAAAATTTTACACACATATTATAAGAAAAGTCTGAAACTCGTAAATTTCCATATACCTACCCCTAACAAGAAATCGCTTTTTACCCTAATTAATCTATAAACCTCAGATTTTCACTGTAGAGTTGCTTACTATGTTTAACTAATGTGTTGATTTTTACTTCTTTCCTTTTCTTACTTTGGAAGTTATTGAAATTCAAAATTTTATTTCGATACATCACCCAGACATCAAAATTCCACTGTACTTCCAGCAATCCTAGAAATAAGTAAGTTGGTACACATATACGGTTTCATCCCTAAATCATAAGAGAACTCTGATATTGCAGTTTTTTCCCGTATTTATTTAATTACAATCCCAAACATGAAAAATTCTGGCACATATTTGCGGCTTAATTACTTTTCTCCGGATGAAGCTATAAACCTGATTTTTCTATACTATATAGACGCAAGCAAGTTTAACAATAGCCTTAAATTTTACTTTGTTCCTATGGTTAGTTTGGAAGTTACTTGTTATTTATTTGAGGTGGTAGTCAAACCAGCGGCAACGTTCATTGCTTGGCTACGACGCATATTAATTGTTTTCAGAGATTGGGGCATTGTTGCTAATGATATTCCTGATTTTTCCTGTATTTATTCAGTGGCAACCCAAACGTTCCGGTGCATATTTGAAGGTTAATTGATTTGTTCTGAATGAATCTATATGCTCAAACCTGTCTCATGAAGAGAATCAATTTCCAATATATTTAAAAACAGAAAAACAAAAGAAGGTGTAGGGATGTGTGTGTGTTTTTGAATGTTGCAGCGATTGTAAGAAATACGGTTGCCAATGTAACTTAGCAAAACATCTTAGATAACTGGCTTTCTTTTCGTACGAATCGAAATTGCATATTAACCATTGCCACGAATGCATAATTTTACAGCTTGGTTCAGGCTTCATTTCCACGTAATCGCTAACTCGCTTTCTTTTGGTACTAATCGAAAATACATATGTGCCATTGCCATGGATGTATAATTTTACAGCTTGGTTTAGGACATGTTTTCACGTGAACACCTAATGTAGTGGTGAGCAGAAACATGGTCTCACTACAATCAACTTCGCCATATAGCATATTTCCTTCTTGGATCCCTGGCACTGCGTCCTATCCTAGATCAACAAGTTTAACTAATATCTTAAATTTTAATTTGTTCCTGTGCTTAGTTTGGAATTTAATAGTAATTTTATTTATGGTGGTATTTAAACCAACGGCAATTGCTCGGCTACGGCGCAAACTCACTGTTTTCAGGGAGTGGGACATTGTTGGTAACGTATATTGATGTCTTAAATTCTGAAATGTTCTTATCCAGTGATTTTCAAATGGAATAATTTCATTTGAGAGGCGATTCAGAATAAGCGATAAACATACAAAAAGGAATGAGATCCCACAAAAACAATTCTTGTAAAAATAGGCCAAGTATTGTGTTCATGTAGTGACAAAAAGTTATGAGATCATCTTCTGAGCCAAGTCTACACTTTATAGTGTTTATTCGCATCACTTTTTGAAACAGATTGGTTTCTCTCGGTGTCATAGATCGTTTATTTAGGATAAAAAAAATCTGATGACTTGGCCTATATGCACGTTATAACTTTTACTGAAATTGAGGGAATAATATTTACATGTCAAATTTGAAAAAGAGTGAGAGAAATCTTGACTTTTAAGTATTTATAAATTTGATAAAACAACTCATTTAAGGTATTTATATAGGTTAACCAAACATGGCGTTCATAATGTCCAAGTCATCAGATTTTTTTATCCTAAATAAACGATCTATGACACCGAGAAACACCAATCTGTTTCACAAAGTGATTTGAATACACACTGTAAAGTGTGGTCTTGGCTCAGAAGATGATCTCATAACTTTTTGTCACTACATTAACACGAGACTTGGCCTATTTTCACAAGAATTGTTTTTGTGGGATATAATATTCCACTAATGCCTCTATTTTAGATGGTGATTGATATGTTACATTTAATTATTTAAATTAAATGCTGTTAACACTGAAACTTACATCATATTATGGACTGGTGCTAAATCTCATCATAGCATAACACGATCATATTCCAATTGTGCTTGAGTAACTAGAAAGCAATACAAATTTCCTGTAAATCTGAATATTAGAATATTCACTGAAGTGCCAAAAGTCATGTGATAGGAAGATTTAAACATCCAGATGCCGTTATCAACGTGCCATGCAGTCTCAGGGCTTTCATCTGTATTCTCGTTAGTCGTGCTAAAGGTTGACGTGATTACAGCCGCACGTCATGAGCTGAAAGACTTTGAATGTGAATTGGTATTTGACGCTAGACGCATGGGACATTCCTGTTCAGAAACTGTTCAAGCATTCAATCTTTGTTGATCCACAGTGTCAAGAGTGTTGCTGAATATGTAATTTCATGCGTTATTTCGCGCCATGGACAACGCAATGGCCCATCACGTCTACTTATTGATCAAGACCAGCGACATTTGCGTCAAGGTGTCAGTGTTGACAGACAGGCAACACTGAATGAAAGAACAGCAACACTCAATGTGAGACGTGCGACAGGCGTGTCTGTGAGAACAGTGCACCGAAATTTGGTGTTCATGGGATTTGGCAGCAGAAGATCGAAGCGATTGTCTCTGCTGACAAAACTCCATTAGCTGGAGCGTCTCTCCTAAAGTTGACAATTTATTAATTGGATCCTAGATGACAGGAAAAATAGTTGCATGGTCAGTTAAGTCAGAATACCAGTTGGTAACAGCTGATGGCAGAGTTCTAGCGTGACGCAGACCCCCGGAAGGCCATGATCCCAGGTTGTCAGGAAGGCACTGAGCAAGCTGGTGGCGGCTACATCCAGATGTGGGCTGTGTTTAAATGGCATGGACTGGGACCTCAGATCAAAATGAATTTACCATTGATCCGGAATGGTTATGCTCAGCTACTCGGGGACCATTTGTAACCGTAACAACGATAAACTTTTCAGGCCGATAATGTGCCATGTCACCGATTCAAAATAGTCAACGATTGGTTTAATTAACATTATAAACAATTTCAGAGAATGATTCGACCACTAAACGTGAATCCAATCGAACGTATTTGATCGCAATGTTAATTCGTGCACAACGTCTTGCACCGGCAACACTTTTGCAATTATATACAGCAATAGAGAAAGCATAGTGAATATTTCTTCAGGGGATCTCCAACTACTTGTTGGTTCAGTTACACGTCGGGTAGTTATACATCGATAGGCAAAAAATGTGCCACTTGAAATGAGAAAGTTTCCCAGCCTTTAGCAATTCTGTTGGTTTAGAGGCCGAAGTTACCAGTTTTCCTCAGAACTGTTTGGTGGATGCTATACGTTTTTGGTGTAGCGATTAAGAGACATTGTTCTGCTTCAGTTATTCTGAATCGTTCAGTGGACTGTACGGAAATTTTTATGTTCCAAATTTAATTTTTCTAAAATATTACGAATACTGAGGCGCTTTATGATTAAATCGTTCTGCTACTTCAGTAAACGTAAAGTTCCAGGTAAACTACTACAGCTTGCTGGAGTGAGATAAATACAGAATAAATACGTCTTCCTAGGGGTTCATTAAATTGTTAATTTTGGATTAAGAGTATGTAAAGCAGTGACTCTATAGCATTATTTAGTCAAGTCTGTATTATGTTATATAATTAGGGGATCTAGATGATTTAAATTAATTGGCCAGTGAATACATACCCTTACTGTTATTTTTTTATGAAGTGTGGGTCAAAACCTGTTGTGTGACTTTGTATACGAGGTGCTCAAGCAGAAGCCAGAGGACTGCCCGTGGCCTATTGACGGCATCTGGCGATGTGCCAGGGCGTTGCGGCAACACCGACTGACACCTGACAGCCAGTCTCCCACTGCCTGAAGTAGTGTGGATTTGCACTACGTCTACTCGTAGTACAACAGTTACAAAACTAATAAAAATCAATGATGACGTAAAGGTATTGAGAAAATTTAAAGTTAGAAATATCCGTTCACGAAGTCGTAAACTTATGTAATTGATAATACTTTAGACTGCACATACACTTCACATCAATATAGCCAAGTTTACCATTTTATTTCTTTTAGAGAAGTAACCTGAAATACATAAAGCTGTTTCATTTACTTATTTCTCTTCAGTTAGGAGATTGGGAATAGTTCTTCTCGGTGCAGCTCAGCACATAGACAAACTCTATTATTTTGAATAAATGAGAAACAGAAGGTTAAATGCAAATGAATTTAAAAAAAAGACAATTTGGCAAAGGGTATAGTAATTTATGATTTTAAAACAATCAACGAAAAAATACTCTGAGTCAAAATACTTTTTTCACTTGGACCTCAAATCTATCAAATTACTATTAACTCGAATTAAATATTGAGACATACACAAAATTTCAATTGAGGTAATGAGAAATATAAGTTTGGTGGAAACACTTCCCTAATAAGACTACTGTTTGCTTAGCCTGTTGACATTAAATGCTGTACGTATCGTAAGCAGGTCAGAGAGAACAGTAAGTCAGTTAGAAGTTCTTTTAAAATAGCTTCCAGCTTGTACGTAATGGTTTCTATCCGTCCCCAGTTCGCAGGTAATAACTTCCCCTAACTATCAGTCTCTTAATGAGTGTGTTGAATCAATGTTAATTGTAATACTATAAATCATCCGTTTAATAAGCTATTAAATTCTTTACAGCAGATTATTTGAATTCTTACAGATTGAACGTAGCGTTAAAATGTCTTAATTAATTCAGGAACAAGACCAAATTTAAAAATAATAGTTATAAAACGATATTTATTTCATATTACGAGGCGCTAGTTTTCGTAACACTGTAGAACACAGGGATCTTTCTGTCATCATTAATCACGATTTAATATACATATAATCGTATAGTTCGTATGGCTGTATTTGTTCGATATACCTGAAGGATACTAATTCCCTATTAAAAAACGATCTACTGTTCTACACGTTCGTAACGTAACACACATAAACACTATAAATTTTGCACACATCAAATATTACTTGTCCGTCCTATATAAGAGAGACTGTTTCACTTACTTTGGAATCTTTAAGAACAAACAGCAGCTGTCTCGGCGACTGCCTTAATTTGTTCTAACACCAAGCAATCATTTGAGGTGAAAGAATATACTGCAGCAGGCAGAATAGGATCCTTTTGAGACTGGTGTTTTTTCGTTATAACGACAAAGTTAATGGAACCTCGACCGTACCCGCCAGTCATTGCTTTTTTCCCCGATTCAGGTGTTTTACGTGTTACCAGACTCTTCTTGGAAGGCAAAACCAAAATCCTCGCCATTTGGGCTCTAATGAAGGAACGTCGGTGATTAATTTTAATTTCGCGTGTTACGTTGAAGCTGTTTAGTTTTTCAAGGTACCCTTCGTCAAGATTTTCGCGGCGCTAGTAGTATCGGGTCAACAATCCCAATCTGTCAACGCAAAATATCTGCCCACTGAGCCTTCCAAGCTCCAGTAGTTTCTCTCCTTCCTCAATATTACATATATTCACCTTAATATTATTATAATATGAATTACAGTTCTCAATTATTTTTCTCGACGAACCATTACTCACCAAATGTAGCGTAATGCACACCAACTAAAATGTATTTCCAGAAAAATAGGAAACGTTTGTTGTTCTCACCTTCAGTAACACGTTGTGGTAAGTTACTTTCTGCCTGAGCGTTTATTTATTTCATACAAGAAGTTGTTTTGAAAATTTAATAATCATATCACGATAGTCATTTGAACTTACACATTTACCTTCGTTTCATACGAAACTGAATCGAAATGTATTTGTTTCGTTGGACCAATACTTTGCGTGTGTGCAAAGTCATTTCTTATTAGAATCTAACTGTCTGTCAGCACACAGGAAGCGAGTATATTTTGTAAAAATCACGTTGGGATTATAGTTTGTGTACCTCTGTAACAAGGTATTCTCACTTATGTCAAATCTGCTATATTTTCCTTTTTTATTGGCGTTTTTATATAAGTAGCTGAGATTTCCTACTTCCAAATACAAAACTAGAATATTTGATTTTGTTCAACTAGTACCGAACAAAATATTGCCTTTTGTCTGCCTACCTTATATTCACTGCGGAAATTTATACGACTCGAGTCACCAATTTGTTTTTTATGTGTCCTCCTCATATAAATTTCTAATCAGCACCTTGCAATCACACAATACTATTTTAGCTAAGCCAGTACTAATAGCTAACATGACACAGGATAGTTTCACATGATATCCTTATCTATCCCATCATTAATAATTGTGGCAAACTAACTTATTAACCTAATTTTTCGAGGTATTAGTATGACTTAGAACGTTGTTTTGTCACCTTCAAGAAGATATTTTTTATGATTATGCGAAAGAAAAACTGAAATAAAGAAACAACATCATACAACATAAAATGAAATTCTTGAAGTACAATGTATATGTATAAATGAAAGGAGAAGGTGGAAATTAGTAAATTTAAGGTACTGAAAGTTTTATCTTGGATCCAAGGTAAGGAAGGTTAGTGGTTTAAGTTAATTAAGAGTTAGGGCAAAGTAACAATAAGGTAAGTTTTACGTGAACAAAAAAGGATAAAAAGTTACTGGTTTATTACTATAACGTTTCCCCTTGTGATAGACTAAAAAGATCACTAGATGTACAAATCATGTCATGTGAAAGAAATTCTACCATACAGCAAATGAACTCAAATGTTTCCATTGTTGAATGATGCTTTGACAGTCAGAATTTCTAATGCGTGGAAGAAAACTTATAAATTATATAAAACATTTATGATTAGTTTAAAAAATATATATATATTGTTCGGTTGCCTCTTTGCAAATAATTGTGGGTGTCATGAATGAATTCAACTGACCAGTTTCCATTTACTAGCTTTTATTCCAAAGCACTGTTTTTATCTTCTTTATTTGCTTCAAAAAAGAAACATCATATTTTAGAAAGTCCTGAAAAAGGTGCTATCTGTCGCTTTACTAACAATTAAAGCTCATGATAAAGCAACGAGCATATTAATCTTTGCTTCAAAATTTGGATCTCAGGGCATTTTGTATTACGCTTTTAAGATTCTTCAAGCCTCAGACTTTAGTGTTGCTAGAAGACAATGCGCCCTCTTAACTTAACAGTACACAATGAGTGCACCGTAACGAGGAGCAATAAAAGGTACTAAAGTGCCGTGAGAGGCGCTGCTATCTCAAGTCATCGCCAATTTCACAGGAACTCCAAAGTGAGCTGCGAAGAGTTGGTTTACGACGTCACAAAAATGAGACAAATTACTCCATAAATATAAAAACGGAGACTCAAGCGCAGGGGTGCAATGTCTGCGAATGTGGGCCGTCTGACGGGTAACAACTAGTCTGAGGAATGGGGGGGGGGAGCAATCTGTTTATTGACGCCACACTTACACCGCAAAACTAAGCTGTCAGACGATTTACTACCCTATAAAGTTATAATTTAAGAAGAAAAGATGCAGAAAAGCTGAACTCTACATTTACTCTCATCGTATTAGAAATCTACTATGCAAATGAGAAGCGGCTAGCCTTCAAAAGGGACAATGGATTTTACGAAACGTAAGGACTTCCATCAGTGATTAATTGCTACGCTCTCGTTTCGTTATTATTGCAGAGAAAAAATATGTTTTTTGTAATATATTTACATTCAGAAGAACAGCGTGTTATGATGTACTTGGGTTTACTCTTTATTGAGGAATATACCTTTCAATATTTTATACAATAATGTTCCGAGTCCGCATAAAATACACCGAAGTTACTAATTTGAAAACGCTAAGGAAGAAATGCGTTTGTATATGCCAATAAAATTGTTTGCCTAAACTGATTATATGATAAGTACTCACTCTCGACAAAGATTTCGCCAAACGTCCAATCTATTGTTAAAACTATGATGTACAACGGATGCAAATTCTGAATAATGTAATTGGATAAAATATTTGCATGTTTTTCTTCCTAAAGTAATTGGTTCTGTTTAGGAAGCAGTATAGATCAAGGTTTAGAGAACGGACAATCTATTTTTGATGAACCTATTACTTGGTTTGGGATGATCTTTAAAAAAGCGCAGTTATTATAGAACAGATTTATTATAAATTATTTCAGCATTGTTGCTATAGATAAATTTCACAAAATATTTCTTCTGTAGTGGCGGTGGAAAATAATTTAAGATAAATGGTATTTAGGAAGCATTAAAGTGGGCATTCTCTCCTCCACTTGAAGAACAGAACAGAGACTTAAGAAGCGAAAAATTAATATTCTCTGCTGCTGTCTTTAAGATAAATGGTTAAGAAGGAGGATGCTCCGTAGTTGAATTGTAAATCTGTAGGATTAATTAACAGAAGTATTTAATTACCTAGGATTAGTTCTTTAAATATTTGTATTTGTTTAGAGTGAAATTCCACGCTGTCACTAATGTTGTAAACCCAATCTATTTAGTTCTTGATCTGTTGAAATGGAATTAATTCTGTCACCCAATTAGAGCATCTTAATATTCCTTCTGGTTGCAAAAATCAAGTGGCCAGTTTCCTTTGGGTTTATATATATATGTATGCATATGACCGTGACAAGTGTTGCAATGTGTGTATCATCATCATCTTTTAGCTGTGTTCTATGATGCAGCATAAACTGAAAAATGCTTGAGTCACTGCTGGATGAAAATCCTAAGTACCTTTTTTACATCAAACGTATTTCAAGCTGACACCGAGCGTGGTGGGTGAGCAGATAACGCTCTGGCCTCACATTCATGAGGACGTTGGTTCGAATCGTCGTTCGGACATCCAGATTTGGGTTTTACATGATTTCCCCAATAAACTCCAGGCGAATGTCGAGATGCTTCCTTCGTTTCTTTCAAAAGGCCATGGCCGAATTCCTTCCCGTTCCTTGCCGCCTCCTTTCCCGCCTCTAATGACGTCGACGAGGCCTTAAGCCATAAGCAAAAACTAAAATAAAAAACTAGCTGCTAGCACCTCCGCGCATTCAGATACGAATATCTCGTACCAGCAGTCCTACGACATTTCTCACTCTGTCCTCTCCAGGCTCGTCTTGAATCCTTCAGTATTCTCCATTTAAGAGAAACTTTGTTTGACAGATCACGAGGTACCCTCCTACATATAAACAAAATGGTAAATGAAATGTAAAATTTAAAAACATTTGTTACATTCGGTGACCCACATTTCCTCTCTCTCTCTCTCTCGAGCGTTTTGAAATTTTCCACTATTCATTCTTTGTGATTGGCTGGGCAAATCGTGTGGGTCCGGTAATAGTTGTTGCAGTTCAAGAATAGCTTCCTCTCTGTCGCACGTATTCGTCGTCTCTGCCTTGCATCGTACAGCCCAACGCCTTTCCATTCACCACTGAGCCTTACTGTTTTTGTCGGAAATCTTCGTAAATTGACAGGTCATGATAAATGTGTATATTAGCAACCGGGAGTCCCTGAAGTTTGGCCACCCGCATTGTCTGCTAGCGTCCATTCACACCTGCTTTGTTCCTTCACAGATACGAGGCAATTCTAACCCCCTCTCCCTTCAGGCTCAAGCAGGTAGCTGCCTCTCAAGAAAATTTCCCATTACAGAACAACGAACTCACACACGTTACATTCGCCGCCGAGTGCGAAATATTCTAAAACACGCGCACTTGAATTATATCCCACTAAATATGGCGCATGCACATTTTATTGCACTGCCCATCTCAGTCCGTTAATAAAATAAATATGTGGGTTGAATACCATTATATTAGAATGAATGTGTGGTTGGAATAGTAATAAACTATAGGCCTTAAAAAATCTTCTTAGCATACTAAAACCTATAGGTAACAGAATTTAGGATTCTTGTAAACAGACAACCAGCAGTGATTTGCTGCTGAGAGTTCTGGCCGTCTGGAGTCGTTCTAACGAGTCCGCCTGCAGGGATTGCGTCTTGCAGACCTGTCCCGCACTAATGCATGTAAATGTATTGGCGAGCGCGTCTGGGCCGCGTCCGGCGTGTCTGCAGTATTCATGAGAGCGACGGCGAAGTAAACAGCGGCGCCAAACAGCGGGCAGATGGGCCGCGCGCGTGGCGCAGGCGGGCCGCAGAATAAATACCAGCGCGCGGCGCGGCGAGTCACGCAGCCTGTGCGGCACGCACCACGCGCACACCTGTGTCGACTGTGTGGCGTGCAAAACTAAACTAAACGCTTCCTGCTACTAATAATCGGCCCATTACTCACGACGTTTTAAATACGCTCACCAGTAACACAGCTCGACAAAGGTGGCGTTCCTTGAGTGAAAATGGATTATTCTTACGTATTTTTTGGGCTCAGTTCCAATCTGCTTTTCGATTTTTCCTACCACATAGATTTTTTAGGACAGGAGGCCAAAGTTTTTTCAATATATCCATATAAAATGCATGCATTTTCCACTAGTTTTGTTGGACTCTCACAAGAGAAGTTACTGATACAAAAATTAGCAGAAATTCTTATATTTCTATAGTTTAAATAAGATTGCCCTCTAATATGGCTGGTATTTCGTACATGTATTGAGCATACTTCAATAATTTGTCATAAAAAAACATAATTAATAGTTAATATGTAAAAGCTAACCTGATAAAAAATGACTCAATTTCATTCAAGAGAACCTTTTTTTTTAAAAAAAGTTTGGTGTTCGTTTTAATGAGAGAGAGAAAAAAAAGAGCAAAACGTCTTGTGTGAAACAGCGACTGCTGCATTGATAACAATTATAACGTCACGATACAGCATGTACTAGCAATCTATTCAGAGCCATCGCAGATGTTCTATAATATTTAATGTCAACCTTGAATAGGAGAAGGAACGCTGTTTAATGCCTGCTGCTTCAACACAAATAAAACGATAATAGCCATCGATAGATGTCTGCCACTACACCTGCAACTTATTGTCATGCCAGATACATATATGCCGACTTACTCTCGATAATTAACACCAACATCTTTAATAACTTGCTAACTTAATGTGTAAAATAAGCTGTATCGTCTGACATAAAATTCTGTGGTGTCTGCCGTGGTTAATATTGCGCCTGAACTGCGGCTCATGAAAAAGATATACCAATCGACTGTAGTACTAAGAGACCGATGTATCAGGGCACATTCAGCTGCAAAAATTTGTAGTAATTGTGTTAACTACTTTCTGTAAAATCCCTCGCCTTACTTTAGCGGAGTGACTGTTGTGTGCAATGATGGATACAGATTGAACACAAAATTCGTCAGGTATCTTTAACAAATAGTGTAAAAAATTATACAGAGAGTGCTCCATTAGACAACTACAAAAGTTTTCTTTTTTAATTGGTTTCCACTGTGGTTTTAATTTTTAGTTCGTAATATCAGCGTACTGTTCTAATATTTATGCATAACGTCCACTGAATGAACTACACTTAATGGTTCCTTGAGGTTTATTACTATGTACACAAAACACTGGTAAACAATAACAAATGTGGTACAGTTAGCGGATGACCGTCGAGAAATTTAGCCTGGTCCTGATCCGGGGTAGAGAGAGACGGCTTCTACTTCTCGCGAACTTCCGGTGGTCTTCTGTAGTTGAAGCTGGTTCCGCGGTCAGGCCGGAACTGGCGGTGGAGCGGCCGGCTACAGCTTATATAGGCGGCCTGGCGCAGGAATTCCGTTGTGTGGTAGTACGGCGACCTCTGTAAGAAATAGTCCCACTTAGCTTCTAGATGATTCTATTTGTTTTCCTGGTTTGTTTTGATGTCTCTGCGCCTGTTTGGAGTCGTATATGTATCCCGGCGTGCAGGCGCGTTGTGTGTGAGGTCTGCCTGGCAGGGGCCTTTACTGGCAGACTGAACATACCTCCCTCCCGGGGGGGAGGGGGGGAAGCGATGTCTGCGACGTCTGCGAGGTCGTCTGCCGCGGCGCCCTGGAGCAGACTATGAAGGCTACCTCCAGGGGAGTACGGAGCTGTTCCCCTGGCGATGCGAGCCGACCTGCGTCGTGGTGCAGGTTGTGGTGGAGGTACTTGTGGAGCTAACGGCATCGGTTCGTCGGCGTCGATGGCCGGGGGCTGTACGGGGGGCGCTGAAGATGGTCCCCGCAGGTGGTCGAGAGGCTGCGGCTGAAGGGTGTCGGAGCGACCGACAGGTTGTGGCGTCGTTGGTGGCGCTGTAACTGTCCCTGAGCAACGGTTAGACGGCAGGAGTGGTGGAGGTGGCAGGGAAGGAGAGGAAGAAGTGGATGGCCGTGCCGTGGTGGAAGAGGACGGTGCCGTGGGGTAGCGGGGACGTAGTTGGTTTCGATGGCGTCGCACTATCCGGCCATCCAGGCTGACGTCGAACAGTTGGCGGCCCCGGGGCCGCTGGATGACCCCCGGAAGCCAACCGGCCCGGGAGCCAAACCCGCGGGCCCAGACTAGGGAGCCCGGGGTGAAACGGAATGGGCCCGAAGGTACCTGTACTTTGGGCGGGGGTAAGAGGAGATGGAGGAGAGTGCGAGGTTGGCGGCCATGTAGCAATTCCGCCGGGCTTTTGGCCCCCACTGGAGTGGTTCGATAGGAACTGAGGAAGAGTGTCAATGCCTCTTCGAGTTGTGACTTGTGGTGTATTTGGTCATTTGGGTTTTGAATGTTCTGACTAGCCGTTCCGCCTCCCCGTTAGATTGGGGGTGGAAGGGCGGGGTGAGGAGGTGTTGGATATTGTTGGCGGTACAGAAGGATAGGAATTCCCGACTTCGAAATTGCGGTCCGTTATCTGTGACGATAGCGTATGGTAATCCTTCGATGGAAAAGATCTTCGTGAGGGCTGAAATGGTGACCTCTGTGGTGATTGTGGAGCAACGGACGACATATGGGAAGTGGGAAAAGGCATCCGTCACTAGGAGCCACTGGTGGCCTAGGAATGGGCCAGCGAAGTCGAGGTGAATGCGTTCCCAGGGTCCGGACGGTGCCGGCCAGGAAAGGAACTTTTGAGGGGGGCGGGGCAGTTGTTGGGCACAGATGGTACAGCGCCGCACCATCTTCGTGACATCCGTGGTAAGGCCGATCCAGAATACATGGCGTCTGGCAAGGGATTTGGTGCGGGCAATTCCCCAGTGTCCTTGGTGGAGAGTTTGGAGGATTGTCGGTTGTAGGGATCTCGGAACGACGACCCTCGGGGTGGAATTTGGTTCTGTGCGGAGGAGCACTCCCTCTACTACTGAGAGCTGGTGGCGGATGGAGTAGTAGAACTTGAGGTCTTGATGATGGCGTGGAGGGGAACGTGTTTGCCACCCGTGTTGGATGTGGTGTCGGATGACACGGAGGAGGGGGTCCTCCCCTGTGGCTGCCGCGACTTTTGAGGCCGTGACTGGAAATGTCTTCAGTGCTTCTTGTATGTCATCGTCGATCTGGAACACCAGAAGTTCCGACTTGTCGAAGGCAAGGTCTGGTCCCTGCGGTAGTCTGGATAAGGCGTCTGCATTGGCATGCCTGGAGGTGGTACGGAAATGCATGGTATATCTGAACTGGGACAGGAATAGTGCCCAACGCTGGATGCGGTGGGATGTTTTGGTAGGCAGACGTGTGGACGGATCAAATAGTGATAGGAGTGGCTTGTGGTCGGTAATGAGATGAAAAGAAATCCCATATAAAAGGGAATAGAATTTGGAGCAGGCAAAAACAATAGCTAGCGCCTCTTTCTCGATTTGAGAATATTTAAGCTGAGCAGCCGATAGGGCTTTGGAGATGTAGGCTACGGGGCGTTCCGTGCCATCTGGTAATTTATGAGACAGAACTGCCCCCACACCGTAATCGGATGCATCTGTGGCAAGTATCAAGGGGAGGTTTGGAGTGTATGGCATGAGGCATGCTGCGGACTTGAGCTGCTGTTTAAGGGTGTGGAATGCGGTCTCGCAAGCTGGGGTCCAACGGAACGGGACATTCTTGCGACAGAGGTGGTACAGGGGTGCTGCCACTTGTGCTGCTGAGGGTATAAATTTTCTGTAGTATGAAATCTTGCCTAAAAAAGATTTCAACTGATGTAGATCCTGAGGCCGAGGTAAGTTGGAAAATAGCGTCCACATAGGAAAATGCTGGGGAGAATGCCTTCCTGAGCGATGATGTGACCCAGGTAGGAAATGGATTGTTGAAAAAAATTGACACTTGGAAAGGTTTGCATTTCTAATCCTGCTGCACGGAGGCGGAGGAAGAGTAGGCGGAGGTTGGTCATGTGTTCGGCAGCGGAGGGTCCCGTGACGACTATGTCGTCGAGATAGTTGATGCATCCCGGAATATCCTGGAGAAGTTGTTCGAGATACCGTTGAAAAATCGCTGGAGCACTGGCCAAGCCGAACATGAGCCGGTT
>JARYHS010013630.1:185734069-185770095 GCA_031002005.1 Vandiemenella viatica
ATTTCGGCAAAAATAATTTGTAATACAGAGACTGTAGGTTCAAGTTTACGTCGTGATACACATCAATAACTTAAGATAAAATATTGTGATTGAGGCTTTGATTTTGTAGCGACAATTTTAACGGAGATTGTGGTTAGATTGTAATTCTGCCTGGACCAGAATGAAAACAAAACCTTCTTGTCACAGCAAAAGGCAAGAGAAATTTAGTTATCAATTATTTATGAAACTTTAATAAGCACTACGTCACGGTGTGACGTGATGTATCGCGACGTAAACTACTCCCCAAAAAAGAAACAGGAAATAAATTAAACAGATAGAACTACGACATTTTGCACTTTAGTGAACCGACTTTCGTGATGGTATACTCATAGCATTATACTTTTTTTTTCAATTATGGTGTATTATTTGATATGTCATACTATTTTATGTACGCAAATGAAAACATCTCTTTGCGAACTTGACAACAGTACCTACCTTTTTTTAATTTAAGGTTAAGTACAGATTTATATTCCTGCTACCAAACTATTATTTGTCAAGTGCGTCGGTTTTATGGCTTTTAAACTAAACACAAACTTTCATATGTAAGAAGGTTTTTGCTTTTATTTCTGAAAAGTAGTGTTTGCGATTTACGTAAAAAGCAAAGAGTAAACGTGGCACGGCTATCTACGAAGTAGGAAACTCTTTGTTGTTTCCGAATTGACATTAATGGCAATTTCTAAAAGAACTATGCTTTTTGCGGGATAAAATCTATCCTATGTCACTTCGCACGCAATTAACTGACTTCATGACAAATTTCATTTAAGTATATGTTGATTTATTAAGGCGTTATTGATTCCAGAAGTACATCCAAACACACATCCGAACTTTCTCGTTTTCTCATTTATAGATATATAAAAAAACGTTATTTTTCGAATATACAGTACATAATACGCATTTTATTAATCCAAAAACTTCGGAACATGTCGCGCAGCAATTAGTTTTTTTTATTCAATGATATCACGATAATAAGTTATTAACTAACATAATATCTGAGAACGGGGTGATATTGTACTTCAAACAAACGAATAAGCCTGTGAAAAAATGAAATGTATTCAAACACCTTTAATGGAAGGGATATTATTTATTGATTGCGGTTCAAATCTAAGGAAAATGAACATAATAAAATACCCACAAAACATTATGGGTATAGATCATCAACTCATTGCTTACTGAATGGTCTTTGACTACGAGTAACGTGTTGTAAAGTTTATCATCCTGAAGGTCGTTTGGTTAAATGAAGGATATACTTTGCTGAGTGTTATTTCAGTGGAACTAAGATCGTCGATATTACTCATTTGTTGTTGGCGAATAAAGTGAATGGGCAAATAACTGCAATAGGAAAGGATTCTTCCTAGCGATGGAGCGATAAATCCGGGGACCTTTGTCTGCATAATCAGCCGACCTCGGACAAGAACACCCGCATATGGCATCGGCAGATTTCGACAGCAAGCCTCTCGTTGTTTAGTCAAGTCTGGATTCGGGAAAAGTCTCCTTCTCATGACAAAATCATAACACGCAAGGCGAGAAGTAATCTAGGCTATTAGTCCCGTATGAAGCGTATTAAGAAGTCTGATACCCACTCTGGGTCTCCACGTCAATTGGGCTCACCGCGAAAAATGAAGTCCAGCACTGTTTTCTCACTATAGCAAAATCTTTTTCTGCTCTGATTTACTGTAATATAGTCCAGCCTCCACACTTCTGTGGCGAAAATGTTGTTTTCTGGCGGAATTCTGAGGGTTAAATTCCGCATCTCCTGGCTTGAGCAGGCACCAGGTATCTGAGGCAATCATGCATACTAATTCATTCTGTACACTTCGCTTTTGCCATCGGCGTCCAGGTATCTCCCAAATGTACTGAAGAGTGAAAATCAGCTTAGAAAGCAAAGTGTATCTCTGTTAAGAGTCTTGGAATGACATTTTTATGCACCAGTAAAAACTTTTCTTGAGACATCACAAATATTTTAAAATTCTGGCGTTGCACAGTTTCATGATTAATTTTTCTCAGAAATATGAAATAAATTAAAGACTAACAACACTAAATTTTAACCTGACAGTTGTGAAAAACGAAATAAAAAAATTGGTTCTCATTCGCTTCTACGTCGCGTCGCCGAACATAGCTGTCAGTTTATACTTAAAATAAATTACTTCTATCATTTGAACAACAGAATTGTTATTATTCCAGTACGTCTGAACTGAATCTTTATTAATTTCTTTACGCAGTTCATTTCTCTTATCATGAATCTGAATATTGATTTCGAACACATAATCATTTTAGATCCGTCTTGCTTGATGCTTTCTGGAGATACAGTTTAGAACAGTGTGTTTTAGAAAAACCTATTGTTTTTTCTGTTTACAAGAATGGACATACATTGTATCATTAGACTTTCTGTGGAACATAAGGGTAAGAGGACCTGGCAGAATATTACAATTGAGATGCTGTTGTTTGTGTTTGTCAACGACGAACAATCGAAGAGATTTAAGCAAGTTTTTGCCGGCCAGTTCCAAAAGCATGTTTCAGTAAACGATGGAAATTAGGAAATGGATAACAGGCTGATTGAGGGGCTACAAGAGAAAATTGTTAATAAAATACACTTGCGTTTATTAATCTGATTTCCAATTCGTCTACACAGAATATTAGTCGTATACATACAAACACCCGCTCTATTTCCCAATACGTCACCGTATCGTGTCCCTCGTTCTCCGCCGAATTTGCTGGTTCGAGACCAGGAAGGACACGGGCTTAAATCGTTGTTTCACTGAAGACATGTAAAAAATTACAATAATCTATTGCTTTTAAGTCTGAGATATTTCATTTAATAGTTATTTTATGGTTTAATCACTTTTTCGTATATATATATATATATATATATATATATATATATATATATATATATATATATATGGGATGCCTCAAATGTCTATCTGTATTCTAGATGATCGGCATAAAAGGTCCGCTATCTTTCGATATATACCTATTAACATTGTTGAATAGAGGCTGCTTTAGGAACTGTAGCTTGACACGTATTTGTGAGCTGCCTTTGGACATCACTAATGTTTTTTACCTTTGTTAACTGCTATGCAAAATTAATCTATGAAACTTCTGCACGTAAACGCTTTGCTTAATCCTGTACGCCACCTCTAGGTAGACTGGTAGATGCTGTTGTCTGCTCCATAGTCGTGTAATCTTAGGCTAAGCAACGTGTGGCAGCATCTGTGGGGAGTTAAACAAAACTACCGTACTACAGTGTTACCGTCCCTATATCAGAATAATTAATTTACGTGTTCCACTCAGTGCTATGATTTGAAGTTTTCTGAGAGATAACACACGCTCGCACTCTAAATCTCACCAGCCAGCTTGCTTCCGGGCCGATGGTACCTACACGAAGATTAAGAATAGATTGATGGTATCAACTTGAATGTTTAGATTGGTTTATTCCACAGTGTTAGCACTGTACACAGCTTGAGTACTTGAGTCGTGACTGATGGTAACAGTCTTCATCTGTTTTATGACGTTTCTTTCCGACTTCATGTCTGACTTTGAGTAAATTAGTCTACTAATCGTAAAAATATTTAAATGTGTGTTGGTGATAACATATTGAATAACGACTCTTCTGGCCAAAGATAATATCCGGCTGCAGTGTAGTTGGTTTGTTTATTCTGTGTTGCAATGGCTGGTCGTAGTCACGGTTCGCGGTTTAAAAAGAAAGCAAGACGAATAGCATTCTGTTAGGCAAGCCATTCGCTACAAAGCAGCATACTCCACAGTTTTAATTAAACCTCGCCCTCGACAGAGTCGGGCAAGTAAATACTAGCCACACCCATCAGGCGAAATTACACAGCAAAGGCTATCTATTGACATCTTTCTTTCTACCACTGACCTCCTCTTTGTTGCTTACTATTCCCTACTGACTCGTTATACAAGTTCAACATGAAATTTTGCCCGTTTGAAGTTTAAATATAATTTCATATTTCATTTTGCGAAAAAAGAAGCCAATCAAAAGCGACCACTCTGATTACAGTACATGTTTATTTGCAGGTCTAATGCGAAAAATATTTCAGCTCTGTTGGTAACACAAAAGAAGAGTATCAATGATTATAACTGAGTTTGCTTTCATGTTCACTCTGTGTGCTAGTTAGTTTACTTTGTGGACTGGAACATTGAGTATATAAGGAATAATATGAATTTTTGTGATGTTTAAGTATGTTTTCAATTTTTAAATAGCCTTCTCCACTATCTAGATCAGGGATGTCTAACCCGCGGCCCCCGTGGGTCAGCATGTGGCCCGCGGAGCTAGATCATTATATACGTCAAGTTTAATTCTCAGTGGGGATATCAAACACTACAATGCTCACTCAGTTAAGCTGATTCAGGTTGAAGAGTATTAAGTCACTTCATAGAGCACGAATCACTGATGTTCATTTGGAGAACATTTTGAGAGTAGCCACAACTTCTTTCGACATGAACATTGAAGCATTTAGTTTTGCCAAACAAATTGAATTGCAGCCTTAAGATAATTTATTATTAATATTTCACTAAATATGTATATTTCATTTTAAATGATTTTTCCTTCATAAAATTATTAAGGTATTTTTCCAGGAAAAAAGTGTATGCGGCCCGTTAGAAAATTCCATTTCTAAATTTGGCCCGCCTGCTGAGAAGGTTGGCCATCTGTGATCTCATTGTATTATTGCGATTTGTATCGTATAGTTATGAGGATGAAACATTGGGCTGGCCTTCTCAAGTCTAATCGTTTGGAAGACAATAAACGCTCCGCAAAGTTTAACTTCTCAGTCGAAGAACGATCACCATCAACACTGTCGTAGAGTCTCATTCAAAAGTTTCGGGTTTAATGAAGCCCTCTGGTAGCCTGAAAATTATACCACCATCTTTTCTTCCCTGCTGGCCAATCAGATTATCATCATTCCGTGAGGGTACTTTGATTTCGATTTCCATGGTTTCACTAAATCTCTCCAAAAGAATTCCGGGTTGGTTCCATCACATTGCCATGGCCAAATTCCTTCTTACTCCTTGTTCCCAGTCCCTCTCCAGCACCTGATTACCCCGATGTCGACGAGACGTAAAGTCGTATGAAAAAAAAGTATAATAATCATATCGTTCACCATCCAGACCGAACCAGCTAACGCAAATAAAACATTAAATACTTTCATCGTGTAGCAATGATCTAGGAAATGGGATATTACTTTGTCGATTTGTGAATTAAGAAATAAAAATAAATTAGAAAAATCAAGTAATTGATACGATAGCCGGTAGAATGCAGATTAATTGCGATGACTGTGTTACTGGTCGAAGCTTGATCATGACTATTATCGTCATTAACGCAGATTTAAATAATAAAGTTGATTTCCAGTGCATATAGTTAAAGAATTGAAAAATGGTGTGGAGGTGTAAAGATTAATGAAATCACCGTATAAAAGTCCGCGTGTTTCAGAACTTTTTCATGTTCTTCGTTTTATTTATACAAATAATTATTCAAAATTGCAATCTTAATCTTGTGTATATATATAAATATACGTGTGTTTTCCTATATTTCACTTTTCAGCCACCACTACCTAGCACAGATCACAGGTCTTTATGTGTGGAAGTAGCATGGAGTTTCCTGTCGTACACAACGTTCGCCGAATGTCGATAGCTGTGGGGATGTGGGAGATATGATGATTAAAGTTGGCCAATGCAGGGCGTTTTCATATTTCAACCAAAAATTTGTGTCTTCTTATATTTCTCTTTCCTGCCACAACTACCATTGGTGTTTGTGTGTGGTAGTAGAATCGTGTCTCCTCTCGTGCTCTGTGGTTGTTAGATGTCGGTAGCTATGGGGGTGTTGGAGATATGGGGTTGAAAGTGGTCGACCTGCGGCAATTTCATATTTCTGGCAAAGACGCATGTGTAATGGTGTATTACTTTTCAGCGAAAACTATCTATCTCAGATCACTGGCGTTTGTGTGTGGTAGTAACACAGAGTCACCTTTCGATCACAACATCGGCCGAATATCAGTAACTGTGGGAGTGTGGGAGATATGGTGGTTGAAAGTGGCCGATCAACGATATTTTCGTATTTCGACGAAAGACATGTGCCCTTCGCATATGTCACTTTTCTGCCACAACTACATAGCATAGACCATTGGTGTTTGTGTGTGGTAATAGAATCATATTTCCTGTTGTACACTATTGTTGTTAGATGTCGGTAGCTATCGGGGTGTGGGAGATATGGGGGTTGAAAGTGGTTGACCTGCGGCAATTTCATATTTCTGACAAAGACGCATGTATCAATGTATCAATTTTTAGCGAAAACTATCTATCGCTGATCACTGGTGTATGTGTGTGGTAGCAACACAGAGTCTCCCATCGATCACAACGTTGGCCGAATTTCGGTAACTGTGGGAGTGTGGGAGCTATGGTGGTTGAAAGTGGTAGATCAAGGATATTTTCGTATTTTCTCCAAAGACACGTGTGTCCGTAAATTTTACTTTGCTGCTTGAACTACATAGAGCAGATGATTGGCATTTGTGTGTGGTATTAGCATCGCGTCTTCCATCGTTCACTATGGTTGTTAGATGTCGGTTGCTGTCAATACAAATTCTTTACAACCACGAACGAAGTCGTGGGTACCAGCTAGTTATTTTATAAACTGAAGGAATGATTTAGGTGTGATATTACTATTACAGTCATAATTTCAAAACTAAAGGTAAATTAATAACGAAGTATTTATTAGCAATGTTAAGCAAGCTATACATTACTCGTTTATTGAGATAAAATAAAATCTTCGCGAATCTTACTATACAATGTAGAGAAAAACAGGACTGTTACTGGAGGAGAAACTCCCTTCGATACAGACAATGTTCTTATCCATGAGTTTTACCAATCAGGATGGACCGCATGCTGGTTGGAAGAAACTACGCAATAAACCGGTTATCTTATCAAAAGAAGAGCCTGCCACGGTTTCAGAACGACTATAAAACTCGATAGAAATTTAAGACAATGACTGCATGTTGGGCCTCAGAATCACAAGTCTAAATCGAAGTCTTAGGAAATCTCCATGTCACAGAAGTGAACAGAATTGAATCCGCAGCAGGAAAGGAATGCTGTTCGCAAGGCATCACCGACAGAAACACAAATCGAATGGTCTCATCTTCGTCTCTGTGGGTCGGAGTCAACTGAAGGTATCCGTCATCTCCATGACAGACGTTTCACACACACTAGCCAATGCCAGCAAACGAAAAACTATCTCGCTTGACTTTGGTTATGTGAATCGGGCAAAGCCCAACAGTTTAGTTCATTTAACGTGCTACCTTACTGGCTATTCTAAACCATCTCTGTCTTTCAGCCTAAGAACACCGATTTCATTGGCCTGTTGATCTCACTTCATTTCTGGGTTTTTGGAGAATAGCATGTAGGTCGTGAAAACTTTTACTCCGCGATTTACCGTGCTTATATGTGATTTATTTAGTTTCATTGTTTCAAATCAGCACTCTATCTTAAGCCTGGTAGACATTTTTCGTTTCGACTTCTGTCCTATTAGAATTGCTTTGGCTGTATTCTGGCTCGAATGTTTGTCAATGAGTCCCTGCGGTGTTTGTTCAGATGCAGACGAATCAGTGGCCTCTCAGGTACTTACCTGCGCAGATATGTTTAAGTGTCCCTACACAACTCTTTTTGTGTTCATTCTTGATCGACTATCCAAGTCTCTAGGCTTACAACTTTACTCGACCATTTAGTAACGAATGTAATAATAAATAACTAGTTTCTATACAGCTTATGTTTTTTTGCATAACAAACCCTGTGTCCAAATATCACAACGTAAAACGGTTTTCTTGAAAAAAGATCGCGTTGTTCGTATCTGTATTTTGAAACATAAGAAGTTAACGACGTTTAACAATGATTAGCTTTTCAAGAACAAGGTGCTTTAGGGGTTGCCCAGAATACGAGATTCAATCGGACCTTACGAGCCCACGCATCCCCTGTTGTTCCGTATGACGAGACACATTCCCAATCCCCGAGCTTAGCGTTAATTTAGTAGCACAATGTCCAGTTCACACGGCGAGCTTAGTCTAATGTGTGTTTACAAACTAAATTAATTGTGTGTCGTAACTCTGCCACCTTAATCCTCACCTCGCCGTTGCCGTAGCAACGAGTCGTCGTGCTCCTCTGCTTCCGGTATCGCGAGCGGGATCTGGAGGCGGTAAACAATTAGCTGCGCCTAACTGGAGCCTGGAAATATACGGCCAGGGCTGCCTCACAGCGAGTAGTCGGCGAGTTTAATGAAAAGGGGGGGAGGCGGGAGAGGGCAACAAGGCGCAGCGCAGCGACCAAACCACGGGACCCCCAGAGCAAAAGCGATAACCTGACAGCAACTTTATCGCACGGAATGTCACCAACATACGCTTCATCGACCGTGGTGATAAACGTAAGTGTATTGAAAGAAAGAAACTGGATCAATAGGTTTAGTTACCTCTGTTACTACACAAACATTTTATGCAAAAAACTGCATATTTTTAAAAGCTTCGGTTCTTATGCCTTAGTGAACATAGACGTCACTGCACTGGTTATAACGCTGAATAAGCACTTATTACTGATTCATTTTTAATTGCAAGCTAACAAGTGGACTAACTAAGTTTTACACGAACAGACGAACCACTTGTCTCATCAATTGGTTATTCGTCATTCTTCCATAGTTGTTTGTTAAATTCTTGTAAATACCGTCTCTTAACGACTGGGAGAGTTACCACATTCACAAAGCCATCGCATCGTGGCAAACACCGCTTAATGAATTCACTAATTTAACAAATGAAACACTTTTAAAAACATTAAAGAATACACATGGCACATTAAGATTAACAAAAAACACACACACACAAAACATTAAATCAGAACAACTGATACCGTTAAAGAAACAAAGAGAAATTTTAACAAACACAGACACAGATATTATAACACAAGATAAAACATTAAGATGGCACCACTGTACATATAAATAAACAATACGGCTACTAGTTGTGTGTCAAGCAAACGATTTTAAGAAGTGTTTTCACTGTTTTTGAAATAGTGACTAGACAAAATAAAAGGAGGAATAGTGAATGGCAGCAACAGGTTATGTTCTACAGTGAACTTATAGGAATAAAATAACAGTTGTTAAGAGTAGGTATTCTCATTTACACTTGTCTAATTTTAGCTTAAGATTCCACGGAGTCAACTGAACTGTCTCACCAACGACGGTTCGTGACTGAACCTATTCGCAACACCGGTTTATTGCAAATTGAATTTAAGAATAATCAGTTGTCGAGAAGTATTCACAATTTCACATCATCCACAGTAAATAATGGAGATGATTGTTATCTGTTTCAACCGTTGTTCACGGAGACTATGTATGTTTCCTAGCTGCGGAAAGAACAGCTACCCCAAAGAAAAGTTCATGTTTCCATTGAATATCGCAGGTAACCATACGTCTCGTCTAAAAGCTAATTTTATAACAATTCTATAAGTAGATCTGAGAATATATCTAGGTCCTCCGTCAATTTAACACAATTTTGTAAATATTCTAATGAAATGGAAGGACAATTATTTGACAAACTGCTTATTTATTTATTTAGCTTATGGCCATTGCACAAAAATAATACAATTTAACATTAATTACAGTTAAAATTCAAAATTAAGATGGTGTAACCAATCTAAAGCTTCATTTGATATGTTAATAAAATCTATCGGTGATCCCCTGAAGACTTGAAGTGGCCAGTCAAATGTCACGTGACGGATGGTTTGTTTTTCCTTACCACAGTCGCATCTCGGTGAATCTCTCATTCTCCATGTATACAAAGATGAAGCAGATCTTCCATGACCAGACCTTACTCTGTTAAGAGCTACCCAGGTCTTGCGAGGAAGGTCGAGTCCCTTTAGTGCCTGTTGACTGTCGAACAGGGAGTGCCATTCTGGTGGGGCTGAGGCTATCCACTCCGATTTCCAAGCTTCTCTCCCATTAAAATTATCAGATATAATCTGTTTTACAGTTTTTACACTTGGATTTCTTGATTTAAGTCTCACAAACATATTACTCTATAGTACTCTATACGAGCGTCAGCATAAACGTACAGTCACTCGAGTTCTGTCACGATAGTGGCTCTTACGTTTACATAGATTTTTTTTTAAGGTGATTGCAAAAGGCTTCTGCATACCACAATTCCCTGTTACCAAGTTACAAAAACGTTAAGCGATATTGAAAATAAACTGATAACGTAGGTCGTATGTTTATCCATAATAGATTGCTTCACTGAATATTGCACTACTGAATTTTAGTCAGAACAAGTTTGTGTTTGTGCAGTGTGAAAACACGGAGGGTTTGGCGCAGAAATGTGTAATGATTCTAAAGCGTGAGGAAACCAAATCTACTTTCAGATAATCTGCTGTATTTTTTCAGGCTTTGCGGCCATCATTATCAAATATTACTAGATTTTTGGGGTATGCCGCTTTGTTTATTTAATAATCTAAGAACTTCAATGAAGACAGCGGCCTATTAAGCTGCGATGCTTGGTGCTCGTTGCTATATCATTATGACGTATCTCTATCGAAGGCTGCAGAATGGCAGCCGAAAGCTTAGACTATCAAATAACCAAGGCGGAAAATCTAGTAATTACAACTATTGTAGTTTTGAGCGCTAATGCACCGACATATCTCGGTATAATTGGAAGGTACACTCGTATACGAAACAGCTTAATTTCTTAATGTGCACAAAGGGCGTAAACGCGAATTTCGTTGATACCTTTTCACACATTCTTATCTAATGAAATAACGCTTTACCTTTAGAAACGAATAACTTTTAGAAAAATGAAAGGTGAGTCGTAGTCGACGAAAGCAAAGGACGAAAGGTGCAGCCATAAGAGTCATATTAACATGACCGGTGCGAGTACTGAAAATGTGAAGAGGACTTTCTTGACCACTCAAACGAGATTTGTTAAACAGACACAAAAAACTTCAGAGTATTATTCGGAGAAATACGACTTCACTGGTTTCAATCCAATGGCCTTAAACAGCCTATATGTTGCATTATTACATAAGCCGTACTAGAAGGTAGTTAAGTTTTTAAACACAAGTTTCTTATATTATCATACAATAAAATTTAATTATTTTAATCGTTTGCTTCTACGGGACTGTTGGAGGAAAGATTCTGTAATCTTAATGATTCATGTTGCTATTAGAAACAGAATTAAAATCGCATTTCGGTACTTGCATGGTCAATAACAATTTTACTCTTGACCGGTAGTTGAAAAAAATGCTAGACGAATTAATGAAGTGGTGAATTAGTGTGCAGGAGTGGAAATTACGCATTTATATTTCTCTGCTTCAGCTAATACGAGCGTTTCGGTCCAAGGAATATTTTGGTAATAGCCTCGACCGTCCAGTGTAATTATCTGGTCCTCCTGTGACATAAACGTTCACCAAGTACAAAACCGCTCACCAAATATTAGGTTTTAGGAATAAGGTGTATCGCATGGTGCGATGAATTTGAAATATTTCGATGGGCCGAAATAACTGGTAGCATTCTAACGAAGTCCCCTCTCCCGGCTGCTCGTAACATTATCTAATATTACTGGCAGATAACTAAAGTTCCGGAGGTGACTAAAATTTAATTCGCCAATTTTAATTACCTGAGGGGATTAACTGTCTTTTTTAATTTGATTAGCTTTATAATGACATGTCATTGGCGTCTAGAAGGCACTTTAATTTTAATAGCTCCAGAAATTATTCTGATAATTAAAATTCCGTAACACCACCATTTTAACGCCCTTAAAAACCTATATTTAGCACGTTCATCTAAGGGAAAGTTTAAACACCAGTTAATACCTCCACCACTTTTATACATTTAAGCGTGTTGTTTACTAAATTTAGAAGATGATACACTCAAAACTAATCGCTTATTGATTTTTTCTTTTCTTTTTTGGCATCAGTCTCTCTACCAGTTTTGCAATCCTCCATACCTTCCAACAGGGCACTAACCTTTTCATCTCAACATACCTCTTTCAACCCACGTCCTCAATTATCTGTTTCATATATTCTAATCTCTGTCTTCCTCTACAGTTCTTATCTTCGACTGTTCCTTCGACTAACAAATTAACCAATCCAGCATGTCTTAAAATGTGACCCACTATACTGTCTCTTGTTTCTTTAAGACTCTTCCTCAAACTTCATTCCTCGCCCGGGTAGTTTCCGAAACATGTTCATTTCGTACTTTATCTATTCACTTAATTTTCAGCATCATTCTATAATATCACATTTCAAATGCTTCAGTTTTCCTCTTTTCTGATATTATTAAAGCTCATGCCTCGCTGTGCTTTAAACATAGAGACTTAAAAAGTATTTTCTGAAAATTGGATCAATATTTGAAACTAAAATACTTCTTTTTCAAGAAGGCTTTTTTGCTAATGCATATCTACTTTTAACGTCATTCTTGCTTCGGCCATCAGTTGTAATTTTACTTCGTAAGTAACGGAATTGACTTACTTCTGCAATTACTTATGATTTTATTTTTATATGTAATATACTATTATTTGATAACAATAATATATTTGTGACATGAATAAAGAACCACTGTACTCGATATAAACCATTCTTTTATTATTCCAAAACTTGTATTCCCGATATCTTCCACACAAACTCCCAAATAATTTATAAACGGCGACAGTCTTTACCGGATTGTAACTGTATCAGCCTCAACTGCACATCCTCAGACTGCGCTATGAAAGTTATTTTGCCTCGATCGTTAGTGACATTGTCGCAAAATAGCCAAGGTATGTCAAAATTTTGTAATTGTCACTCTCGATAAACATAACTGTCTTAACACTTGTAACAAATGTATGTATGCATAAAAAGCGAAATAATGTATGGCTGTCGGAGAGAAACACCTATCTCAGCTGTACACAGTTGTTTCAACTAATTCTTTTAATAACAATTTACAATAACTTCTAACTGTAAATTGTCTAAAACTCCGGATGTCTTAGGTAAGTGATGAAAGAACTTCAAATACTAAATGTGATATGACAATCACCATTTTTCGAATTAAATTAATAGTATTCGTCAATTCTATGCTCTCATGCAATTTTCTCGCATACTAGTTTGTTTGTTGCATATTCATTCATAAACTTTCTTTGGTTATGTACGGAATCAACGAAAGTGGATCTCTTGTCATGGTTAATTTTAAAATCCTGGGATGGCCGAACTCTTACCCATTTCTTTTACACTTTAAATACATATCTGAGTATATCTTTATACTTTTCTGTTTCTTATTTTCAACAATATTGAAAATATTATTGTACTAGCTTCGAGCCCGTCAAAAATGACGGTTTGAATGCAATATCCTGGCAGTTCATTTTTTTTTAGTTGATTAATTATATGGAATTGTTATTACATAATGCTAATGGCCTGGATTTTGTAATGTTCTATATATTTCATTTGCAGTTCACATAGCGATACAGTAGTAAATTCTACTGAATTATTGACGATGGAAGTATAGAACCAATAAAATTGAAAACAAATTAGGAATCCCACAAAAACTTTAGCTGTCAATGTAATATCAGTTTTATTCCTGGTCCAGACACAATTCAGCATGATAAATATGAAACTTCTTTCCCCCGAAATAAATAATACTTCCAGTAACATGGCGCTTATGAAAACAGTTTAAATGGTTTGTAAAACTCATTTCAGAGCGAATTATGCTGTAACAAAATGTGTCAGTTGCTAGTCTGGTCAACTTAGCCGCAATCTACATTAACATTGCATTCGAAAATCATAGCTTTTATTACCCTCATATGAATAACGATAGGCAGCACGTATGGTGGTAGTCTGAATTTATTGTGGAAAAGATTGCATGAAAAAGCGAATATCGACCATTTTTAATGAAATCATCGTGATATCTGATATGAGTACTATACTGTGGTTAGATTATCGGAGTATTTGACTATGATTTATTTAAATAAATACATTTTACTTTAATGACGGAAAGTATAATATCAAAAACGGATAACGGTAATTTATCTCGGTGATACATTTCATGATTCGTAAATATGGTGTAAACTTTTTTCGAGTTTTTAATTAACTTCTTTGTTTATCATCTGCCAAAAACATTCTTCGGTTATGTTTTAACCTCGTTCTTATAACTGGTACAGATAAAATAACGCAAACATGGAATACTCTTCTCCTTGCATTAATTTTTGCATCTAGTTGTCATAAATAAACAAAAAGCAACATGTAAATTTAAACGAACGTACCAACTGTAACTTAGTAACAGAGCTTAGTAAGATATGATTGCCTCGCATTAATTTTCTATCTCTGCTCGCCGCTATTTGGCTGCAAGAATATCTTTGTTGAATTGCGAATTATAAATTGAAATCATTTTTAATTATATCTTTCGTGATATGAGTACCTTATTCTGATTAGATTATCAGAATATTTGGTTATATTTTATTTAAATAAATGCATTTTTATAATTTCGAAAACGGATAACTGTTATTTATTTGACTGATACATTGCGCGATTACGTACGTTTCTCTTAGTTTTTAATAAACTTCATTGTGTCTTATCGTCTGCCAAAAAAATTCTTAGGTTATGGTTTAACCTAGTTTTGATAACTGATACAGATAGAATATTGAATCCCCTTCTCCTTACATGAATTTCTGCGTCTAACTGATAAAATAGCGTAAATATTGAATCTTCTTCTCCTTATATAAATTTCTGCATCTAGCTGTAAATAAACGAAAAGCAAGATGGTGGTACGAATGTACTATGGTGGTTGATGATTGGCCGTTCTTCAGCCATAGGTGAAGCAGCTATAGACGACGCACGCAGACGCCACGTTAGCGTTTTATATAACAGGATCCGAAATATCAGTTACCCTTGGTGAAGTAGTAGTACGGTACACAGCTCTAGTAAAATTTTCTACAGATTTTCAAAACTAATTGACACCTTATCGCTAGGTTATTTTTGGCTAGAAAAGTGTTTGGGTTATTGAGACTTCTACTCAAGACATATATATCAGTTGATTAATAGATTCCTTTTTCGTCCTGAAATACGAATCTCCACACCAGTTATTAATATTGTTCAGAAAATACAGAATTTCTTATTCAGGAATATTAAGTATACTTTCAGATCAGGTATTTCAATTTGTGAGGAATTTTCGAGAAGTTTCAACACTTCGTATAGATATAAGGATGCAAGAATTGTGTGTAGCTGGACTAGGGTATAGTGTGTTTGGACAGTTTATATAAGCCACCCAACTTTGGAGGTAGTGTGTCACTAAGCGGTAATCGACATAGCTGCTAAATTAGCGGGACTATTCGGCATAGACAGTAACGATAGCAAAGATATACTAGTAGCGCCAATTTGACAGGGAATGCGTATCCGTTATGGAAATAATTCTACTGTACAATTGTACTGTAGAGTATCAAAGTGTCCTGTCTAGTGTGGCTGATGCACGGTGTTCAGTGTGTCCAGTCACAGACGTAACTACACGGAATGAAGGAACAGCCGTACAGCTTGGTTACCAACAGCGTAAACAGAGTCTCATGACAGAACAATGTGAAACAGCAAGTGCCTTAGTACTTAACGAACCACAGAATCCAAAAGGAGTTTGATCACTGCTAAGCTTGTACCAAGGCCAATATAAAGGCGGATCAATTAGCATATCTACATCTACATATATACTCTGGAATTCACAAAATTGTGGGTGGCAGAGGGTGCTCAGCACCAAAGCTAATCTCTTTGTTGTGCATTCCAATCCCTAATTGTACGAGGGAAAAACGAATTATAAGAATCAGTGCGGCACCTTACTTCTCTAATTTTATCTTTCCTGTCATTCCGACTCAATTAGGTTGGTGGACGAAGTATTTCACTACACTCGTTAGTGAAAGTGAGAGTACACATGTTTACCTATAAGTTTAAACGAAACGTTTCGTCGTCTATCTACCAGAGACTCCCAGCTTAGTCTACTAATCAGTTCTGTGACGCTTTCATAAGAACTGTAGCAACCGGTCACGAATCGTGCGGCTCTTCTTGAACTTTCTCTATACTTTCGATCAACCCCTGACGAAACGGACCCCATATGGCACAACAGTATTCCAAATGTGGATGCACAAGATATTTGTACGCTATCTCCTTTGTTTGTTCATTACAATTTTTCAAGATTCGACCTATGAATCGCAGCCCAGAATTAGATCTACCTACTAACGAATTAATATGTAAGCCCCATTTCATGTTCCTTTGTACTGTTACTCCCAAATATTTCATAGAATCGACCATATCAATAACTGAACTGTTTACCTCGTATTTCTGAACAATCGGATTCTTTTCGTTAGTTATGCTCGTTGTACTACACTTTTTAACCATTTAGTGTGAGTTGCCACTCAACGCACCATGCCAAAATAACATCCGGATCACGCTGAGTTTCTAAGCAATCGGCCAAATTTCTTACTTCCCTATAAATAGCCGCAACATCAGCAAACGATCTAAAAATGCTTTTCACTTTGTCTCCGAGATCGTTTATAAAAACTAAGAAAAGAAGTGGTCCTATTACACTTCACTGAGGTAAACCCGATGTAACATCTAGATTAGAAGAACTTTCTCCTTCAACGACGACGTACTCCGACCGACCAGTTAGAAAATCCTTTACCCATTCACCAAGCTGATCCGATTTTCCGTACGCTCCAAGCTTCGCTAAAAGGCGGTATCAACTGATACTAATGGTAAATCTACTACTAAAGACAAAGTACGGAAGAAACCGTTGGTTAGACAATCAATGTTATGATTTGGCTGATCCTTGAACACCGTAACCCGTCTGAATTAAAAATGACTCTCAGAAAATGTAAAAGTCATGAAGCAATTTGTAACATTATGGTAGTTTATTTAGGGCTTTATTTGAGCGTTTTGGGGTCATATTGGGTCGTTTCAGAGAACGGTGCAATTGTCTGAGAAGCGGTATGGAGAAAAGTTGCACCATCGGGTGCTTAGTGGAAGAACGGCACCTTACCGAGGTGTCGGGTGGGGTTGCATGTTATAAGCAGAGGCGAGCTAGGGGAAGTGGGGCAGTCCATCGCAGAACGACAGTGGGAGCTTATGTTTCTACCTACTGGAAGAGAAAAGTTATGCAAGAAATCTTCAAGTGGAGTGAAGCATTATTAGTTTTTCTTGTGGTTGGTAATTGAATTCTGATCAAAGTTTATGGGGAGTAAATTATTTGGCAAAGTGTTGGTTAAGAGAAGTAAGTCCCTTAGAAGGTTTGGAAAGGGCTTAGAATAATTGTAAACCCATAGATTAAAATTCAGTGTTTTCGTTTGAAAGGGCGGCGACTGTTTAAAGTGCTGTGAACGGCCATACAAAGTCCCGAACTAGAGAATGTTCACCCAAGCGATAGTAATATATAAATTTGTATATTCTTCACGATCAGAAAAATAGATTTTCACGAAGAAGTTTTGTGTCAGTTGAGTTGACATTTCAAGTTGCGCAATACGCTGACTTAGTGTCGAGTATAAGACTAGGCAAACGAGAGAAAAGGTAGAAATAAATTTGGAGGGAACAATGATTTGAAAAGCTTTCGTAACTCACAGCTAACAGGTTCTCGGATCTTACTGCTTTTTCAAATGTGGTGTTAATTTTTTTTTAGAAACTTTGTTGCAGTGGGAATATTCTGACAATTATCTTTACATTTACATATCGGTCATTGCCTTGATTGACGAAACGATAATTTAAAATAAAGTATTAGTCTATTATAAACTATTTGTTGGTTTTTTTTGTCAGTAGTTAAGGAAACGTTTACTATTGCTCGAATGATAATCAGAATTACAGGAGGCTGAATTTCTCTCTGAAGTTTAGGTAACTTCGCCGCCACCGATATAGTTTAATATTAGCTGCTCTCTCGAATACACCACTGTCTGCGGGCGTCTGAAAGTGTCTTGCAGATTTGGTAGAGTAGGCTGTTGGAGTCCATGTAACAGTGAATTAATCTTACAATCGTCTTAATCTGAATGATGTATGAGCGCAGAAAATCAAGAAATTCGGCACAGCTACAAATAAATGATTAATGGAACTTATGAACAACTATAAAAAGCCTCGCTAGATTCAAAAAAATTAATTAAAACGAGGGTCATTGTTTTATAAACGGTACAAAAGATGCATACCAATATTCTTATCGTACCACTAGCCTCGTACCCGCGACTTCGTACGCGTGGATTAAGAATTTTTTTGCCAGAATTAAATATAAAAAGTTGTTGGTAACGAAGGATTGGTCCCAAACAATATCGAGTCGGCATAATATGACAGGAAAGCTATCACTATATTATTCTACCGTCGAACCTGCCTCTTGAAGAGAATCAATTTCCAACATATTTCTGTCACTATTCGATAAGATTTCAAAATTTCGTGACTACAACTGTTAATCATACTGGAAAAAATATCCTGTGCCCTTCATACAGCTTTCCTTATAAAATTCCATCACAACGATATAGCCATAAAGTTGTCAAAACGTAACAAAAAGACAGAGACTTACTTCCGTATTTATATTAGTATTACTGTGGTTCACACTCACACACTGACTGCGAACAACACCTGAGGGATCATTATAACGTAAAAAAGTGTACACCTACAAAATTGCAAGACTACCTACGATTTGCCTCGCATTGCACCCCTAACTTTCTAATATCTACAGTTTAACATTCAATCCAAATAACCTACGGCCCAGGCCTGAATCTTACGATGAAAAACAATTTTTAAAAATCTTAGCCTTTACGGAGATTTGAACCGGAGACCACGACGTTCGTAATCAAGCTCTTTAGCCATTGAGCTGCCAGTTCACTTCCCGGAAACACGGTCTGGAGACGTCCACATCCAACGTGTCTGTCCATCGCCGTATTTCGAAGTTATGACACAACATGTGTTATTTATGCATATAATTTTTCAACCAAATGTAGACAGTATTTTTCCCCTTGTTTCAAAGGATAAGTGTGCAAAGTTTCATCGAGATCGGATGAAAACTGTGGATTTGTATGAAGAACAAACAAACCAACAAACAAACCAACAAACAAACAAACAAACATACATTCATCATTATATATAAAGATTTCTGTAAGGTGATGGGGAGAGAGATAACTTACACATATTTGTCAAGAAGATACAGCCGTTTATTATTACCGAGCAATCATCTTTTAGGAAAGGGAAAAGTTGCACTTCACGAATACCAAATCTGACTCAATACATGGAAGATGGTTCTGAAATACAGTGGATCATTTGAATAGTGCTCTTAAACCTGTTAGTACCTTCTAATGTTGTTAATTACCACCTTCTTCTGGATAAGGTCTATATTATTAGAAAGTACTTAGTTAAAACTTTTCCTATTATACATATTGCGTCATAATAATTCACTCCCTCAAATCTGCAAGACAGTGGTCGAAGGAGCATCTAGCTTCAAAACGATCCGCGACTGCGTTTTAAACCTAAATTTCAGGAAAAACTTTAGCTTCCTGCAATTCAAATCACCAACACACAAGGAGGAAAGATTTATTTTTAACTACCAACAGAAAAAATCAAAACAAATTTGAGTATACTAGTCTAGTATTTTTATTTCAAAATGACCTTTCTCTGCAAATAAGACACCGACCGATATTTAAATTCAAAGATAAATTCTCAGAAGATTCTCATTCCCACAAAGATCCAAACGAATTAACAGCAGATTTGAAATTTTCTACCATTTACTATTCTCCACTGTAAGGTCCGAAAAAAAATTATTTGCTGTAAGTTACGGATGCGTTGTCAAAACAAAATGGTTCGCTTCACTTTTATTTCGGTTCCTCTTCGAAGCAGTATCCACTGATTGCGCAACTAGGCTAGCTCGCACTTAACTGGAAAAGAAAGCTTCCTCTGCAACAATCTATTTCGTTGGTAGTTACATTCAAACAAAATTTATATTAAAATGGCTAGGCTGAATCGTCTCTAGTTCGGGAGTTTGTATGCCCTTTACGACACTTTAAACCGTCACCACCTTTTGAAAACTAAAACTCTGAATATAATCTGTGGATTTGCAATCAACTATACTGAGCCATTAATTAACCTGCTTAGAGACTTACGACACTTTATCCACCACTTTGACAAAATCACTTACTCCCCAATAAACGTTGATCAGATTTCAGTTACCAAACGAGAAAACCAGTGCTTTACGCGTTTATGTTTGGAAACATACACACCCACTCAGATTAGACGATGTACAGCCACCCTCCTAGCAGCTCACGTCTATTTATAAACATCACACACTTCTGAGATAGTGTGCAACCCAACCCGACGCCTCCATAGTGTGCCGTTCTTCCACTAAGCCTCAGTGTTGCATCTTTTCACTTCGAACTCCTCATATAATTGCACCACACTCTAAATCATCCAAATATTGTCCCAAAAGCGCTCAAATAAATACCTAGATAAACTACAGTAACGTTACAACTTCTATTTTACTTGCGTCGTACGTAACCCGCTCCTAAACCGGAGGTTCTTTGTAGAATTTCAGAAAAAAGAAGCGATGAATAAATTTAAAGAAGGGACATCCCTGTGTAAGGATCCATCCATAAATTACGTCACACGAATTTCATGATTTTTCGAGCCCCGTCCTTCCTTGTCATAGGTAGTCACATTCGGGTGACCAACCTTTTTCCCACTGATGTGACGTCACATATTATGCAATTTTAAACATAGAACTTTTTAAATTAGAACAGAGCTTCCAAAATTATTTATTTCCATTTAAAATATTTTTTCATATAATCAATAATAAATCAAACATTTTAGAAAATTTGCAGAACATAAAAACTCAAATGAATGATACAAAATTTAATCATCTTGTATCCATGGACTTTGAACCTATTCTTTTATATTATTCATGACTGGCATAGAAGTCACTTAGTTCTCGATTTGGATGATGTTAGGAACATTCGATTTGTCGAAATATTCTTCATACAACCATATAGCATTGTCATCGTTTGTCAAACAAACAAGTTCCCTGTTACATCTAGCTGCAATTCTTTGAGGACGAATTTTCGTGATGGTTAAAACCTCTGGTTGCCTCATAAGTGATTGTATGTGTTGGTTAGCGGCTTAATATTATGAAAGACATAGACTACGGATGCCACACGATCATTTAAATAAATATCCGGAAGTCATCATTGTCAGAGACTCAATGGCGGTATTTACGTTTCGGCGTGTCAAAGGCGGCCGACGTGCGACACCATAGGAACAGCAATCGTGAACCCGCGCTGTCACCACGTGCCAAAAAGTGATACAAATCATACACGAGACGTCACGAAATTTATGACTCCCCCTTGTCGCAAGCTGTCACACTTTGTTGACGCCCTCCCTCCTCCTTAAGGTGTGACGTCATTTATGAATGGCCATTAAGCCTGCTTGCGTCGTCGCGTACAACAATTATATTACCATTAAAATACCGAGGCAGTGAAATGCCAAGGCCATTCTCTAAACATCATACAGAACTACCACGCCTGGGGTGAAGAAAGAAATTCTGGAACTCTCTACTGAGTCACTTCCAATTCAAGCAAGAAATCAGAGATGGCACACGAGAACTGAGTTCATCACTCAGTAATTGATAACAGTTGAAAGGCTTGCTCCTGGCCATGAGGATGATTGGAAATGCACTCAGTTGGCTTCTCTCTGTAGTGCAGGACCAACCAGCAGACGCTGGGCTTCTAAGCTAAGTCCATGCGATGTAAATGTGTTAAAGAGCACATTACATTTTCTTCGTTTTAGATTATTTACAACCAGTTACGCAGCTGAAGACCATGATCAGATGACAACTAAAGCACTCAAAGGTCGAACGTTTGAATACGTGACATATTTCTATTTGATATACCCTTACCCTGTTCCAATTTTTGTTGGATATAATGCTTCTGATACCAAAAGTAAATAAATAAAGCAATAAAGCAGTTATCTGTTCTTTCTTACCCTCTGATAAGAACATTACAGTAATTTCTAACTGTATATAAAGATCAGCAATTAAAATTTTGACAGTGCAAGTTCTGAGTAAGAGGTAACATTTTCAAAGTCACGCGATCATGCGATAAAGTGTCCTGAAATTCTGAATTGGTTTATGTTAAGTATCTCAATTGTGGGAGTTCATGCGTGCCTCATCTGATGCACAAGATTGGCTTTTATGGAAGAAGAATGACAGTAAAGCAATCTCTGCAATGCTGGATAAATGCTAAGAAGAAGAAAATGTGTCATATATCGAACATCAGCTCAGGCTGATTTCATTATTTTAGAAATTCAGTTATGCTACGTCAGAAAGTATCTTGTTGTTCTAATTCAATTCATATTCACGATTTACAACTCAGGACGCCTATTTTGTAATATTCTTATACTTAGACTAAAGCTGCTCCACTCGTCCATAAACTATTCGTAGTACCTCTGCCGTCATTGAAAACAGAGTTGTGGAGCAATTCCTAGACCTGCTATGAAATTGTAGATCCGTATTTTGCTTCATGCGGATGAATGAAATTCGTTCCAGAAAATGATTGGCAGAAGTAATACTGAATTCATAAGAGACTTAGAGTTTATAAGGTGTACATACTAATAGGAGATGCGGAAAGTGATTTAAAAGCTGATTTAATCATCTCAGCGCTAAACGGTGTTCTATACATGAACATAACCAACACAGGTTGTAAGAAAACTATTCACGTAAATTATGTAGCTGGATTTCTGAAAGTCATATAATACCTAGAAAGAATAAGTTCTAAATTAGGAATCCTACAAATCTGTCTGAAGAATTAAGTCGTAGTTCAGTAACAGATTATCAAGAGAAAATGTTTAAGTACGTACATTTAGAACGTATCATATGCAATTTTTTCTGCTTCTTCTTGCCAATTTTATTGTAAGTCTACATGGTTCGTTATGAACCACAATATTAGTTTGTACTGAACCTAGCGGTCTGCCAATCAGTAATCAAATGTCATATCGCCCAAAGGAATTTCGGCGTCCAGTGTAAAAATAGCGGTCATGTGTCCGTTGATATCATCGAAGCAGGAAAGGTCTTAACGTTGCTAGCAAAGCTGATGATAGTGACCGAACAACTCTTTTTCCGTTTCCGTATTTCGTTTATCTGTTGCTATTTTTATTGTTAATTCTGATCCCCCTTATGAATATCCCATACATGATACAAGCTGCGAATCTTTAAACCTTACGTGGAAGGCTCGTATATACGTTGTATAACAGGGGACGTATTAATGTAACTTCGAATGGAAGAGAATTTTCATCACATCGACTCTGACATAAATTTTCCTGTTGACACAACTGTTTTTGAGATTACCACATCAGTCTCAAGAGCGGTATAGAATCTAAAAACTCGTTTAGACGGACCGTGAAATAAGTGGTCTTTCAGCGACGCTCAAAATACAATGTCTGTCTTAATGATCACGCGTAATTCCTTACGAAGATTCGTACCAATGACGAAATCACTGAGTCATCCCTCCTCTCATTAAAAATCGCAAGAGTAGTATTTTTGCCAGATAAGGTAACATTAAAGAATCGAGGATCTTGCCACTGTGTGTGGCGAATTCGCTATGAACTTGAATGAGGAGTGATTCCGCAGCAGCTTTTATGCACGGCGATGCAGAGCTCGTTAGTGCGAACCACTGTTAAAGCAATCATTATACTGATAGAAGGGGATTGGAAAAAAGAGATGCATTTCTGCGAATTATTAATTTAACAGAGGTGGCGCGCAGTTTTATTTGGTGCGCGCAGGACAATTTTGCGAGCGGAAATTCCTGGTAGTGATCAGCGCCGCCCTAATTGAGATCAAAGTGCATCAGGCGAGCCTATGACGAATGACAGCGCGGACGTAATGCGCCGCTGCCGGTAATGACCTCATTAAGGCCCCCAATTTACATGTTCACTCGCCTCCGATAACGCCCGCGCGCGCGGGGAACCCGGTTTATTGGTCTAATTAGTATCTAGGAGGAGACACAAGTTGTGACAGTGGCGGCGGCCCTCAGAAGTCCAATTTGAGATGGGGGGGCAGGAAGCACCCTCCGAGGACATTAACTTCGGAATGGGCTGTGGTCGCCAGCCTCGGAATAGACCTGTATCGGCTTCGGCGCAGTGGTATATTAATTCTCCATCTGGTTCGGAAAACCCTGAATCAAATGCAATGCAAGGAAAACTAGTAACTAAAATTTCAATCTGTGACCAGTGATTCAACCAGTAATATTTCCCTCGTTACATAATTACATGCAGTTAAAACTGTAAGCTACTGTTATTACGGTTATCACATATTTCGTCATTGGTCATAATCGAATTAAATTTATTACCCCATCATTTGGAGTACTGTAATAAGTAAACAAATTTTCGATTCTTTCTGCCTAAACATTATTTTACTACTACATCCTTTTGTTTATGTATAGCAAAAAAGATCCATTAGATTGTGAGAAATATCGAAAGCTTGTCTTTCGATAATACTATTCGGCGGAGAACCCGCGAAGATTTCAGATCCATTAAATTATTCGATTACAATATCGATATAGTCAATCAACACTAATATTATAAATGTGAAAGTAACTCTGCCTCACTGTCTGTTTGTTACGTTTTCACGACTGAACAGAATAAAATTTGACAAGGAGATACTATAGATCATTAAGAAGGACAAAGAATACTTTTTTCGGGATAAATAACATATTTCGTCATGAAATTTTGAAAACTAACCGAAAGGTGACAGGCAGGTTGTTGACGTATGTAATTTTATATCAGTCACTTAAACTTTGTTTCTTTCGCAGTCAATTTTTGTACTGTCTGTTGATAAATTTCATGTACAAACATCGCGACTACGTAACAGCACTCACGTGCAAATACCACAACTGCAGCGCAACACTGTGAACATGGCAATAGGTAATGGTGTGTTGATTTCTTGGATCCAAAAAATTACGACAAACCTAACATTACAGTTCATAAGACCACAATTGCCATTAAATTAGCCTTTGCGATGACTATCAACTAAGATCAGAAAACTGAAAGAAGCAGGGATACACTTACAAAAGACAAAACGGTACTGAAATAAAGTGTCCACAGAAAATGACATAATTTTAAACCACAAAAAAAAAAAATCTGCCGGAGGAAATATCCTACAGTTAACACCCACCCCTTCCGCCTCTTAGTTTGTAGCTATTTGTAAACGTTGCAAATTGTTTCTTTTCTAGAGACAGGTTCAATAGTGCAATGGTATGTTGAAGGCTTCTCCGTCATACTATTCCGAATCCATACTTTTTGGGACACCTTTTGCATAACATACAGCTTTTTATATTCAATTCTAGCAATATAATTCTGAGATCACGGGTACAAAGTCGCGGGTAACAACTAGTAAGTAATTATTATATGTTGAATTTAGCACTTTGTTGGTGTAATATTTCGTCAGCATCATTCCCATTAACAGCACAATGCAAAAAAAAAAAAATATATAACGAGTGGTCGTCGCGGTAGTTGTTACGAGAGCGCATGTTACAAAGGCCCAGTGACTAACGGAGCAATGGAGCGCACTAAATTGCAAGGCGGGCCGCAGGCGAGCAGGCGTGTTTATGGAGCGGCTACCCGCCACTGTGCGCCGCGCAGCCTGCGTCGGTCGCCGTAAACAAAGGACGCTGCTACTGTGCACGGCAGACACGGCCACAGTGAGCTGACGTCGGCGGTGGCGGTCAACTCACACAGAATAACGGAGTGATACGGAATTCATTTGATTTTTTTTTGACGTGAATACGTCTCGAACTGTGATTTCATAGTGGAGGACATTTAAGAAAATCCAATGTTAATAAAATTGGGAGAAACAGTTTGGTATTGCAGCTCAGAATTTCCATTTACGTCCATTTACCCCACTCTATAGCCAAAGGATCAAAGAAAATGCTAGGTGATGTGGTATCCGTTATTTTTCGTGCGTAGTGTGGAGACACTTGTGTTATTTGGCATTCGTTTGGTCAACTCTCAAAACTTACTTGATGGATAACTCTTGACCCAGTGAAGCTACGACTGTCATTGTATAATCATTCGATAGATCTTCTCAAGATCTACGTATTTGGAATTTAAAAGGTTATCAAGTGTTTATAGTGGGTTTGTATGAGGTTGAAACTCAGACTAAATAATTGCAAAAACATTATTGGCTTATATTCGTCAAAAAATAAAGTGTAAATAAAAAAAAAAATCGTATTTGATTAGAAAGAGCACAACAAGTCCAACGATACACATCAGATCTCATATTGTCGATTTAAGTAATATATGAAGCGTAATGCTGTAGCCGTATCTGCAGCGGCACTGATTTCGGTACCGAACAGAGTTCAGCGCTCCATAGTGAACAGATAAGATATTCGAGCTTCAGGAAACGAATGTCAGTCATCGCTTACAATTCACATTTTCAGTTTCAAAAGAGTCGGTGGGCTGTTTATTAATCGAAATTGATTTCTGGATGTTCAGTGCCTTTTTTTTTAAAGAAAATGTTGAAGTTTATATTAGTTAAAACCAATGAACATAACTTATGCGATTAGAGTAATTTCTTCCAAGCCTAAAAATATCACATACTCAATGGTAGGAATAATAAGCACTTGCTGGAGAATTTGTATTTTCACTCGATTTCCACCAACTATCTCGGTAAAGTGTCGTGTTTATCAGGTGAACGTAATGAACTGATGAGCTAGTTTTCAGCGTTTGCTACTCAAAGAAAACATTGCTGCCTTTGCCCTGTAGGAAAGGCCATTGTTTAGCGAAAGCAACGAATGTATTTTCCATTAAACGAATTTACTGTTTTCCAAAATTATTTTCTAAGCCTGTCAACTGTAATCCAAACAATTTATGTATTTTGGCTTCGTCTCATCACGTCAGTAAAATAGCGCTTCCTGGGCTATTATGCTCGTTGTGATTCAGTCACCAGGTTCGACGACATCAATCGATTTAGTAGGCCTACTAAAAAAAACTAATTGGTGGCTTATAATCATCAAAAACCAAAACATTCTACAAAAATCGTACACTGTTAGCATATTGTAACAGAACAGGCATAATGCCTTTATAGTAATTTTATTTAAGGTAATAGAATTTACATCTATGGATACGTTGGTTATGTAAGCTCTCTGAAGTACAGATATAGTAGGATTATCGCTGATGATGCATGGCGTGTTGATTGTAGTTAAAATGTTGATCCGCTTTAGACGTGATTTCTTAAGTGTTAATCTTTATTAAATGTATTGTAATTATAAACAATTTTCCTACCTTATTAAATAAATAAACCTGCAATCTTCGGATCTACCAAATGTCTGGTAGTTAATTTCTTCGTCGAGATTTAAGAATACATGATACAAGAAGATAATAAATTTTAAAATAGCTACATGGCGACCGTGACAGGACAGTGTGTTTTGAAGTGGGATTAATTAAAAGCATAATTAACCACGGACAAACACTGAAACAAAAGGTAGGAAAAGTGAATTACATAAAGTAACAATAATTAACAAGCGAGCAGCCATTACCACCGGAACGCGACAACCGAATTGAGCCGACGATTCCCGAGGAGAGCCGATCCGCTCAGTATTATCGAGACCGGCGCATAGGTAACACCAGCAGCGGGAGCGATACGACCGACGCGGAGAACCAACTTCATTTACGGGAGACTGTAAGGGGCGGCATTGCAGAGCGGGACGCAGTCCTAGAAGCTAGCAGTTCTTCTCTTCAAAAGGAAAGTGCCAATTTTTTTTATCTTTGTAAGAAACACAAGCTGACATGAGAGAATTTTCATATGATCATTTGCATTGAAAAAAATTAATTTTCATAAAGAAAAAAAAAAATTAAATTATTTTCTTCCCGAGTAAAAGTCAGTTTGAGTTAATATTGAAAAAAAAATTAGTTTCAACTTTCCTGGGGAATTTTATTAATTAATAGTTGTTACCTTGTTTGCATTTCATTGCATGCAATAGCGTACACCTTGTTTAACAATAACTGTGATTAGTGTTGGAGCAGAATTTATCTGTTTTAATTTTAATTTTTTGTTTGCTTGCTGGTTCGGTGGATATTTTTTTCTTTGCAATCAAAATATTGTGCGATTGTATTGAGAGTGTTGAAAACATGGCTACAGAAGAGAGTGAAATGGTGGAGGGGATGGCAGCAATAGGAAGTGAGTCCTTGAATGACTCAGGTCCTGAGTTCACAGATGGGTCAGTTCGTGCTATCTTGGTACAGTTGCAATCGTTCCAAAATAGTATGCAGTCAATGAATTACAACTTGAGGGCTGATTTAAGATCAGTAGAAAGTAATTTGAAATCAGTAGAAAGTAATTTGAAATCAGTAGAAAGTAATTTGAAGGCTGAGCTTGGGGGTCGATTGCAATCACTTGAGAGTACAGTGGGGAATTTAAATATGTTGGTAGAAGACAATGTTCGACAATTAGGGAATGTCCAATTAGAATTAAGGCAACATAATGTTGATTGTAAGGAACAAGCTGAACGACTAGTGGAACGGCTAACTAGGTTAGAGCATAGTGTGAGTAGGGAGACAATACTGTTACGACAGAATAACGAAGTACTCAGTAAACAGTTAGTTGTCGGGGAAGAAGTCAATGTAAGTCACGGGAGGCGACTGGAGGCGGTAGAGGATCACTGTATCCTTTTGGGGAAACACATCAAAGAAGATGAAGAAAAGGTAAACAGTGTGGTCGCAAATGTCGAGTTGATTTCACAGAACTTGGGTAAGTACCAATTATCCACAGCAGCGTTGATATAAGATGTTACTAGAGTGAAAGTTCCGGCAGTAGAAAGGGAGGATGTATCCAATGTCAGGCGCCATCATTCGACTTCAACAGCAGCGTGGGTCGAAGAGAAAATTGAATGGGAACAATTTGATGGTGATGGGCATATGCACCCCATTGAATTCATTCGGGACTTTGAGGACTTTGCACCTTTCTCCGTTGCTTCTGAAAAACAGCGGATCGAGATGGTTCGTTGGTACTTGGCCGGAGGAGCGAGGCGATGGGCCGACTGGTTTGCTGGCAATTGTAACACATTTAATGAATTCAAGAGGGAGTTTCTACAACATTATTGGTCGGTGGATAGGCAGATAGCCGTACATAGAGAATTGTTAAGGGAAGAAACTTATGTGGCCGCTAAGGGGACGCAGAAAGACTTTTTCATGATGTGTGCGGTCTCATGCAAATACCTCGATTGGAGTGAAGTGCCAGAGCATAAAAAGATAAGAGTGATATCATGGGGAGACGCAAGAACTGTGCGACATAGGAAGGAATGCTGGGCAGCCTTGGTGGGAATGACTAGTGTGTGTGAGAACCACACCGGGAATCCGAGGGGAACGCCAGTAGGTGTGAAAGAAGAGGATGTTGTAGAAGAATACCCGAATGATGGAATAAGAGGAGTTTTCAAGGTGGTTTCTCGGAAATCTTATAAAAGTGTAAAATTGAATGGGTGTGTGGGGTCAAGCACTGGTTTAAAGTGCATTTGTACACAGTCAAATCCTCCACGTTTCTCACTTTTCCGAGCTCATTAGAGTCCAAATGGTGGTATTTTGTTTTTTTAACTTACAAACAGAAGTTAAGATTCGACATAGGCAAAAGTAATAGGACCAATTGGAAGAAAATAATAACAATAACTCATGTCATGTTGTGTTTCGTAAGTGAAGTGTTAACCGTTGTAGCCCTGTGGAGGTGTGCATTTCGGTTTTGGGGGACAGTGAAAAGAAAAAAAAAAAAAGACTACGAAGATCAATATCAACCTTTGTTCAAGGAGTGGTATTTGATTGTCTTCTTCTTTGTTTTTTTTTTTTTTGTTTTAATGTTCCATTGTATTTCTTTCTCCATTTGTATGTGACTTCAAGGTTTGTGTAATAATGTTAAAAAAAAAAAATTGTTGTTATTAACATAAGAATAGTCGAGCGGCTGCCAGACAAAACTTTTGTATTTCATGAGTTATTTAATATTGTCTGATATATATAATCATTGATTGTAGTTAAATGTTGATCCGCTTTAGACGTGATTTCTTAAGTGTTAATCTTTATTAAATGTATTGTAATTATAAACAATTTTCCTACCTTATTAAATAAATAAACCTGCAATCTTCGGATCTACCAAATGTCTGGTAGTTAATTTCTTCGTCGAGATTTAAGAATACATGATACAAGAAGATAATAAATTTTAAAAATAGCTACAATATTTTACCAATAGTGTACAAAGACTCAGGGAACCCCATAATTAACTGGTCATGTAGTGTCAGGAAGGTGAGAAAGTATCCACGACAGTGCTCAGGAACGCGTTTTCACGAAAATTTGCTCGACGTTATCGGCCAGCCCTCGCCGTTCTGTTGTCAATTGAACGCGCTCTGTCACACTTACCGAATGAACTAATGTTTTCATGGATCAATATTATATGCGCCGTTTCGATTAGCCGAGTACAAATGCGGTTGTGCTTGCTTTAAAACTGTGATTCAACAGACATAGCATTGTGTTAGAGTAATCTGAAAGTAAACTCCAACCTACTGTCTTTCGCCCCGTTGTTGCCTTTCGAAATACTCTGAACAAGATAGAACCATTGGTGTTAGGTTATTGTCACAAACACCTCCCCGGCTCGTCTTTAAAATTTTGCGATTGAGTTTGAATTAGAAAATACCTACAATCTATAATTACATCGATAGACAACATCAGTTGATATAGACAAAGAGACACATTCAGCGTTGCTACGTATAGCAAACTAACCACCCCTCTACTCAACAGATGAGGTGGTCGTCGACTATAATATAGTCCCGTAGCTAGGAACAAAAAAAAAAAAAAAAAAAAAAAAAAAAAAAAAAAAAAAAAAAAAAAAAAAAAAAAAACACTGGTAAACGCTTACATATGACTAAGTGTTGCAAAAAACTGTCGAGCCTTTCCTTTTTCAAATGCTAGGTGCTTGATCTGACGGCATTAGAGGAATCTTCACAGCGTGATTTACATTCTATAATGGGGTTATTTGTACATAAACATTTAAAAAAATAATAGAAATAAAAAAAAACGAAATCTGAATTAAATTCAAAAGTCCTTGGCGCTTACAACACTTGTCAATCAGCGTGGAGAGGTATCGTTTCCTCCAACACTTCCATACGGACTTTACCACCTAGCGTGTTGGTGACAGGTGCGCAGCAGGGCAAGTATCAAACACCCCGCGCGAGAATAATGACGTAGCGCCGCCTTTCACGGACAGGTCAACGACGTCCCAGGTGTTCATTTATAAATGGTGAGGGGAAAAGTTAGACAAAGCGCTTTGAAAAGAAGCGGACGTGAGTTCTGTTAAACTCAAATGGATAATTTGGAATCTGTGAGCTAAAAATTTTAAAAGGTGGTTGATATGAAACAACTACAAACGTAAGGTGCACTGTATTAGTTCGTTGATCTCGAATAAAATATGATTGGAAGTATGTACCTTAATCTATCTTTTATTTAAGCCGAAGAGAATCATACTTTAATCCATATGGGTTATTAGGTCACCAGTATTATTTTGGATTGAGAACCAGAAATGGAAATTTATCTTTCCAATATGTAATACATTGCCTCCTTTATCCTCTCAATATTGATTGAGTTTGTATTTAATAGTAATTAGCATATATGTTATTCTCTGTTGCTAATTTCTATTCAGAACTCACGGATTTTTATATAACACACTTTGCAATGTATACAGGTCATAGCCGATCTTTTCATAATATGAAATATCTTTTTGCAATTGATAACTCATGATCTACTAAGTCTTGAAGTATCCTTCGCACGTCTAATGCGTCACATCACGAAAAGTGTTCCATCCTTCTTTTTATCTCCCTTTGTTCACTCTCAATTGTTTCCTCCTTGCAATTGATTGCTCTGTAGTGATCTCAATATTCCATGGTTTAGTATCTTGGCTCAGATATATACTTATATTAATAGTCATTATAATTCATATTAATATATTACGTCAAAATATCTTTACAATAACGGATTATTCTGACCATTATGAAAAAATTGTGTTGGAATTCTTAAAAGTTAAACTCAATGCGCTAATTTGGAAAAATTGAAGAGTTGATTCGGTACGTGTGCAGGCAGTGTATGAGGAAAGCATATTTTGTGCAACAATCTTTAAATATCAACGTTCTTTGGAATAACGAGACGTAATTTTGGTATAACGAAATGGGGGGGGGGGGGTTGTGTTTTTTTACCCTGAAAGGCGTGTCACTAGAGTAAAGCTGTTTGGCGGACTCGAAGTTGACTATTACGGTACCCCGCGACGGAGTGCACGGGAGTCGAGTGAACGTGGCTAGTGGTGAGAAAAAGTGTGATTACACTCCTACCAACCGTGAACGACCGAATGATGACAGACGTGTCAGAGGCGTTCATGGAATTGAGCTACCCGGTGTTTGCGGCGGGAGAGGACCCTACCACTACCCGTCCGACTACTTTGCCACAGATGCTACAACTCGACGGTTGCATATGATTCCTCATTGGCATCAACACGATAGTAAAATTGTCCTCTGCAGATCAAACACTCAGCACCACCTAAAGATTAACTGTCAAGCTCACTCATTTTATTAAATACCTGTGTCCCATCAGGAATTTTGTTTATATGCTTTTTGAATAAGCAAACAATTGTCGCTTTAAAAAGCCATGTTAATACCTGAGATTGATTTTTTTAATTTAATTGATTTCATTTTGGAAGTATTATCGCATTGCAATAGATTATTGCAACTAAATTCAGTTTTTAAAAATAAATACGTCATAATGTTTGAAAATTTGTATATCAACCCAAAATAAATAGTGAAACGTTTCAGAATCCATGAATAAATCTGCTCAACCAGGTAAAAGTAATTTATTTGGCCATTGAAAGATATCTCCAATTAAAATCTAGACACCTGTTTTCATCCCGTTTTTCTTGAATAAATAAAGATATCATACTTTATTTCCAGCCATCTATTCGCGATTTTTGCATTTCTTCTTCTTTCGATAAGGGTTACTGCAGGCAAGCACAAACTTCGAAACTTCTTTTTCCTATTGGCTAAAAGATGCTTCGAAATCGTGATTTTTATATTACCAATGACAGAACTGAAATCCGTTAACTTTCAGTCAGGCTGAAGGTAAACCTGACATTTCTTATTAATAGATAACGTACGATTCGTTATATAATTTTCTTAACAGTACTCACCCGCAGTTGATGTGTAGCTTTGCTTAGGCGGCCGAAAGCCTTACTGTTACCTGGACGACCGTCATTCCATCCCCTGAAAAGCAAATATAAATATTCGAAACGGTTCCTCTTGTAGGGCTACTGGCAATGGGTGAGAGAAAGAAGCTCTCTAGCACCGTGGTTTAGGCGTAATCTGCATCATATAATGGTACGTGCAGCACGAGGTGTGCTTGGAAATTTCTGTTAGAATGCTCCCTAGATTATCAGCCGGAACTTATAACTAAGGAACAGGAAATTTGCAGTAACTTCATTTTATCCCTGGGTTTTTTGAAATCCCAACAATGTCCTGTGCGATTCGGTAAACTAAAGCTGAAAATATTTTGACATCTAAGCATAAACCCTTCATAAACGCTTCATAAACTATAAGCAGCTTATACAGAATAGACCTACAGAAGAAACGTCTCTTTCGAAGCAGAAATAAATATTATCCAATAATAATATTAATCTCTTATTCGTCAGTAATACGTAAGTGCTTCGTAAAATTACCATTCGTATATTAACATGGAAATCATGGACATTGAAGAAATACTTGAATTATTCATGAGGTTTGGAGCGCAAATTTGAATTCTGATCGTCCTAAAAGTAAAATTAATGTATTTTATCAGTAATTGGTACGCCATAACAAGTTGAAAGAGTAATTAAATTACTTAGGTCAATAACTGTTTTTATGTGCATACTTTGTCACCACAATACCCCAAATTTTTTCTTTAATTAGAGAAAAAAAAAATTCGGTATACGAGTGCACAATTTATCTTTCAGTTAACTGTTAAAGGAATCGACTAATCTAATTGGCTGCAAAAGCCGCAAGTAATCTAACTAATAACGAGAAAAAGAAGGAAATTTATAATCGAATAAATCTGTAGTACACACAGGAAAATTTTATTCAGGTACAATTCTTGTTATCCACGTTAAACAAGTTTTAAGCAAATTTTTTTTTTTTTTTTTTTTTTTTTTTTTTTTTTTTTTTTTTTTTTTTTTTTTTTAGATAAACCTGTAAATTTCAAACAGTATTTTAAACCAGGACGTTTCTTTCTGTTTTCCTGAAATACTCAGTTACAGTTAGGAAAAATTACCTTCATGTTATTCACTATTTCAGAGTCGTACTGTGAAATAGGACAGTTTATGTATACAGAAACAGTTTCACTTTCAAACAGGTAAGAAAAACATTATGATCACCAGATTAACTATGTTATGTGTTTTAAAGTAATTTGTATTTAGGAAGAGACAACAGTACTTCTATACAGTCTCAGAAACCAGTGAAATAAGAAAAACAGATTAATCCTCGCACCTAGCTCAAACCTAAAATAGTTTTCAATTTACGATATACGTTAAAATTAATGAAAACTATTTCTTAATTGTCCAATTTGTTATTATATTATTTATTTAAATAAAGTAAATTAACATACGTTTTCCAATGAAGTCACAAGAAAGTAAACTTCAAGTTTTGATATCAGTGATTATTTTTTGAGCAACATTCTGATTTCCAACGCAGTTTGTGTTCGTCAACTCGTCACTCCGGTAAGGAGTTGCAAGAGAAATCTAAGTACTGCGTCCAAAACAAAACCATTGATGCAAGGTACCCATACCCTTGCACGTGTCTTATCCATGACTTGTGCTATTCTGGAGACAGAACCACCTTAGCTGTAATACTGAGACACAACGACAGTTTCTGAATGAGGCAGTGATGCAGATTTGTGTTTACAGGTTTGATTCATTCGTACTTGATGACCAAATGTCGACAGTTGTGTATCTTCTGAATTGCTTTAATGTATTTCTAAACACGTTATATTACATATCGTTTACATAGGAAACTGAAAGCGTTATAAGTATCATGTGGTTAGCTAACGTCGTAGCTACTCAATCAGCAATCCATATTTTCTTTTTAACTTCACCTCAACACAACAGAATTCTAGCTGCACTCGCCTAAGTTTCCTAAACGCAACTGGCTTCCATCTAGCATGTCTCATGCGCAACCACATCTGACCTCGTTATCTTTCTGGCTCCACGCAAGACGACATTTACCAATAACTTAGTAATTAATTTTTTTTATCGGTTGCCACTCTCCCGTCGCAGTCGATCTTACAACAGATACAAAGGCTGGCACATAACAGCAGACAGTTCCGCTCAGGCATACCGCCAATTCGAATTATTGGCGACGCGACATCCCGCGTCATACTTCGCTAGAAACTTTGTCCCTGGAGCAGTGGTCAGTTCTCAGTGATGTGATTCATTGAAATAGTAACGCGAAAGCTGGTTCCTTACAAACTGAACCTTCAGGTGACGTATGCTGGTACCGTTAACAACAGACATTTTATTTGCCATTACACTTAATTGCTTTTTTATGTCTCTTTTCGATAAGCAAACTAACTAGCGAACTTTACTATGACGAAAATATGTTCGAGTTACTTTACCAAACATAACGTGGTGGATGATCGGTTAACGTTCTGGCCGTGCATGCGGGAAGACGTGGTTTCGAATCCCCTTCCGGGCATTCAGATTTGGGTTTTCCATTTTTTCCTCAATCACTCCAGGCGAATGCCGGCATGCTTCCTCCAAAGGCTTGGCCGAATTCCTTCACCTTCCTTGCTCCAAGGTCTTAACCCCTCTAATGATCTCGACGTCGACGAGGCGTAAAGCCATAAAAAATGTCTTTATTAATTTATCTCGTGCAAGAAATCTAAATATTCCTTTCATGCCACTTGGTATCCCTTAGCTGACTGATTGTGCTGAATATATGGACATGCCAATATTTTGA
>JARYHS010013630.1:185771095-185934306 GCA_031002005.1 Vandiemenella viatica
GTCGGCTAACACAAGCTTCCTTCTGAATCACTTGCTGAAAACTTCAAACGTAAACATCTAGCTCTATGAAAAACTAAATTGACCAGAGGAGGTGGTGAAGAAATGTTTTAAAGTACTGACTATTCGAAATGGAGATAATAACTACCCTGAAAACTTTGATCCGGCTCTTGCCTAAGTATGCCGGGATGGTATGGGTATCTAAATACTTGGTATCAATCACGGTAATTGGATGTTGTCCAAAGGAAGACAGCTACATATTTATTAGCCAAAATTATTTTAGTATGCAAACAATCTCTATGATGTATGTGTTGGAATCACTGGAAGATAAAAGGAGGCCAAGTTAGTGTCGAGTGGTGTTTAAGGCATACACTGACGGTGATCCAGAATGGTTACCACGCGAAGACATAGACGAAGTATGAAGAAGGGAGGGGATGACGATAACCATATATTAGCAGTAGCTTTCGGACATAAGGGAGTGGAGGACAGGAGTAAATTATAGAGGAAGGAGGTGAACAAATTGGTCAAAAAGTAAAAGATTTTAAAGTAAAAATTAGCATCTTTCGGATCAGATCTGTTGGGAAATTACGTGAGGTGAAATAGAAGGGGGAGTCCGGCGAAATCTCACCAAATCTCACCAAGGGATTGGGGAGATAGACGGAAATCACGTCACCTTTTAAAATTATTGATGGACACTGGAGCTAAAAAAAGGGTCCACACACGTACGTGGTCGGTCAAGAGGGGGGGGGGGGAGGGGGAGGGGAAGAGGTCCCGACAAAATATCACTTCATCTTGGGAGGTGGGGTATCCGACAAGATTCTAACCAAATCTCATCTAATCTCACCAGAAAAAAAGGGGGGGGCTTCCGGAATTCTGAAAAAAAAACCACACGTAATTAGTGGAAGTTACCACCAAGGCGCAAGTTTCATTCCAATGGTTTAAGAAAAAAGTGGCAAAAATTTTAAGTGATAATTTGTGGCTGCCTTCTTACTATATAATCAAGAAGAACTTCGCATATCGAAACATTTTGGTGTTAGTCATTTCAACATTTATCTGTTATAAAAAATATAATCAATAAAAATTTCAGTTGTGATATGAAATAAGCTAATTTTGTGTTTTGGATCAAGCTAATTGCAGGGTTATAAAAAATGAAGGTTTTGATAGAGAAATAATGAAAAAGCAAATGTCAGATTTTTTTATTAGACAATTTAACTTTATTGTAACGATTAAATTAAAGTTAAGTATCATTGATAATGACAATCAAAACGATGAATGGCTTATCTGTCAAGGTTACAATATTGGAAAACCATTTGTTTGGTTTTATAAAAAGAGGTACTTTGAAGTAAAATCGTTTTTATATAGTTTAAATGTAGCTAAATGAAGTATATAGTCTACGCTTGGTAATGAAGTGAAATTTTTAACTCTGTACAGAAGTTATATAAAACGGACAGCGGTTCAATGTTTTTTTTTCTCTATCATTCTTGTAATGTACAGTATTGTTAGACTGCAAAAACCTTCGAACTAGATGGAAGGTGGGGAAAAAATTATAAGCTCTATACAAGTGAGAGACGGTTAATGGTTGCAAGGTCCACATGCGATGCCAATTAGCGATATGTTCTCCGAAGAATTGCAGCACCAGTTTACGACAGCAATTTGGAGCGTACAGTAACACCGCCTGGTAATATAAAACTATATAATACTCGTACGTGTCATTTTCTGTCTTTGTAGGGACAAAGTTAGACAGTGCAGATTAAAGGTGTTGCTGAGGCCATTATAATTAACGATTTATCTCATTATTTTTATGGCTAAAGATTACTTTATGTTACTTTGCTTTCACACACGCACGCTGGGAGAGGTAAAATAAGAAATCAACGCGGTCTGGAAGTGGAGAGACCAAAAAAAAATTGTGCTTGAAGTGTGACTCGTTTCAGACTTCATCCACAGGGTCCGAAATGCATATTCTAGTGCAATAAATTTGCATTCAAGTGACTGAAGGCTGTGTTTTATTCTACATTTTGTCTATTAATTTAGTTTTGGAGGGAATCAGAAGATGTTTACATACTTTATCTTTTTTCTGTGGGTTAAATTTTGAGATTGTAATGCAGTTTATAGGGACAGTTTTTTTTTTTTTTTTTTTTTTTTTTTTTTTTTTTTTTTTTTTTTTTTTTTGCAGAAATGAGGACGAATATGCAAAAAATTATTGCAATTATATTTTACATGGTTTTCTGTCGAACGAAGGGTTATAGTTCACTAAGCATTCATTGCCCAGTCTCTACAATGGCATTATTGATAACGGGTGTAGTTGCGTTAGTCTTGGCAGTACGTTAAAGAAACATCGGTATTGTCTTTTCGTTGTGGTACCTCGCGAGGAAAACGATACAGAAAGGAATTAACAAATTATTTACAAGTAGTTATGTGCTCCTTTTATTAACTAAAAACAAGTGAAATTGCTCTGCTAGCAGAAAGCCTGATTAAGTGAATCAACAATTGATTTGACTCAAATTTTGGGAATCTAGTTTAGTTCCAGGTTTGGCGATTATTGCTTATCCTAAAGGAACATCCATGTTAGGTTTGCATTCTTTGTGAGCAGGTACCTATTTTTGGTTATGCTCTACACCCTGAGATTGGACAGGTAGAAATGGTAATATCCAGTGTTACTATAAAATATCTGAATTTCAGGAAAACAATGTGTATATGGCGTAAATTTCAGGTTCGACTTCTGTCATGCTCGAAGGTTTTTTTTTTTATTCGTTTATACCGCAGAAATTTTGTTAACACGTACTATAAAATAAATCGTTACATTAACCAGTTAGGACGCTTGCTCTATTCAAGCATCCCGATTCAATATATATATATATATATATTCCATTTGGATGACCGGTAAGCTTCACTATATGGATTCATATTAAGATCATGCATATATCATTAGTCTCAAAGAGTTTATTACAATCAATGTACAGGACCACATAAGACATATTCAAATCTTGATTCAAACAACCCAACCAATGGAAACGAAGTAAAGTCTCTAGGACTAATTTACTTTTTCTTATCTTGGAAGACAGATTAAAACGGTACGCCTTTTCGATATTAGCAGTTTCTAACAATCCGATAAAATATGACATATTACTGTCACTTTAAACTGATCACTAACCCGTCAAAAATCTCTTAAGATAATTTGATAAATTAACCTGCTACGTACAACCAGCGTCATTAGTTCATCAACGTATTTGTGTGAGGTAATAATAATAATCTGTGCTTACTACTTTCTGATAACTTTTGTTGAGAATAACCTAGAAATCCGAACGGATAAAGGACTTCAGGTTAACGTACGAATCCCAACCATCGCCGGCCTCGGTAGCTTGGGCAGGTACTGGCTCCACCTGTCGAAGGTCGCCGGTTCGGGTACAGCCGTGGGCATGGGTGTTTAAGTGCTGTGTTTGTGAATGACATATCCAGCCTGGGGTGTGTTTACTGCATACTGGATAAATTGAAAGAACTGGATCACAAATAATCACTATCGAACTGGTTGTAAGGCCTTAGATGCCGGAAGCCATAAAAAAATCCAACCATCAATAATAAAATGAAGGACATATCAAGGATCCTTCTTACTATCAACTGGCTCCAGAGGACTTCAGAACCAAAGCCTACTCTGCAATTCACAATTGTAGCTGCAGAAGGCTTCTGGACCAAAACTAATCTCTACATTGAGGATTCCAAAACCGAATGGCACGAGGGAAGAATAAGCGGTTCCTTATTTCTCTCATCATTCCTGTCATTGCACTTAAATTGGGTGATGGACTATTTCACTCCTATCGCAGATGAAAGGTGTTGTTCGCATGTTAGCGACTAAATTCAAACGAAATCTAAACGCTTTTGTGCCGTATAATTCATATTCTGTGACGCTATCGAAACGGCTGTGACAAGCATTCACAACTCTAACGGCTCTTGGCTGTACTTCCTCCAAGTTCTCAACAAATACCTTACAGGTCCTAAACAACACAACGGTAGTTCAAATGTAGACGCTCGAGATTATTTTCATTTTATTTTTTTAACGTTAAGATTTTTTTTAGCGCTGAAAATATCACAAAGCCAGTGATAAGAGTGTTACTGGTAAACTGTAGAAGTATAATGAACAAAGTAATGGAGTCTGAAAACCTAATGGAGATACATGAACCTCAAGTAGTTATAGGGGTAGAGTCATGGTTAAAACAAGGAGTAGGTACTAGAGAATGAGATTTTCCCAATGGTTAGAGAGTGTACCGCAGAGATAGAGGAGCAACTGGCGGAGGGGTAGTCATACTGGTTGGCAAAGAATACTACAGTTCACTGGTGTTCAGAAATCATAACTATGAGTTACTTGGGTAAAATTCTGAGGAAATTAAAAACAAAAAGTCAGGGTGATGGCTGCATACCGCAGTGGAAGAATGGATGATAAACATGAGGCTCTTGGTAAGAAACTAAGTTCATATTCAGAGTTCAGGAGTGAACTTAGAATATTCATTATTGGTGGGGATTTGAGCTTACCAGGTGTCAACTGTGCAGGAAATGAGATTAATAACACAAAGGAACAGAGATTTGCAAATACCTCAGTAAGGGAAGGAGGCTTTACACAAGTGGTTGAGCAGAAAATATGGGGACCAAACATGTTGGATACCTTCCTAATAAAGCCTGATGATTATAACCTTATCGAGTTTCAAGTAACTGAAGAAATAGTGATCACAATGCATTTCTGATGGATATAAGGGGATTCAATAAACCAGTGACCAGAATTGAAGGGGAAATAGATACAATTATAAAAAGGTACAAATTTTGGAACTGAAAATATATTTCATGGTTAATTTTATTAAATGGAAGAATGGCACAAGTACAGAGGAGACGGAGTGGGACGATTTCAAGGAAATATTAAAAAAGGGTGATAAATTGTTTATTTCAAAACCGAAGATAAACAGAAGTACAGAACCTACATTATATAACAGGGAGGTGAGTAGATTAAGGAGTTTGGTGAGACGAGAACATAACAGAGTGAAGAATTAGCAAGAAAGTAGGGAATTCTTGAAACATCTAACCAAGAAATTATGATGTCAAATAAATTGGCTAAGGGTGAGTTTATGAGTTTATTGGTGCAGGGGTACCTATATTAAACTTATGTATCTAGAAATTTCTATAGATGTATCAGGAAACTGTGGGGAAGAGAGGATGTTGAGGCAATTATAGATAAGGATGGAGAAGAAATAACTGATGATTTTAAAACGGCGGAGTTATGAAGTAACTGGTTCAGTGCGACCATTACGGACAGTAATTCAGGACAGGTAGGGGTTATATCAGAAAACGAGCCTATCCGCAAAGTTGGAAGTGAGCAGATTAGAAAATCTGAAATTAAACATGAGATATCATGAAGGAACTAACGAATCTAAAAGGCTTAAAGGAGTTGAGTGGATTATATTGCCACAGATGTCTTAAAGATAGGAGGATGTGACATTGTACCTTATCTTGAATTATTATTTAAACTAAGTCTGGATACTTGTTGTTTACCAGATAACTGGAAAAGTGCGATAGTAGTACCGGTCCATAAAGGAGGGGTGACAAACAGGGTTGGAAAACTAAAAGGCAATCAGTTTGACATCAGTGGTAGGTAAAGTAATGGAGAGATTAATATGCAACCATATTAGAGGTGTTTATGAGGAAAGTAAATGGTTTTTAAGTCAGCAACATGGCTTTAGACAAGGATATTAGAGTGAATCTCAGTTAGTATGATATATGCAAGATATTTCTGATGAAATGGACAGAGAGGTCAAGTTGATAGTGTGGCACTAGATCTTACAAAGGCCTTTGACAGAGTGAACCATAAAATGGTGCTAAATAAGGTAAAAACTTTGGAGCTGATAAAAAGGTGATTTGCTGGTTGGAAGAATTCCTAAAAGGTAGAAAGCAATAGTTTAGGGTAGGAAATGCAATATCAAAAGAAGTAGGAGTGAACATGGGTGTTGCACAGAATAGTGTATTGGGACTATTGCTATTCGTTATAATAATGAATGATTGTGTTAACCGTTCACTGTCGGAAGTTAGATTGTTTGCAGATGACATAATGTTATATAAAAGGATAAAAACAATAGAAGACTGTTAACAGCTGCAGGATGATGTAGATAAGATAACTAGCTGGGTGAGTCAACATTATATGAGATAAATACAAAGAAGAGCCAGCTTATTAGGTACACAGATAAAAAGCTTAAGGTTGATTATGATTATTAAGTGGGGAAGGAGCTGCTTATTGAAAACTCGAAATGTAAATACCTTGGCATAACATTTGACAAGGGACTTAACTGGGCAGGTCACATTGAACAAGTAGTAGGGAAAGGGCTCAAAATCCTTCACCTGTTGGAAAGAGTGATGAGGGGATGCACTAGAGAATAAGGGAATTCAGGTACAAACGTTTGCTCACACCACTGCTGGATTATGGTAGTGTAGTATGGGACCCACATTTTGGGTGTCAAATACAGGGAGGGGGTGCAGATGAGGGCTTCCAGATTTGTCTTTGGAAATTACCACAGAACACAATCGGCAACTAAAGTGATAAAGGAGCTGGAGTGGGACTCATTGGAGGATAGAGGGAGATTAAGAGAGTCATGGGAGTGTACAACGCCTATATTGGTGATGAAGCACCGAAATATGTTGGTGGGAAAATTAAGAGAGATACTTGGAAGGGTAAATATGATTTCAGGCATAAGGGTGGGATAACTTTCTTTCGTAGGAAAGGATGTAAGGGATTGGAATAAATTACCAAGAGAAAGAATTTAAAGTAAAAATTTGTAAAGGACAAAAGCATGTTGGAAGAGGAAAGGAGAAAGACGAGTATGTAGGGAGATTGCACCGGAGCGTGTGTTCCATCGTAATTTTTATCAAATATTATTATTATTATTATTTAATTCGACCCATGAATCATATTCTAGAAATAGCATTCCTTACCACCTACGTTATGTGCAAGTTCCATTTCATGTTCCTTTGTACTGCTACTCCAAAATTCTTCAGTTAATCAACCATGTAATAAATGAACAGTTTACTTTGCATTCCTGTACAAACGGATCCCTTTTGTTAGTTAGGGACATATCCTCATACATTTTTCAACTTCGTGCAAGTTACCATTAACCTTACTAATCGAAGACTGCGCAACCCCAGCCCTCGGGCCACGAAGCGCATTTGAATTGTCCCCCTGCAACAGCGGTCTAGAATATGCTGCCTCATAAAGCTCTGAAAAGGTCTCATCGATGTTTTTACTTTTTTATTATGATTAAAAAAAACCTTTGCAAAGGTTTCATTGATTTTTTCCCCTTTTAATTGTATTTAAACTGTGTTACTTATATTTAAATATCTATGGGAAACTATACACAAGTATTATGTGGCCCGCAGGCTAAATCAGAATCGAAATTGTTACCCGCAGGTTAACTTCGAATCGAAATTGTGGCCCATCTCCAAAACTGGTTGAGTAACCTTGCAGTAAACCGTATAAAACCTCTGATCGCCACGAATTTCTAAGCAAACGGATTAATTCCTTACTGCCCTAAAGATCACTGCATTATCCGCGAATAACATAACGTCGAACTGGTATTAAAGTTGTCTTCAGATAATACGGAACCACCAATATAAAAATAAACGCGATATTTCTTCTGAGGTTTTTGAGTAAGATCTCAATCTTTTGGGCTGTATTGATTGGCGACCCTGGTTGGGTTGAGGTTCGTTTCCTATGAAAATGTATCATTCAGTTTTTTCATCGGTGCGATCTTTGATCCTTTTATGATAGCGACAAAATTTTGTGTTAGTGCCGCCGATATCTGGTTTCCTTGTTCCTGATGGCGATTACCACTCCCTAATGCATTATAACGTATCAGCTTTTAAATTTTCCAGACTTCGTCACACATCACTTTTTGGTCATAACAGTTCCCTCATAATTATCTTGAAGAATCAGCTGATTGTTTCTGATAAGTGCGAACGACTTCCGCCAGCGAGATGTTACTGGAGCGAAATTCCACCTGCGTGCCTTGACAGCACAGCTGCCCTTGGAAGACACCCAACACCGAGTATTATAACGAATTATCTTGATTGCCCGCCTCACTAATACGCGGGGGATGTCTGCTGACTAATTGTTCGACCTTGTGGGTGATTTAGAACGGATGCAGACGCGTGCTTGCTCGTGTTTTCTCTTAAGTTATTCCGGCGTGTATCGTGTAGAGTTTCCGTGCGAGCGTTACCTTCGCTTCGCGTGTTGAATTTTGTTCTCTTGCGCCGCAACTGTCTCCAATTAGGTGCGACTTTGTTACACAGGGGTCAATTTACAGTCGGCTATGCGCGACGTGATAACCTGACAAGATTTTTTCCTTTTTTTTCCCGCGCATGTATAATGTGTAATTGGCTGACGTATGCCACTGCGGTTTGGGCTCAGAACTCTAGCATCCAGAACCTTTTTCTGGCGTATTATAATGGCTGGAATGTACTTCTTACCGTTTTAACGACAACTTTTACCCATTTTACGAATCTGTTTGACACGACTAACGTCCATTTCCACATACATATACAGGGCATCCAGGGATGAAAGAATAATCCTGCACATCATGTCCCTACTACATGATCTTTTTTTATTCGTTTGAAAGTCGCCAATTTTGAGATATTGATTTTTTAAATATTTTTTCGAAACATATGACTTTGTCCAGTTTATTCCATGCTTTTTCCACAAATTAAGATTTTTTAAACCCTGCTATTTTCAATTTACCCAAAGATATTTTAGTCATCCAAAACAGTGTTTTTTAAGTTAAAAAACCTTATAAAAAATCTTAAATGATATAATTATTTTATACTTATTTTAAAGAGAGCATTGTGGATTTTAAACATGTAGAAAAAATAATGATTTAAAAAAAGGTTTTTGGTATGGTGTGCATGCAAATAATAGACAACAAATGCGAATAATATTTTTTATTTCGTTAATTATAAAAATTGTTCAAAATTGCCGCCTTTCTCTCTTATCCACCAATACCATTATTCATTTTAAAAGAAGTATAAAATAATCATACCATTTTTTTTAATTACTTAAAAAAAATTGTTTTAGATGCCTCAAATATTTGTCTAAATTAAAAAAAAAAACGGTTCAAAAAGTCTTAATTTGTAGAAATGGCATGGAATAAAGTGATCAGTCACATGTTTCGAAAAAATATTTAAAAAATCAGTATCTCAAAAATGGTGATAGTTTTACTCAAATAAAATTTTTTCGTTTAGTAGGACATGATGTGCCCTATCTGCGGTTGCAGGATTATCCTTTCATTCCTGGACACCCTGTATGAAAACCAAACTTCAACCATCTATCGCCTCTTGCAAAACAATTTTATTTAGATAAGAAATTTATTATATGTATTCAAATAACCAGTGGGATTGAGAAGTTTGTCTGAAAAATTGAGGCATGTTAGCGCAACCTGTTATAATTTTTTGGTATCGAAACATTTAATGAAGCAGTAGAGGAAAAAAATTTATGAATAAAGGTATTTTCGAATAAGTGACTTGGGAGCTCTACAAATGAGCTGTGGAGAAGATGCGGTATGTTTTTTAAATAAATATGGAATTTCTAACATCGTACAGACCAGGAGTAAAACTGGGTAAATGTCATATGGCTATGTCATCGAGAAGCTTACAAGTGAATTAAAAGGACTTAGGTAATTTATTTGTTCCAAATGATTGTGACTGAATCTATCCATTTAACATTTCGTTACTTAGCGCTAGAGGTACCATATTTCTCACTGTCGAAATAATGACAGTGATTGTATATAAAGAATTGTTAGTAACGGGTAATTGACATGTGATTCTAATGAAACAGCTCGGTCCGGGCGTACGATGAAGGAAATTTACTCATCACCCAGTGACTCCCCTATTTGATGATTCATTTCAAAAACACGCCAGACGTTCCCTTTCGTCCATCCTGCACTCACCTTATGTCCCAAACGAATTACAAAATTCCTCCTCTCTGGAAACGCGCCCAAATCATTATGATACCGAAACCTAAAAAACCGCTCCATGACCCCTCTCATATCGTCCCATCTCTCTTTTACCCGTTCCTGGAAAAATCTTTGAAAAAATCCTTCAATCACGCATCCTCCGTTTCGCCAACTCACTGAACTTAATACCACAATTTCAGGCCGGATTTCCCTCATCATTCAACATCTGATCCCCTACTTGCATTAACATCCGACATCACCAAATCTCTAAACGCAGGTCATGCAACATTCGCCATATTTCTGGATATAGAAAGGGCTTTTGACAAGGTGTGGCACGATGGATTATTTACAAACTTTCTTCCTTTGGCTTTCCCCCCACTTTTCTTCAACTCATTCAAAATTTTCTCTCTTTTCGGACTTGCCAGATCAAAATTCATGATACTCTTTCTTCCCCTTTCACTCCTCAGGCCGGCGTACCGCAAGGCGCCGTGCTTTCTCCCATACTTTACATATTGTATACTTCTGATATCCCTAGACCTCTCCTGCCATCTGAATCTATGGCACTATATGCAGACGACACCGCTTACTGGAGTTCACATCGAAATACATTATTTCTTAACCACCGCGCCAATAGATATCTAACGACACTTGAAAATTATTTTAAAAAGTGGCGGATTAAACCTAACCCCACAAAAACTCAATCAGTCCTATTCCAACATAGACATAAGACTTCCACTCTCTACCAGTCCGAATCAAATTTAAAAGTTAAAATCTGGAATACAAAAATCACTATATCCCCTTTTGTAAAATATTTAGGCATATACCTGGACAAAACCCTCAACTTTAATCAACATTTCAAATCCCTAACACAGAAGCTATTTTCCCGCACTAACCTTATTAAATGTATCCGTCCGAAACTTTCTTTCAACTCCCAACCCACTTTACTTTTCACCTACAAAATGTTTGTCCGCCCCATCTTGGAGTATGCCGCCCCTATTTCCTCTCTCCTCCCCCCCTCCAAAATTGAGCATCTCGAATCTAGTGAGCGCCGTATCCTTCGTAACATCCTTCGCCTCGATCACACCAGTCCATCTGCTTTGGTTTACTCAATATCCAAATTAGAACCACTTCGTAATAGACTATTTTTGCTCAGACAGAAATATGGTCAGCGCCTTCTTGCAAACCGCCCCGATCTCCTTACGTTACTCACTGCAAAACTTATAAACCACAAACGCCCCAAGCAAAAGTATATATATCCTCCTCACATAATAGCACTCTCAATTTTAGAAGAATGCAGTGATGAAGACACCAGAAAACATTTCTCACATCTAATATCGCAGGCACTGCCCAAACATTGCAGTACATTTATACCGAATACTTCTAAGCATTAATAAACTCAAACCAATTACCAATGCAGCAAGGATTACTGTATATATTTTGATATATACAAAGAAAAAAGTACAGTCCCAAAATCAATTCTCACCCATCTCTTCATCTCATCGTCATTAAAATCCTAAAGATTATAGTTAATGTTATTATTTATAGTAAACTGTTAACTATCACAAAAATTCTATAATTAAAATCACTAAAAATTCTGTATCAATGACTGCTGAAAGTTGTTTCAATTATTAAGTTTTTAAACACCTTCATCATCAAAAGCTCTGCTTGATGTTAAATTGTTAATTTCTGCTACTTTTCTAAAGCTGTTAAATGTGTCCTTTTTATTTTATAATATAAAAAATATGTAAATACTGTTACTTCTAAAAAATTTACTGTCTGTTATAATTGCTACCATTTTAATTAATAAAACTCTTGGGAGCATAAGGTATCAAAAGCCGAAAAGGGCAATTGTTATGCCCTCCAACGGCTCGCCCCTGGCCCTCAGCTGGGGGAATGAAAGGTAATAAAAAAAAAAAAAAAAAAAAAAAAAAAAAAAAAAAAATAACGACCGTATTCTTGGATTCATACGTATTTTTTTGTTATTTCGTAGCTATTCCCGAAATTTTAATGTTCTTTTTGAGCTTTTGTTTGAAGTATAAACTAATAAGATAAGATTCTTAAAAATAATAGGGCCTAAAAGAACCTAATTTCTATGTTAAGACCTAATTCGTGTTTCAGAACCTAAAACGACTTATTCGATGTACTGATCCAGTCCGACTGTAATTTTGTTACTTACATAATACCCATGACAGACTGGATTAGCTCAGTGGTATGGACCGTGGACTCGGGAAACGCCCTGGGTTCGGCTGTTCTGAAATGGTTTTCCGTATTTATGTTTTTCACTTCCAGGCAAATGCCGAAACAGTAACTTATTGGTACACTACGGCCGCTTCCTTCGCCCCTTTATTCTAAAAAAAATCCTTTTCTTCTCGTTTATCGAAATTTCCTTTCCTTCTTCTACATCGGTTCAAGTTAATGTCGACTCGGCAATCCGACCAGTTTCGCCATTACCGGTTGTACATTTGACAGTGTCATGTTAGAAGTTTTAAATGAGAGGTTTAAAGCCTACAATAAAGACTCGATGTATTGACACAACAATGGCTTATGTCGCGTGTTTTAATGTGAATGAGCAATGTCATGTTGGAAGTTTGAAAGGAGTACTTGACATTGTGTTATATTCACAATGTTTTTAACACAATGACAGTATATATATTGCGTGTTTTAAACTTTATTTCCCTTAACAATGTGTAAATTCTTAAATTAGAATTTCAAACACCTATAAAAGACTAAAACGTGAATTGAATAAAAAAATAAAAAAAACCAAACAAACACAGCGTCTTTGAAAAAGAAATATGTGAGATCAGCACAATCAATCGAAGTGATCATTCAAAGGTTATATATTTACTGGGTAATCATGTTCAGGGTTTTTACTGCTGACTTATTCTACTCAACGATCTAATAATTGATACTGATTGGTGTACATGGTCTAATCTTGCGTGGCTGTCTGCTCTCATAGCACCGAGGACAAGACAGAAAAAATTCTGTTTCCCTGTGTAGCTCTAAAATTTTCCAGACTGCCTAAGCATATGAAAGCCTGCCAACCGAAACTACTTTCCGGAATGGAACTGTGCGTCTTCTCTCAACTTGTAGATAGAATCATTACTGACGCTTTCGCATCACGCACTAGGAAAAGGACTGCAAGCTCTAGCCGAGTAAACTCCCGTAATCTGTTTTAGGGCACGCGCGTGTTTCTCGTTGGACCTCGGTAATTTTTCGGACTGAGTGGTCCTCATATAGTAGCCTCCCCTATGTACCGGCCACCTCAGCAGTGTCCAAATCACAGGCCTAGAAATGACTGAAAATAACTATTTCAAAACAAGGTAAGTATGTAATTAACTGCGCAAATTACTTATAACAAAGGAACGCATGATTCAAAAACCAGCGAATAAACACAGTGTGCAACAAAATATTTTCACGTGTAAAAAATATGTATATGGTGGTCCATAAATTACGTGGGGTGGAGGGGGATCGACGGAAATCTAATGTAAACTTTTGAAATTCGTGAAGGACAGTAGAGCTAAAGATAAAAAAAGTTTACAATCGACGTGGAAACCGACCTTAAAAAAAATATCTCAAAAATTACGAGGTCGATTAACAGGGGGAGGGGGTCCCGTTATAATCTCACTTCATCTTGGGGGAGGGGGGGGGGAATCCTAAAAGATCACACCAGAGATGAGGACGGGTTTACGGAAAGACACGTCATGTAGTTAATGTTACCCCCCATGCCTATCTGTTAGGGAGCGTCCATAAACTACGTGACTACATTTTCGCCTCCTTCCCCCAACATAGCCCGACGTAGCTTTTGCCACTACCCCCCTACCCCCACGTAGCACTAGCTTTTTTCGTATTGATTACAGAAGAAATTTTGTACGGTTTTCTCTTGTCAGACTATCGTAAATTACATAGGTAGGCAATTAAATGAAGAAAATACATATTCACGTGCTGTTGTGTGTTCTGTACCTTATTTTAACTGCGACAAATAATATGAATGGAAAGCTACGAGGTATGGCTCGGAAACTCACCCTCTTTTTCCACATGGCTCAGAGTAGCTTTAAAGCCAACCACCCCCTCCCCTTAGACCGAGCACGTAGTTTATGTACGTTTCCTTAGCTTCAGTTGGTTGCAGCACTGTGATGGTGTCCGGCGCCGGACAAGGGACTACAGGTTCAAGTCCAGGTTGGGAAACAAATTTTCAGCATCAGGACTTGGCCGGCATGGTAGGAGAGTTGCTGATGCACAATTCCTAATCACCAGATTGTGCGCCAAAGTACTGGGCTAAATCCCAAAACACTCCGAAGTGAATATGAAGTGAGAAAATACGAAAATGTTGATTATTCCATCGGAGGGGGACCTTAGGCATATCCTTCGGAAGAGTGGGCTTGAATGGACCAGCGCCGAGTTTCAGCCCTCATCCACAATACAAAAAACAATACTTACAACACCTACACTTTCAAACACTGTAATCTTGGGGAAGGCAACGGGAATCAACCCAGTTGACCTTCCTAGACGTTCTCATACAGGGTTAAATATTCCCCACGGTAACCACCTACTCCCGGGTAAGGCGTCCATAGAAGAGGAAGAAGAAAAACACATATATCCGCATGATTAAACAGAACATTAGTTGGTCAAGACACGTCAGGGCATAGATAGAGGCAAACAAATGCGCAGTCAATCATACTAAACATTACCCGAAGTCGGTTACAGCTAGGACAATATTAGTTCTTAGGAGATGGGTGGTCTCAATCTGTGTAATTGGAAGTAAATATCCGCATCCTATTAGTTATTAACTTATGCCATAGAGTATTTTTCGGCGTAAAATATCTTTTACACTATGCCGTGGGAGAGTGAAAACGCTCGAGTACGGCATTTCCATCTATGGTTTCCCGATACCACTCCAAGCCGAAATGGTTCCTTCAAAACCTCGCCCCAATTTTATACCGGTTCCTACAACCTCGACGTCGACAAGCCTTAAAGCTAGAAGAAAAAAAATCTTTTTTCTTTTGTTCTGTCATTTAATTTGCAAATAAATAGGACTTGTACTAAAATATTAGTTCAAAATAACTTGTGAAAAATCAGTTGCTTTAACAATTTCATCTTGGCTGCGAAACTGGTGGAAAGCTTTTTTCCTCGAAGCCAGATTATACTATATGTTGTCGGCAAGACACAATAGAAATAAATAAATATACTCCATTTTGTAGGAAATTTAATTCTATTATTACAACGATGATCACCAGAACTTCTGTATATAGATGGCAATTAGGGCATCGAATTGTTTCAGCTCTCTTTTGTTCTTGCGTGTCAAGTGAGGGAAAATTGTATAAGGTCTTAGGCAGTAAAGCGAAAATAGGATTAACGTTTGGAGCTTAATCTACACGACTTGCGTTAGGTTTTTAAAATGTATTATTTCACTGTTTGTTCTTTGTATCTATAAATTAAGAAAGAAAAAAATATTTATATTACACGGAGAGCGTTTAAGTCAAACAGAAAATATGAACAATTTAATCTGCAGCAAAAAGGAGCTGTTAACACAGTTCTTTACGAACCTTGTGTAAAAGTGGAGTCGAACCAACAGTCCTACGAGCAAAACATCAGCTCCTCAGCACGGGTAGGGAAGTGTTCGGTTCTAACACGACACGGCAGTATGGATGCGCCACAGGAAAAATCGTAAACAGTAATGTCAACATCTGGCTGAAAACTCAGAGCGCTGATCGAGCAAACAGCGTCTGTCCGAGTAACTATCGCGTTTATGGCTGTCCTTTGGCAGGTTCTCTTAACTACCAGTAAGCACCGATTCCCGATGAACGGCGCTTTAAACAGGCGGCGCTTTCCAAACAACAGTTGGACAAAATTGCTTGAAGAGACCGGGCTAACAGCAGGTATAAAAATTAAACATCGGAAGGATGGTAATTTGATGCAGAACGCGCTGAGTACAGCGTTTGAGATCGATATAACTCGCTGTAGCAGTAAAATGTAAGCACGCCGTTGGCCATGCTCGTGTTTACGGCCTGTAAATTATCCGCTATTGTAGTCGTGGATGATCACAGTTAGGTGGATCCCACGTGGGCGATACCGCACGAGGTATGAAACGGTCCGCCGCATCCAAATCGAAACTAGCTGCACATAATCGTCAGAGCATGACACATGCCGCCCAGTTTTAAACTTCTCGTATTTCTTGTATAGAAGCTACTGCCCTGATACAAAATAATTCTCCCCAATTGTGGAATCTTTGGAAGAGTTTAAAACTGTTTTCGTGGTGGAGTCCGTATTGTGTCTGACGATTCATCGGACTCCGACCCCGGCAGCGTATAGGTAAGCGTGTCAGTCTCTGGTTACAGTGGTGCCAGTTCGTGTCCGTCAACAGGCATTTTTTAATTTTTAATTGAGTGTTTTCTGTGTTGTCTGAATCATTCTTCCAGATAAATTCAGGGCACCAGTAGACTCAAAGACAAAAGAAATAACACGGTTGTTGGCTGAACGACTCAAATAGCAAACTACCATTAAACGCCTTTTTGTGAGTATAATGATTACAATCGCAATGAATATATTTATGATTGGAAATTACGAAATATTATATTTACATTTAGTTTTTATAATTACCCTTTTAAATATTTTCTTTCGTTCATTTCCCTATGATAATTAATCGAAAGTATCGTCTAACGTTGCAATACTCGACAGCAACATATGACTGTCAAAGTTGTTAATTTGAAAATTGGAGACACACTTTTTGTTTATTTATTTTATTTTCTTATTCAGGCTTTACCACCGGGCGTGGATTTGTACCCGCGTCCTACCGAATGTCTTATTCGATTTTTTTTAAACTGCTTAACGTCTCTTAACAGCGAGAATTTTAGAGAAGGTAGAAGATGGGTGGCAAGGAATGGGAAGGAATTCGGCCATGGCCTTTTGAAGGAAGCATTCCGACATTTGCCTGGAGTGATTTGGGAAACCATGGAAAACCCAAAGTCTGACTCGAGGGTTACCGCTCAACCACTAGGCTCACTGTACAATTTCTTACTATATTTTGTGGTAATTAATGAGTTTTGATAATTGTTCCTTTGCGATGGGGACTTGAATAACTGGCTAATCCTTGTTTTGCAATTTTTACTAGAATCTGCCTTCGCCAAGCGTGGTGCGTTAGCGAATAATTCTTTGCATCCCATTCGGTAGAACGAAGGTTCGAATCCCTGTCCGGGCATTTCCATGGTTTCCCTAAATCCAGGCTTCCTTAAGGCCATGGCCGATTTCCTTAACGTTCCGGGGACGCGTTCTTTCCCGCCTCTAGTGATCTCTCCGTCGACGAGGCGTAAAGCCATAAGCAAATATATATATATATATATATGCCTTCTTTATGTAAAAAGCTATTTCTGTGTGCCATGTGAATTTTTTCTTCGTTGTGAACTTAATTTCACATAACTTGACCATTCTAAGTTTTAATATCGCAACAATGTCATACTGTAGCAAGAATGTACAATTACAATGTGATATGTGTTTAACACTTCTGTGAAAGTTGTTGCTAGAAGTAACATTTGTATACAGTTTTTTTTTTTCAAATATTAGGTATTTCATTGTATAATTCCTCATTCACTGGAGAAAATCAGTTAATTGTTTTCACTGCACCCACAAAGGCGCGGGACAGGTATTCATATTGAGTGCGTTTTGCTGTCGGCATTGTTCCTAGTTTTATCATATAGCAAAAACGAATCTTCCACTTTTCCAAGTACGAGCTGTGGTTATGACTGAAATAACTGTTGGTATTTAGGAGTAGGGCACCTGCTACGCCAAGAGTGGACTGTCTGCCGGAAATCCAAAGGTTATATGGTTGGAATAAAAAAACAATTAGAATTTTCAAAGGACCTCATCTTGATTTTAACATATCACTAGCCAGATATTTCAGTGGGTCCAATTTCACGATAAGTCCTCAGCCTGATGAATTATTGGAACGCCTAATGTACGTGGTAGTTTCAACTTCATCACCACATTATAATGCTGGGTAATTTCAGGCAACAGCTGGGTCTGAAATGGAACAAAAACCTCTCATTGCTTTCTATCGTTACACAATTCATCATCTTCCACCACTGTCCAACGCATTCCGCTACTTTGCACGTTTTCTCGTACTCTCTTGACCCAAGTAAATGATGTGGTCACTAAAGTATAAAAACAATAATAGAAATTGCAACAGCAAACAACATTATTTGCGAAACAGAAATACCGATCTAATATTGTTTCAGATCGTTCAATCAGCTTATGTAATCTTAGTAGGTATAGTCTTTAAAGAACAAGATGAACAAACATTAGCATATATTTTACTCCGAATCAACACTAGGTATATTCACAAGTTATTAAAAGAAATTTAATGTACGCTGTATCCCAACATCTCCTTACTCTGCTGCGCATAGAGCACTGTCCTATGATGCATAGTTTTCTTCTCCGCCGGGATGACCCACCGGAATGTGATGCTTGTGTCGTACCTTTGTACTAGCAAACGATCTTGTCCCTTACATTAAATAATGATTCCTGCAACGTGCCCAATGTTTGAAAATTGTGTTTTTTGTTTGGCTACACCGCCATGTTTTATCATCTTATATGACTGTGCTGTCTCTATTTACAGTTGGTTATGCAGACAATAAATTCGTCTACAAGTTGCGTTGCCGTATCAGTTGTTTGTTAGGGTGGTAATGACCTCGCTATCCACACACCCTAAAGCTCTCAAGAAAGCAAAAAAAATCTAATTTCATATACATATTAAAATTCTGAATAATCTTCAACAAAAGCGCATTGAGGTATTTTTTACCAGAAATTAATTCATCAAAATACTACTACTACTACGGTTGAGAATTTGTATAATAGTAGAATAAAGTCATTGGAATCTCTTGCAGCTAAAATACCCGTACACTTTGCCAATGCAGAGAGAGAATCGAAATAAAACAATTGTACTGATTTGCATCGAGAAACTTGATTGGTACTAAGTTTAAAAATACAAGTATTCCGACGTAATATCGTGACGTGCAAAATGAATACCTTTAAATGTTTCTATACTTAAAATTTAATGCCTGTATATGGTATGGTAGCTCTCAAGTCGCCGGTCCAGGTAGCGTAGGGGCTTGCCTCGCGTTTCCAGGGTCGCCGATTCGAGTCCGACCCAGGGCATGGGTGTTGTGTCTGCCCTGTGTTGTCTCCACCGAAAACGATAATATAGTACAGTTAAATTCGCAGAAACAGAAAGAAACTTACAGATGGCTAAAAAATGAAAAGCCATCTTGTTGTATATGTATAAAGTGGCTAAGGCTCTTGCTTTCAAAAACTTTATTACTCCAGTCCTGGGATCGAATTCCGGCAAGGGAAGGAAGTTTTAAAATTTGTGTTTAATTATATGAGGTACGCCAGGTCGCCCCGTGGTTCGGATTCCACGTTAAACTGAAGGTTCCGGAGGAAAGGAACTGACCATCCTACCCCTGACACAGTGGCTTAATATGCCTCCTTCGGGAGGATCCAAAGAACCTTCGGGTTGTGGACTAAGTTAGTTTTATGTATATATATATATATATATATATATATATATATATATATATATATATATATATATATATGTTCTTCGTACAAATCCACAGTTTTATCCAAGAAGAGCCAAGAAACTGTTACATTTGTCTAATATCTTGTAGACCCCCCGCGAGCACGCGGAAGTGCCACAACACGACGTGGCATGGACTCGACTAATGTCTGAAGTAGTGATGGAGGGAATTGACACCATGCATCCGGCAGAGCTGTCCATAAATTCGTAAGAGTACGAGCGTGTGGAGATCTCTTCTGAACGGCGCGTTGCAAGGCATTCCAGATATGCTCAACAATGTTCATGTCTCGGGAGTTTGATGGCCATCGGAAATGATTAAACTCAGAAGAGTGTTCCTGGAGCCACTCTGTAGCAATTCTTGACATGTGGGGTGTCGCATTGTTCTGCTGGAAATGCCCAAGTACGTCGGAATGCACAATGGACATGAATGGATGCAGGTGATCAGCCAGGATGCATACGTACGTGTCACCTGTCAGAGTCGTATCTAGACGTATCAGGGGTCCCATGTCACTCCAACTGCACACGCCCCACACCATTACAGAGCCTCCACCAGTTGAACAGTCCCCTGCTTGACATGCAGGGTCCATGAATTCATGAGGTTGTCTCCACACCCGTACACGTCCATCCGCTCGGTACATTTGGAAACGAGATTCGTCAGACCAGGCAACATGTTTCCAATCATCAACAGTCCAATGTCGGTGTTGACGGGCCCAGGCGAGGCGTAAGGTTTTGTGTTGGGCACTTAGCAAGGGTACACGAGTGGACCTTCGGCTCCGAAAACCCATATCGATGATATTTCGTTGAATGGTTCGCACTCTGACACTTGTTGATGGCCCAGCATTGAAATCCGCAGCAATTTGTGGAAGGGTTGCACTTCTGTCACGTTGAACGATTCTATTCAGTCGTCGTTGGTAATGTTCTTGCAGAATCTTTTTCCGGCCGCAGCGATGTCGGATATTTGATGTTTTACCGGATTTCCGATATTCATGGTGCACTCGTGAAATGGTCGTACGGGAAAATCTCCACCTCATCGCTACCTCGGAAATGCTGTGTCCCATCTCTTGTGTGCCGACTATAATACCACGTTCAAACTCACTTAAATCGTGATAACCTACCATTGTAGCAGCAGTAACCGATATAACGCCTGCGCCAAACACCTGTTATCTTATATAGGCGTTGCAGACCGCATCACCGTACTCTGTTTTTCAAACGCATGCCTATACCAGTTTCTTTGGCTCTTTAGTGTAAAACTCTGTATACTTATATAGTAAAACAAGGGGGTAAATACTTTGTACATTTGGTTTGCAAAGACACAACCCCTCTCCCGTAGCCCCCTTTAAAGAAAATTTACGGGTATAAACGTTAAATTTTTTTAGAAATAACTCGACTGGAACAGAAAAAATTCTTTCATAGTGGATGGTGATATTCTGAAGGATCATAAAGTTTCCCGATTATTGGCGTGGGATCAGTTCTGGTAGGGCAATTAGTGGCCGAGGAATTCCAATTTGAAACTTAGAAAATGGTTTTAAAGTTTGCGATAAATAAACAGTTTTTACCAGATCTTGAAGGAACTTATGATTTAAAACAAAGAGAATGATATTGTTAACATTTATTTTACAAAACTGCAACCATGTTACGGTGAATCCTTACGACAATCCGATCAAACAGGATAAAATGTCAGAACTTTCGTATTCAGTACCCGAGCGACCGGGATAGTCTGGTAGTTGTCTAAAACATAACAGTGACGCAATCTTGAAAAAACTTCACTTTTTTCCTTAAATCAAACACAGATATTTTACTGACACAGGCTCTTTTAGTGCAGGGGTTCAGTTACTAGCGCATCGTTTTTCCATCCGACGGATAAATTTTAAGTAGTTTTTGAACAAACTTTAGTTTCTAATGCAGCACGAAAAATAGTGATTGGATGGATCTCATTTACAAGAGGAAAACTGAAAATATTTTGCGTATTTCAGATTCAGCCAGATAGTTCAATCTATCGAAGAAAACCCAATCAGTTCGTTGTAGTTGATTTATCTTTTCGTGCAAGCTTTTCTAATAGGCGTCGGAACAGGTCGTTAGTGATTGAAGCAGCCGGCGTCCATTGTGCTCTCGCAGTGCTCTCACAAAATCAGCGCCACTGGGATCCGCACCGCGGGGCTTAATTTATCAAGTGACGGCTGAGCGAAACAATAACAAAAGGTGGCGCCACAAAAGCCTCGTGCAAACGATTTTTATTGTCTGACGCGAGAGAATGGAAACGGATTAGTATTATATTGACACCCAGCTGGCAGACGTGTGGATAGAGGTGAGGAGAGCTGAGAGACTCTAACCTTCCGCCAATGATTACAGGCTCGCAGTACCACAAAGATGCTTACTCTGAAATTGGTGGCGTATAAGACAGTGACGTTGACAGGCACGTGCGTGACTGGACGTGTGAAATAACGCGAAATAAACCAACTGTTGATGTGAAAAGGTTGTACGTTATTTATATGTAAATATACTCGGTAATTCGTTAGACCAGGGTTTCTCAAATTTATAACTCCACGTACCCCTATGAAAATTCTCAAACAATGGTGAATCCCCCCCCCCCAAAAAAAAGAAATTTTGACTAAAAATGTAATACAGTCACTGAGAGCAATATGTTATTAATTAATTTGATGGATGGGCTTGTTTCTTTCGTAAATTGAGTCGATTTTAGGGGCAATTTTGCTCATTTTCAGTCTAAATCCACCATGTTGCGTGTTGCACTATGGAGATTCCCAGTCAGCCGCCATAACGTAAATATTGACGTGAACCTTCTTATGTCAAGCACAAAAGTGTGATTACTAATGACTGATGTCATTGAACCCCATTAACTAACTAGACTTGTCCATGAGCCACCGTTGAACTGATGTGATAGAGTTGTTCTCCCCACTTATACTCTGAAAAATATACATCATGTCAAATAAGAAAGAAGTTGTTAACCCAAAAATTTGCTGCAGCTCACTTCGTTAGTAAAAATAGAAATTACTTAATAAATCATAAACAGGAATGGGAATCGTCACCATGCATTCATAAAACAATACTGCACTGAATCTTAATTTACTACAAATACATCAGGTTTAAAAACCATTTACAAAATATTCAATACTCGAAACCACATTGCTTCCTATTAATTACTGGCGCAATACTGATAAAATATGTTTAATTATCGGTTTACACATACCCGCTGCTAGGCCATTGTCTGCCACTTAACATATCGACAACCATTCGTTCTTCCCTGGAGCTACGACAATCATAATTTTACAGTCTACCAATTTGTGCATTACCAGTAGGAAGTGAATATGAAAGGCCGAGTTTGTATGAATCGGAAGCAAGCTGTAACTTTGGTAAGAGCTGTGTATAGACAATAACCCATGTCACTAGTGTAACTATGGAATTTTACTTATTTCCACTTAACGCTCATTTCACACTACTGGAAAATACAGTGAGAACTCGTTTAACGGTTGGCTATTACCTTACAAATGTGAGGAAAAGATTGATGTTGAACCAACAACAATTTATAGGAGATCAGTCGTGTCCAGAACCTGGTCTTATAATTCACTCCGAATGATTTACGAACTTCAAATCTTGAAAGTAACCACGGGTCACTTTGTGGCAGGCGACATACAGACTGCAAAAAACCAGAAGATAGATTACTAAAATAAGCGGTGCAAATGTTTATGGTCTAGATTAATTTTTAGTTACTTAAAATCCGTTTTCAATCTCTATTAGAGATTTAACCAATTTAATCAATTTCAACTGGTTTCCACTTGTAATATTACGATATTAAATATGGTTCGGTGAAATAAAGGACACCGCAAAAATCAGAATAATTAGGAACTGCAAGGTCTAGACTAAATTTAGCTAATAGTAAATTGATTAAGAGAATGACGTAAGTAGCCGCAATTAGTGGGGGGAAGAGGTACGATTCAACTTCTGGCGGGGTTGATGGATAGCGCTGAAGGATTGAGCTCATAGCCAATCTTAAGAAAATAGATTCAAACTATTGACTAGAGAGAGCCAAGCAAAATCTTTAGGATTCCCGCAGATTCACTCATAAGCCAAAAAGGCAGGAACAAATCATTTGTAGTCAAACTGCTAAGGTTGATACTTACCACCATGTTGGTACCGTATCTTGGGGCTACCATTAGATGTTAATCTATAAAAATTCTTAATCCGGTCGCCGACGTTACGTATAGTGTTATTTTTCGGTATATCAGCGGTTGTTCCATACAAACCTGTTAACAGTAAAAAATCATGGCGAAAGATGAAGTAACCCAAAACTCTTAATTAATAATTTGTGCCAAAACTATTCTCATTTTGAAATGTGTAGGTCCATTCAATCTCAAAACTGATATATCTTTGATGATAAATAAGTGAATGCTTTAATGTGTTTAGTGATTATATTGTGTGTTGTTTGTTCGTTAGAAGCTTATATAGTGAAGTGGAATTCTAAATAATTGATAAGGAAATTTTGAGTGCAATTAGCAGAGCTAGACTATCAGATTCTTGTTCTTTATTTCTTGCAAAAATGTATGGAATAATAAGATGAACTTTAATATACTACTGTGACGTGTAGTTATTCTTTGCGTAGTTTTACACTAAATATTGGTTGGGGCTCAAGATTTTGAAGCAAAGTTCCGAAGTGAATGCAATTAAACAAAGGAAGGATAAATGATATGAGGTTTAGCAAGGCGAGTACGTGACATAGTTTCCCCATTTTAAACCGAATCCCAGGGAGATTGGACTGTGAGAGCCTATACCACCTATAGACCCTATGTACCATACTACTTGCATAAATATTATTGAAAAACTTGCAACCTGTATCAAGCTTTCCACATAGAGTAAACTTAGCATAATGAATCATTAGTTCTCGCGGCAGTTTCCTTTCCATTGCCTGGCAATTACTTGTATCCTCCAAACGTAGTGTAACATCACAGTCACTTTCCGCCGATCTGCAAATAGTACCTGTGTAAGCGGACGAATACATTGTTTCAAGTTAGTAGTGACTTAACTATGGTAGCGGACGGCTCGCATCGTAATAGTGCGGTGAATTAAGAATATTGAAGAGAACTGTATGTGTTTAGCCGGGACAATGCGTGTGTTACATAAAGTTTGAACAGTGCATGAATGCAGAAGAACATTACTTGTGACATTTAAAGTAACTTGGTGTAAAGCTGACAAGATTGTTAATATCCTTTTATCTTGAAGAATCTACGGTTGACGAAGTATCGATTAGCCTTAATAATCAAAACGTGGTGGTGGCCAACCGGTTCGATGTTCTAAGCTATTGCAGTAAACGTGTGGTGGACTAATGTTTGTGGTACAGTACTTGATAACTTTTTTTAAAATTATTTATCCACCTCCTGTTTCGATCTGGTTTGGTACGTCACCTGGCGACCTGACGACGACAACCAACTATTTAAAATTAAATTAACCTGCTGCATGAATAATTTGCAAACTTTAAATAGCACTAAGTTCGAATTGAGAGGAGATATTTCGCGACGTACAATACATACCTCATAAATGTCTTACAGTAGGTTTACTTTCTTTTGCCTCACCGAAAAACAACCTTGCATTAATTGGAACATTTTTTTTAGTAAAAGTATGCGATAACCGGATACCATAACTTTATAAATAACCGCAATCAGTCTTTTTAACGTTAAACTATGGTTTGATGGGAAATATTACTCATACTTAGCGACTAAGCCGGGAGTCCGCACGGCTTGGCTGTGAGCAGGCATTAGATTTTAACGGTGAATTCCCAGTTTCCGATCGACCTAAAGTGATTAGTGTCTGCTGTCGCCCTCTGCGAGTCCGTGGGACAATAATTGACAATATTGGCCGCCCCGCCGGCTGTTCGTTTCACGGGCCAAGGGAATTCATTAGGGCGAAATTTGCGTCCGCTATCCCGGGACGGATATTTGCAACGTCCACCAGGTAGGGGTGGCGGCTGCGCTTTCACGATGGGAATCGAAACGATATATAATGGGACCTTTGTAATATGAAACGCGAAATTCCGGAAAAATCTGAATGGGACGGACAAGCGTGAAATGAAAACGCAGATATCTGCTTTTTAAAATAAAATACATCACCCAGAAACATTTAGGTATAGTAAAGGTATTGTATTGTTTCCAAAATTACGTTTTGTTTAAAATTTAACGAAATTCCGATTATTGTTATTTCTGTAACAGCATCGAATAAAATATGAAATACTGCATCATGTTGATAGGTGATATGAACGGTGTACTAGCGATGCGGACAATCCTGAATCTAATAGGGAAATTCTGAAAACTCTCTTTTATCAGAAATGGGGACGAGGTATAGAATACAGGCACCTTTACTGAAAGAAACAGATCCAATGTACACAGTCAGCGTGATTCCATTGCAGATCAGGTGGAATATTTTTCAGACTATGCTGTAAAACAAATACAGAACTTTTTGATGTTAAATGGAAGAAAGCATAATGACTGATATGAGCAAAACATATGTATTACGTTTGTTTACTGGTAAAAGAAACAACGTGAAAAAAGTGAACAGTTATGTGTTTATAATATTTAATAACAAATTAAAATATAATAGCTCATTAAAGATTTTAGGTAGTAAAGAATAACAATAAAAATTAAAATTATAAATATGGTGTTTTAAAACAACCATCTTCCCTTCGACTACTAGATGTAGTCGCCTGCTAGTATCTCCCTCCATCTTTTAATTTATCTTCCAAGCATTCCACAGGGGGTGCAAGAAGTATTCTTTTCCTGCCCATCCTTTTCACAAATTTTACATACTGTTAATTATATTATGGCTATATTAATCTAGACGTTTAGTTTTAATTTCTCTGTTTTTGTTTTATACTTGATATGATGTAGCAGTGTTTGCCCTATGGTACTCGTAAGAAAGGTGCTATAAAATTCAATAAATATGAATGAGCTGAGCTATTATATTTTATGTTTTAATTTGTTATTAAATATTTTTGACACATAGTTCACTTTTTTCAATATACGTTGTCACAAGTAGACAGACGTAATACTTATGTTTTCCTGATATCAGTCATTTTGCTTTCTTCGGTTTTACACAAATGATGTATGAGCATAAAATATTTAAACTTATATCCTAGACATTCAGAAGTTGACTACAAAGCTGAATCAATAATCTCCATAGTCAGATTAAAATTTGCATCACACAAACAGGATAGTATGTGATTGAATCGCTAGTGATAGTAAAAAAGTTAAAGACTGTATCAGAAAATGAATGATATAAAATTATAAGGAACCGTAATTAGGAGAAAGAAAATACGTCGATCATCTGTACTGGAGTGCAAACACATTAAACTGGGGATAAAACACAAATAAGTAGAAGTCAACTCACGAAGTGCAGTGTTGATAATATATTGAGCATATAGGTCATATTTATTTAATGTGCCCTAGACTCCAGTTAAAGAATATACGAAACATTAAACGCGGATCTATAGAAATAAACAGGAAATCTACAAATGATCGTCGATGCTAACAATAAAGTTTCGAATTCAACTGAAACAAAAATCGATTAATACGAGTATACAGTGCCTTCAGATTTTGATATAGTATGTACAACGCTTCCTGGATGAAATGCACTCCATAGATTATCAAACAGCGTTCAAATACCAATGAATCTTTCGTCAAGACGAAGGTCCGGAATGGCCCCTCTATGCATCAGCAAGCTGTCAAATACCACGGGGTTTCTACAGAATTAAAGTACTTGAATAAAGCAGAAGTGCGGTGCCCTCCCTCCACAGCTTCTACTCACAGGACACGAAAACCCTACTTACGTAACCTGGTCCGTTCATTACTCGGAAAAAATTATAGCAAACATATGAGGAAATAGGACAATGAGCGGAGATAGAAAATGACGTGAACCCAACGGTGCATGACAGTACACAGAAACACTGAACTAAACCTAATCCATACAATGTAAAAAGCAATTTGCGAAACTCAGATTCAACATTTTCTTTCTTTTCTTATTTACTCTCCAGGGATAATGTTAAGAAGAAATTCCCTAGACAGTAGAAAATTTATCGCTTTAACAACCAGTTTCCGAGACCGCGGAAAATGATTGGTTAATTGCTGTATTGTTCCAATTCATTTCATCGCAGTTGCATAATTAAATACAATTGGTATTAAATAATGCACATAACCTTAAAAATGATGTACTGTAGTATTATTTTTTAGCTTTCTTAACAGCCATATCTCTTCACAGAGAGTATGATATAAACCTATATCGAATATAAATAAACAAAATGAGATAATCATTAACATGTGGATTTAGCTAATTATATACCTTCCTTTTAAGGCTGATTTGCAATTTAACCGTATCGAACCATTGAATCGCTTAAATAGGTAATCTAAGGACACAGAGAGAAAAGATATTTTCCCGTTGTTGGCCCGGCGTACGTATGACCTACGCGATGACGAAAGTAGCCTTTTATTAGTATTCATGACACTACTGAAAGCCACGTTCTTCACTGGGAGAGTCATCTGTATCTGAGTCAGTTACATTTTTGAAGCGCCCAGTGTAGTGCGGAGCGCTATCAAGGTATCTGGTATCAGCAGTGAGCGAGCGATACGATGATCGCGCGCTGCCTCGCTTCCGGTGTGACGTGAATGGCGCGCCGCGCGGTCTGATATGATGGATGGGTACTTTCCATTACTGCGACAGGACGGCTGCGCATCCATCAGAGCAGTATCAGGCCCGGCAGCATGTGCTGCGCGGAGGGCGAATATTTGTGTACCATTTGGATCTGCACACATGAGAGATCAAAATTATATCTTCAGAATACGTTATAGGTTTAAGATTTAATTGTACAAGCGAAATAAGTATATTGATTCTTAGTATCATCTCCAACACCATGTTTTATGAAATTTATATGTAACTAGCTGATACCAGTGACTTCGTACGCGTCGATTAAGAATTTCTTTGCCAGAATTGAATGTATAAATTTGTTGGTAACAAAGGATTGGTCCCAGACAACATCGAGTCTGCATAATATAACAGGAAAGTCATCACTATATCATTCTACCGTGGAATCTATCTCTTGAAGAGAATCAATTTCCAACATATAAAAAAAACAGAAAAATAAACGTAGGTGAGGGGATGTGGGGGGGGGGGGGGGGGGGTTATTGACTAAGGGCAACTTTATTTCAGCTTGGTCTTTTCTTCTTTCTTCAGCATGCCCATCCGATTCTTGGGTTCTAATAACTTTAGCTGCTCGTGCTCTGCTAGAGCTACAACTTAGGCCAGTTTACGCCCTCAAGGCATGTCAAAAAAGGAGGCAAAATAAACTGGTGACAGAAACATTTAAGCAGACACAAAGTAATAGGACAGAGAAAATCGACATCTATACTAAATACTACGTTTTTTTCTCTAAACTAAATTTATTAACAAATTATACACTAACATAATGCGCGAGAAGCACAGCTTGAGCAACCGACGCAACATTATAGACTAACACACATCCGTTTCTCTGTCAACATTCGATAAGTTCTCAAAATTTCGTGACTACAACTGTTAGTCATATCGAAAAAAAATGTCCTGTGCCCTCCCTACAGATTTTCTTGTCAAATTCCGTCAATATCGGTAGAGGCATTCAGTTATCAAAACGTAACAAAAAGACAGAGACTTAATTCCGCATTTATAGTATTATTACTGCAAATCACACACAGACTGTTGCAAATCACCCCTGAGGGCTCAATACAACGTAAAAAATGTACACCTACAGTATTGCAAGACTACCTACGATTTGCCTCACATTGCTCACCTAAATTTGTGATATATACAGTTTAACATTCAATCCGAATAACCGACGGTCCAGGCTTGACTCTTACGATAAAAAACAATTTTTAAAAATCTTTGCCTCCACGGAGATTTGAACCGGGGACCACGACCAAACATTAGTAAGCAAGCGCCTTAACCACTGAGCTAGCTGACCGCAACCCGAAAAAACGCTACAGAGACATCCATATCCAACGCGTCTGTGTATCGCAGTTCAGTAATTTTTCGAAATTATAAGACAACATTTATTATTTGTACAGATAATTTTTCAACCAAATGTAGACAGTATTTTTCTCCTTGTTTCAAAGGATAAGTGTGCAAAGTTTCACTGTGGATTTGTTTGAAGAACAAACAAACCAACAAACATACATACATTCATCTTTATATATATAGATGAGGTATTTATGTTAAACAAACTCCTTGTGATTTATTTATTTTTGCTTTACTAGAGTCTTATAAGGAATGGTCATTTTACAGTAAATTTCATAAAGTGCCACCGAAACAAAACAAATGACTGTGATCACTCCACAAGTTTATTGTCCCACGGGTTCTGAGACAGGGCATGGGATGTATAAAAATTAAACTAGAGGCACAACGAAACTGAATAGTAGCTGTAAGAAAATCTCATCGCTTTTGATACAGAACATATTGCTCTCTACACTATATCGGCGATAATTTTTAACTCTTATATATTTAAACTTAAGGAAATTTCTAATCTACAAGTTTTATCAAGCTATAATAAAATCGTACTAATAGTTTAGGACTCTGCTAAAATTAATCTTTCCTATTTTAAAGAGAAACAAGAAAGACGTGAGGTCAAAACAAATTTTATACTTAATCGATTGGAAATTTTCTTGCAGTATTTCAACACTGAAACTAAACTGTTCTCTTCCCTTCTTTTTACAAACAAACAGAAATGGGTTATAGAAATAACACTGTAGACCTGGGGTGGTGACAAATATAATTCATATCGTGACATTCTATTTCTAGTATATTTTCAAAAGTCTTGCTATTTGGGTGGACAGCGAGTTTCAAACCAAACATCTTCAGAATAGTATTCAGGCACATTTACCACCTGAGCAAAGGACATGTATCACATCAGTTTGCAATTATCTGCCAAAGTAAAGACATTATTATTATTACTAACATTACGATTGTTAGATACTAATTGCTTTTTCGTAGCAAGGAGCAAACCCGTTGCCAAGGAGAAACAAAATAATACTGTTGATGCAGTGTCAGAGATCATAATCGTGGTTTGAGATGGTCCGATTCTATTGAGGATGATGATTTTATGACGCACGCATTAAGAAGGATGATAGTAAAAAATGGACAGAGAGCATGACCAAGGCTATTTACATTGGTAGTGGGTATGAAGGAGCTGAAAAGGTATTAAGTAAATAGTGTGACTTCATACATAAGCTAGTTGGTTTATTTAAAAACAGTTGAGGCTGTGCTAGAAGTTAATAAATCTTTGAGTGAGTGGACACAGAGAAGTTTAATACTGACTGTTGAATCTATGGTTTTCTGAAGAAAGGGAAAGAGACTTAATCTCAGGTACAGCAAACGTTTTTCTTTCAGATAAAAAAAGGGAAGCGCAAAAGGTAAACCAGAGAACTAATATTAAAAGTAATCTCAAGTGCAAAGGATGTAGGAAGCAACAAGAGAACTTGATTAATGTAAAAGTCGACGTGAGGTCAATAGAGGCAGGAAGGGACTCGGGGCAGGTAACGGGAAGAAATTCGGCAATAGCCTTTTGAAGGAACCTTTCCGGCATTCGCCTGGAGTGATTTGGGGAAACCGTGGAAAACCGGATGGCCGGACGAGGATTCGAACCCGCGTCCTCCCCAATGCGAGGCCAGAGTGTTGCCGCTCACCCACTACCCTCGGTTTTAGATTCGTTGAGAGACAATCTGAGATAGTAAATTGTCAGTAGTTAGGTGAAGTAGAGATATTTAAATAGCGACCACGTGCTGAAGGTTGTAACCGCTAAGTTGAAAGTGTGCGAAGGATAAGGTCATGCGAGCAAGCACAGTGTCAACCCAGATGGCGTTGTTGTAGCTGATGTCTCATCTCGACGATCTGCCGACATATCTTGCTGTGAAACTGTGCCTCGTCCAGTATTGTGTCATTGTTTTGTCTTTATGTCGTCTCGAACATAAATCTTTGTTAGTCTTCTAATTTTATCTGGGCTGAATTATAATTAACATTCTTTCAGTCCCATACATAACTCATAGAAGAATATATTAGAGTAAATTCATATGTCCTTACAATCTGATGACATGGTTTAAAGTTGCTACTTTTCCGCATCTGTCATGGCTCGATCGGGAAATTGGAACCATTACGTCAGTTGTTGTGCGGGTTTATTTAAAACATTGCTGACCATAACGATTAAAGTTAAAAGCGGTTAATAATGCGCCAACGTATGAAAATGATCCAACATCAATTCAGTTTCTATGTCACTGAACCTGTTAGATAAATGGTAACGTTTTCTCCTGTAAATAGAGAGATGAGATGTAAACGCCTGTTGAAGTGGCCAATGTAGATTTTACATCGCCTTAATTTCTCCAAATCATCTTAGTCAAATTGCCTTTCCGACCTTCCCCAAAATCATCTCCTGGCAATAATGACCTATTTGGGGATGAGGTGGAGAGCCCCAATGAACAACAAAAGACGTTACTGTGTGTACCGCGTTTTTTACCTTGGAGATATTAAATACATTTGTCACCTACGCGTAACGTCCTATATGGTCAATATCCAACTAACCTGCGCAATCCTGCCATTGTTTGTTAAAAGGGCTCAATTTGTTTGACTGTAGTCCACCAATACAATGCTGGCTTAAGTTCCGTGCCGATATGGAAAGGGGGATAAATAATTTTCGATCTCAGAATATGAAGGTAACAATTGTTAGAAACCATATAAAACATAAATGATAATGATTTAAGTTAATGCTGTGGTGTTGCCAGCAAATGGAACAAAACGTATTGAAGAAACTGTTGTTTTTTTCCTGTTTTATCGGGATGAAACGCAATTCATAAATCATTATTACTATGTGAGCTATGTTAGAAACACGAGTAAAATTCATAACAGGTGGCAGTCATTGATTCAGTTCTACATATGCTACCACACTGCGAATCGTAGTATCTTCGTCTTTTCAGTGTGTATTTCTAACATGTAATTAGAGGATTTCAGTATTCTCCAAGGTTACTTCCAGAAAACCTGAAAAACCTAATTAGTTTGTTCGTTTTTCTCGTCCTTCGCTTTCACTTGCACCACTACTGTCTCCAAAACTGGTAAAGTTGTACTTTAAAGGAAAAGATTGCGAACGTCGATATGCCTTAATTTCCATTATAAATCTGTATTGGATATTACTTACAATCTCAACACACTTCAATGATTCAAATCTTCTATTCAACTAATGGCTAGTCAGTCTAACTACTCATTCATCTCTTTTTGTATTAGAAAATTATCCATGCATTTGTACAACTAGATTATTTAAAATTAATAAAAACTTATATCTCAAGAATAAGTAAAAATACATTAAAAACTATCATAAATTGTCAGGATTCAATACTATAATAACAATTTTCTGTACAGCTATTACACTTTATGTTCATGTTTAAGTAAAAGAAGTCACTTTCGTTAATGTGGGTACATCAAAAATGTGTCTTTATACAAGATACTGAACGAGTTGCAGGAGTATGAGTGAATACTGGCATCGTGTATTAGTTGTTAACCATTACAGTTTAAAGCTAAGAGCCCATGTTATTAAAGACGAAGAATAAAATACAACGAATCCAAGAAAGAAAATCAATGTGGTTTTTTCCATGTCCGCAGTTATTACAGTCCAGAAAACTGAGTTTCAGTTGCAGATCTGTCGATTTTAATTCTCTCCAACTATAACCACATTCACTCTGAGTCAATAATGGCCCTGTGTTCAACGTATAGGAAACGAATCCCATAGCGTCAGAATTTTTCTGGTTAGTAAGATAAGTAGAATATTACTTTTCTTCATGATAAAATAGTTTCAGGAATTTAAAATTAAGTTTTATCAAATATTAAAATTATTTTAAAATACATGTGGTAAGACATCATTTACATTACAGTGTTTTGGGATATTTAAGTGTAACAGGTTATGTACAAAACCATATTTATGTTTGTAAAGACGGAGAAAATGTTACTAATAATTTTAATAAAAAAATTGGAACCAGAATATCATTTGTCTGGAATAATCATCAGAGTATAGTCAGGTATCTATGAAGGATTTTTAACGTTTCAATTAATCACGCACGGCACATTGTGATAGACCTAACGAAATGAAGCCGAGTTATAGTTAATTTTAATAAACACTTCACATTTAAAACAAGGTATTAAACAATATAGTACTTGAAATCACTTGTGCAGACGAAGATTATTTGCATCAAATCCCAAAACTTTTAGCACGATTTCAGAAAAAGAGAAGTTGAGAGGTCTGGTTACAGAGAAAGAAGCATGCCACCAGGGAAAATATTCTGGAGAAGTTGAAAAAGTGAAAACCTGGGGGCAAGTTTTGCTGAAAAAAAGATTATTTTAAGAATTTAAAAGAGTTCAAACACTCAGAAGGTTGTGTTCTTCCCTCCTAGTAGAAATCAGTTAATTCAGAAGCTTTTAATCTCCCAAGGAGCTTTATAATTATCAAACGCAAGCTCTGAGGTGCCCATTTATTTCGCTTTATAATACACCAAACAATAATCACAAAGATCTGAACGCCATATATGAAAACTTTCCGTGTTGAAAATGTTATCTGATTATACAAAATCCCAATAAAGCAAGCATTCTTAAAAAGTTTCTAGCTTTTACAGTAACTTCATATTCTGAAATATATGTGGCAGAAACATATTAAGAGAAATCACCCTGCACGTAGACATTCTCTTATTTTCGGTTTGTTTATTGTCTAGATATGCTTAATAGGTGATAACTAGACTGAATGTAATACATTTGTGTTACGTGTCTCATTACCCGCAATGTAATTTTACTTACTCAAAAACAGTGGATTATACAGGAATTAATTGTGCATGCCAACAACTGCGGTTAAATTCTGAAGAATATAAAAAAAAAAAATTTAGAGTTGCCAACCCATGCAATCATGGTAGACATGACGGCTAAGTAGAAAAAAGGGTTTTGGAACAGCTTTGAAAACTGTCTGTAAAGCAATTGTGAATTATAAGATCAACCTCATCTCAAATAAAAATGTAACTAATTATTCACATAAAATGAAACTATTATTTACGACTGTTACTGATTTAATCGGCATGTTGGAATAAACCGAAGATACGATAGCAATAATTCTTTTCAACAGAAATCACATATCGTTAAGGAAACGAAATAGAATGCACACTAGGTCATTTGAAACTGATGTTTATAAAATTATCTGTATCTTGGGTGCATAATATATTATTGCTTGTAATCGTTAACCGAAGTCTCTCAGGACAAGGATAATCAACCATTGAACTTTTTATTTTAAATTTTCTACTATATGATGTTTACCGGGCGATTTAATAAGTTTGATGCAATAACGACTTCAGATGCTGGAAATCGTTTGATCTGCTGCACATAAGGGGCAAAGCCTGATATGAACTGTCAAGAAACACTATTGCATCAGAGTGCAAATTATTGTAAATAATAAACATAAGGTCTTAAAATCTGAGAATATGTTTAAACTGTTCCCATCTTGGAGATTTTCGTGTGTTGATATCTGACAGGGAGCTCTCGGTTTAGTGAGGAATCGCCGACACCTCACAGGGCCCACACATTAATTACAGCCGGCAGGGGCGGCGGCTGCAACTTTAATGAACTTGCCACAGCACAGCCCAGTCAAGTAACGGCGCCGTGGCTAGGAAAATTGTTAATTACGTCATTCATAGAACGCGCTGCTGCCACTCGGATTACAGTGAATTTTGGTTAATAACAGCTCGATCCCGGGAAGCCTTTCATCAGCACCCAGTTAGAGTAGACCTGCTCATTAAAATTACGCAACCAACCTCGCAGTTAGGTTGGTCACCCAAGCTCCAATCTGGACCCTCAGTACTTAACTCCAATCTTTTTCAGGTTCCACTGAAGTGCTCCAGATCGTTAAGTAACCAAATGAAATTTCATATCCCCAAGAAAAAAAATCAGGTGCATAAATTTAAATTCATCAACGAGAAGTTAAAATTCGATTTTATGATCCAAGAACTAGTGATTATGAAATAAAATTACATAAAATCATCTAACTGTTCCATAACGAAAATCATCTATAACGAAATCATCTATAGCGAAAAAATCCGTGGTGGTGTGGGTGAGCGGAATAAAACACTTCAGAAGGTACCTTCACAAAAAGCCATCTTCAAATTCGTTCCTGTTTTTTTTTTTTTCCTCCAATCTTTCTCACCTCTAAGAGCTTCCAGGTCGACAAAGAAAAAGCACGAGGGAAAAAGCTAACGAACAAATTAATTTTTATTTTAAAATTGCTATAGTCAGTTTACTATCTCCAATACTAACTTTAAGCACAATTGTTTGAAATCGTTTTTCAACTTTAATTGCTGCTTACCATTTCCGATAAGCCAGAAAACTGCGTCTTATTTGTAAAATTACACTAAGTTTTACGTAATTTCCCCTTTCGTCAATTTCTACTTGACTAGCAAACTTAATAAATTACAACATTTATTCCTGCGTATATTGAATGATTAGTTCTTAATATCTTAATTTGTTTCGTATATACTCAACTGTTAACAGTGACAATGGCTTAGTTTAATTATAACAGTTAAAAAATGTTGCGATAGTTCTTGATAAATATCATTTTTCAATGTTACGTAAAAATAATTAGGATTTTGAGGAAAAAAATTCTTTTCATGACAAGAGATAACAGTAGACTTAAGTCCTGTATACACACACTTTATCATGAAATTATTATTTTCTTAAGGATAATCATTGGATTATATGATTTCATGCTTCTTGAAATATTTTGATGTCAGCTAAATAATTTGATACAGTTAACCTCAATCATATTTACACCTGTACATTAAACACAGTCTAATCCGTTTCTGTCATTAATGTACGTCGCGATTTCAAACGAGCGTATGTTTTGAAGATAAAGAAACCATTCTGGCTATTCTGAGCATAACATCTCTTCATACATACGGAAAATTTGTTGTGATTTATTTCGAAACTAACAGTGGCGGAAACTTCATTCGCATATTCACCTATACATACACTAAAACTGCAAACGCAAAATAGTCTGTAAATTTTTTAAAAAAAATAGTTTGGTATAATAGTAATAAGCTACTTACAAGGAACCAACTTGTTTTTAAAAAAAATTGCGTCTATCTGTCTGGAAGTTGAGATAAACGGGATTCACGTATAAACAATGGTCCAATTTTTACGGACTTTCCATGATTGACACCCGTTTTCCTGCAATTACAATAGAGTATGTCCGTATATTTCACTTTGATATGATGACGGCAAGTTAAAAATTTAAGAGAAAAGTGTCGTCAAATTAGCATGAATTTTTCGTTGAACACGATTCACGATAAAATTAATGATTGGGGATTAGATGTAGTTTCGATAAATGTACAGCCGAGGATCCAGCTTGCATGTAGTATGATTTGATATAAATTTAAGATACACGTAAAAACTACTGGCCAGATTTTGATGGGGTTTAATGTTAGCCCGTGCTTCCACGGAATAATAGAGTATGATTCATTTGATGTGATGTAGAAATGCTGTGAAATTTAATATAATTTTTGAACCGAATCTCTGAAAAACTATTTGACGGATTTGCGTGTTGTTTTGACTACCGTATATTCCGTGCTACGCCTGTAAGTTATGACATGTTTCATTTTCCTATGGCATCATAACCTAATAAATTTAAGATAATTTTTCTTAATCTATTCACGCAAAAACTACTTATTGGCTTTTAACAATGATTCGATTTAATTACAGCCCGTGCTCCTAAGAGTAGAATAAAGTTTTTTTTTTTTAATTTTAATGTGAATTCTAGAAGCCAAGGAGTTAAAAGTTTTCACAAATCAATTGAGATATCAGAGATAGTTACTTCTTGCAGTCGAAATGTTTACCAGATTTCAGCGTGTAAGCGTCATAGTATTATTGGTAACAATGAAGTTACTGTTCATGTGGAGTCTCTGCATGCAAAAATAATTTACCTTCAGTGAACTACAGAAGCCATGGATCATGCAGTGCGCTCTAAAAACCCATTCGTATGAAATTTGCGCAACTGTTAGATTCGAAATAAATCACAACAAATTTTCGGTATGTAGGGAGAGATGGTAAGCTCAGAATAGCCAGAATATTCCTCTACTGATGCGTGTCCACTAATGGATGTTTGCGACCAAATTTGGTATATCTTTAATGGCTCTTGCACATTTTCAGCTGTTAATAATTTAATTAAAATTTTTTCTTTAAGGCAAACGTTTATCATTGGTTCCGTTTTCAATTTTAATAGCTTTATTCTAACCTGCCTTGTTTAGGTCCTTTAATTTGTGACCTGGACGACATCTAGAACTTTACTGTACGGTAGTCACAATTTTCCCTGAATTGCTAGTTAGCGACGTGTAAGACCACGATTGATCAGTACACCCGCCAAGTCGAGTCAATGGCGGCACTGCCTACCCTTTTCTCGAAGCGATTCCAGCCATTTTTAACCTCAATTTCTTCGGTCGTGTTTATGCTACATGTCTCAAATTTCTGTTATGCATAGATATCACCAATCATAGCAAACATACTAAATTTTATTTGTTATTGTTCTTAGTTCGGGTGTTATTAGAATGCAAACTACAGCGATTTTGTCACTCACTCAATGACTGACTGACTGATGATCATCAAAATTCTAAAGCACTTCCCGTAGCCGTAGAAAGCTGAAATGTGGTACACAGATAAAAGTTTAGACACATATTATAAGAAAATTCTGAAACTCGTAAATTTCTATATACCTACCCCTAACATGAAATCGCTTTTCCCCCTAATTTCTCTATAAACCTCAGATTTTCACTGTAGAGTTAGCTTACTATGTTTAACTATTGTGTTGATTTTTACTTCTTTCTTTTTCTTACTTTGGAAGTTATTGAAATTCAAAATTTTATTTCCACACAACACCCAGAAATCAAAATCCACTGTACTTCCAGCAATCCTAGAAATAAGTAAGTTGGTACACATATACGGTTTCATCCCTAAATCATAAGAAAAATCTGATATTGGAGTTTTTTCCCCGTATTTATTTAATTACAATCCCAAATTGCATATTAACCATTGCCACGAATACATAATTTTACAGCTTGGTTCAGGCCTCATTTCCACGTAAACGCTAACTCGCTTTCTTTTGGTACTAATCGAAAATACATATGTGCAATTGCCATGGATGTATAATTTTACAGCTTGGTTTAGGACCTATTTTCACGTGAACACCTAATGTAGTGGTGAGCAGAAACATGGTCTTACAACAATCAACTTCGCCATATAGCATATTTCCTTCTTGGGTCCCTGGCATTGTGTCCTATCCTAGATCAGCAAGTTTAACTAATATCTTAAATTTTAATTTGTTCCTGTGCTTAGTTTGGAATTTAATAGTAATTTTGTTTACGGTGGTATTTAAACCAACGGCAATTGCTCAGCTACGGCGCAAACTCACTGTTTTCAGGGAGTGGGACATTGTTGGTAACGTATATTGATGTCTTAAATTCTGAAATGTTCTTATCCAGTGATTTTCAAATGGAATAATTTCATTTGAGAGGCGATTCAGAATAAGCGATAAACATACAAAAAGGAATGAGATCCCACAAAAACAATTCTTGTAAAAATAGGCCAAGTCTCGTGTTTATGTAGTGACAAAATGTTATGAGATCATCTTCTGAGCCAAGTCTACACTTTACAGTGTGTATTCGCATCACTTTGTGAAACAGATTGGTTTCTCTCGGTGTAATAGATCGTTTATTTAGGATAAAAAAAATCTGATGACTTGGCCATTATGTAGGTCATTATTTTTACTGTAATTGAGGGAATAATTTTTACATGTCAAATTCGAAAAAGAGTGAGAGAAATCTTGACTTTTAAGTATTTATAAATTTGATAAAGCAACTCATTTAAGGTACCTTTTTATATAGGTTAACCAAACATGGCGTGCATAATGGCCAAGTCATCAGATTTTTTTATCCTAAATAAACGATCTATGACACCGAGAAAAAACAAAGTGATGTGAATACACACTGTAAAGTGTGGTCTTGGCTCAGAAGATGATCTCATAACTTTTTGTCACTACATGAACACGAGACTTGGCCTATTTTTACAAGAATTGTTTTTGTGGGATATAATATTCCACTAATGCCTTTATTTTAGATGATGATTGATATCTTAGATTTAATTATTTAAATTAAATGCTGTTAACACTGAAACTTACATCATATTATGGACTGGTGCTAAATCTCGTCACAGCATAACACGATAATTTCCAATTGTACTTGAGTAACTTGAAAGCAATACAAATTTCCTGTAAATTTGAATATTAGAATATTCGCTGAAGTGCCAAAAGTCATGTGATAGGAAGATTTAAACATCCAGATGCCGTTATCAACGTACCATGCAGTCTCAGGGCTTTCATCTGTATTCTCGTGAGTCGTGCTAAAGGTTGACGTGATTACAGCCGCACGACATGAGCTGAAAGACTTTGAATGTGAAGTGGTATTTGACGCTAGACGCATGGGACATTCCTGTTCAGAAACTGTTCAAGCATCAATCTTTGTTGATCCACAGTGTCAAGAGTGTTGCTGAATATGTAATTTCAAGCGTCATTTCGCGCCATGGACAACGCAATGGCCGATCACGTCTACTTATTGATCAAGACCAGCGACATTTGCGTCAAGGCGTCAGTGTTGACAGACAGGCAACACTGAATCAAAGAACAGAAACAGTCAATAAGGGACTACGACAGGCGTGTCTGTGAGAACAGTGCACCGAAACTTGGAGTTCATGGGATTTGGCAGCAGAAGATCGAAGCGATTGTCTCTGCTGACAAAACGCCATTGGCTGGAGCGTCTCTCCTGAAGTTGTCAATTTATTAATTGGATCCTAGATGACAGGAAAAATAGTTGCATGGTCAGATAAGTCAGAATACCAGTTGGTAACAGCTGATGGCAGAGTTCTAGCGTGACGCAGACCCCCGGAAGACCATGAACCCAGGTTGTCAGGAAGGCACTGAGCCAGCTGGTGGTGGCTTCATCCAGATGTGGGCTGTGTTTAAATGGCATGGACTGGGACCTCAGGTCAAACTGAATTTACCATTGATCCGGAACGGTTATGCTCAGCTACTCGGAGACCATTTGTAACCGTAACAACGATAAACTTTTCAGGGCGATAATGTGCCAAGTCACCGATTCAAAATAGTCAACGATTGGTTTAATTAACATTATAGACAATTTCAGAGAATGATTCGACCACTAATCGTGAATCAAATCGAACGTATTTGGGACATGATCGCAATGTTAATTCTTGCACCGGCAACACTTTTGCAATTATGGACAGCAATAGAGAAAGCATGGTGAATATTTCTTCAGGGGATCTCCAACGACTTGTCGGGTAGTTATACATCGATAGGCAAAAAAGATTCCACATGAAATGAGAAAGTTTCCCAGCCTTTTGCAATTCTGTTGGTTTAGAAGGCGAAGTTACCAGTTTTCCTCAGAACTGTTTGTTGAATGCTAAACGTTTTTGGTGTAGTGATTAAGAGACATTGTTCTACTTCAGTTATTCTGAATCGTTCAGTGGACTGTACGGAAATTTTTTTGTTCCAAATTTAATTTTTCTAAAATATTACGAATACTGAGGCGCTTTATGATTAAACCGTTCTGCTACTTCAGTAAACGTAAAGTTCCAGGTAAACTACTACAGCTTGCTGGAGTGAGATAAATACAGAATAAATACGACTTTCCTAGGGGTTCATTAAATTGTTAATTTCGGATTAAGAGTATGTAAAGCTGCATTAATTCGAGACTCATTACATTAAGTTTCAAAAAACGTTCAGTGATAATTTTTTCAGTGACTCTATAGCATTATTTAGTCAAGACTGTATTATGTTATATAATTAGGTGATGTAGATGATTTAAATTAATTGGCCAGTGAATACATACCCTTACTGATATTTTTTTATGAAGTGTGGGTCAAAAACTGTTGTGTGACTTTGTATACGAGGTGCTCAAGCAGAAGCCATAGAACTGCTCGTGGCCTATTGACGGCATCTGGCGATGTGCCAGGGCGTTGCGGCAACACCGACTGACACCTGACAGTCAGTCTCCCACTGCCTGAAGGAGTTTGGATCTGCACTACGTCTACTCGTAGTACAACAGTTACAAATCTAATAAAAATCAATGATGACGTAAAGGTATTGAGAAAATTTAAAGTTAGAAATATCCGTTCACGAAGTCGTAAATTTATGTAATTGATAATACTTTAGACTGCACATACACTTCACAGCAATATAGCCAAGTTTACCGTTTTATTTCTTTTAGAGAAATAACCTGAAATACATAAAGCTGTTTCATTTACTTATTTCTGTTCAGTTAGGAGATTTGGAATAGTTTTTCTCGGTGCAGCTCAGCACATAGACAAACTCTTTTATTTTGAAAAAATGATAAACAGAACCTTAAATGCAAATGAATTAAGGCAAAAAAAAAAAAAAAAAAAAAAAAATTGGCAAAGGGTATAGTAATTTATGATTTTAAAACAATCAACGAAAAAATACTATGAGTCAAAATACTTTTTCACATGGACCTCAAATCTATCAAATTACTATTAACTCGAATCAAATATTAAGACATACACAAAATTTCAATTGAGGTAATGAGAAATATAAGTTTGGTGGAAGCACTTCCCTAATAAGAGTACTGTTTGCTTAGCCTGGTGACATTAAATGCTGTACGTATCGTAAGCAGGTCAGAGAGAACAGTAAGTCAGTTAGAAGTTCTTTTAAAATAGCTTCCAGATTGTACGTAATGGTTTCTATCCGTCCCCAATTCGCAGGTAATAACTTCCCCTAACTATCAGTCTCTTAATGAGTGTGTTGAATCAATGTTAATTGTAATACTTCTTAATTATAAAACGATTGCTTCTACTATAAATCATCCGTTTAATAAGCTATTAAATTCTTTACAGCAGATTATTTGAATTCTTACAGATTGAACGAAGCGTGAAAATGTCTTAATTAATTCAGGAACAAGACCAAATTTAAAAATAATAGTTATAAAACGATATTTATTTCATATTACGAGGCACTAGTTTTCGTAACACTGTAGAACACAGGGATCTTTCTGTCATCATTAATCACGATTTAATATACATATACTCGTATAGTTCGTATGGCTGTATTTGTTCGATATATCTGAAGGATACTAATTCCCTATTAAAAAACGTATCTACTGTTCTACACATTCGTAACGTAACACACATAAACACTATAAATTTTGCACACATCAAATATTACTTGTCCGTCCTATATCTTTAAGAACAAACAGCAGCTGTCTCGGCGACTGCCTTCATTTGTTCTAACACCAAGCAATCATTTGAGGTGAAAGAATATACTGCAGCAGGCAGAATAAGATCCTTTTGAGACTGGTGTTTTTTCGTTATAACGACAAAGTTAATGGAACCTCGACCGTACCCGCCAGTCATTGCTTTTTTCCCCTGATTCAGGTGTTTTACGTGTTACCAGACTCTTCTTGGAAGGCAAAACAAAAATCCTCGCCATTTGGGCTCTCATGAAGGAACGTCGGTGATTAATTTTAATTTCGCGTGTTACGTTGAAGCTGTTTAGTTTTTCAAGGTACCCTTCGTCAAGATTTTCGCGGCGCTAGTAGTATTGGGTCAACAATCCCAATCTGTCAACGCAAAATATCTGCCCACTGAGCCTTCCAAGCTCCAGTAGTTTCTCTCCTTCCTCAATATTACATATATTCACCTTAATATTATTATAATATGAATTACAGTTCTCAATTATTTTTCTCGACGAACCATTACTCACCAAATGTAGCGTAATGCTACACCAACTAAAATGTATTTCCAGAAAAATAGGAAACGTTTGTTGTTCTCACCTTCAGTAACACGTTGTGGTAAGTTTCTGTTTGAGCGTTTAGTTTATTTCATACAGAAGTTGTTTTGAAAATTTAATAATCATATCACGATAGTCATTTGAACTTACACATTTACCTTCGTTTAATCTCAGTTTCGTACGAAACTGAATCGAAATGTATTTGTTTCGTTGGACTAATACTTTGCGTGTGTGCAAAGTCATTTCTTATTAGAATCTAAGATTATTGCTCCTACTGTCTGTCAGCACACAGGAAGCGAGTATATTTTGTAAAAATCACGTTGGGATTTATAGTTTGTGTACCTCTGTAACAAGGTATTCTCACTTATGTCAAATCTGCTATATTTTATTTTTTATTCGGCGTTTTTATATAAGTAGCTGAGATTTCCTACTTCCAAATACAAAACTAGAATATTTGATTTTGTTCAACTAGTACCGAACAAAATATTGCCTTATGTCTGCCTACCTTATATTCACTGCGGAAATTTATACGACTCGAGTCACCATTTTGTTTTTATGTGTCCTCCTCATATAAATTTCTAATCAGCACCTTGCAATCACACAATACTATTTTAGCTAAGCCAGTACTAATAGCTAACATGACACAGGATAGTTTCACATGATATCCTTATCTAATCCCTCATTAATAATTGTGGCAAACTAACTTATTAACCTAATTTTTCGAGGTATTAGTATGACTTAGAACGTTGTTTTGTCACCTTCAAGAAGATATTTTTTAATGATTATGCGAAAGAAAAACTTGAAATAAAGAAACAACATCATACAACATAAAATGAAATTCTTGAAGTACAATGTATATGTATAAATGAAAGGAGAAGGTGGAAATTAGTAAATTTAAGGTACTGAAAGTTTTATCTTGGATCCAAGGTAAGGAAGGTTAGTGGTTTAAGTTAATTAAGAGTTAGGGCAAAGTAACAATAAGGTAAGTTTTACGTGAACAAAAAAGGATAAAAAGTTACTGGTTTATTACTATAACGTTTCCCCTTGTGATAGACTAAAAAGATCACTAGATGTACAAATCATGTCATGTGAAAGAAATTCTACCATACAGCAAATGAACTCAAATGTTTCCATTGTTGAATGATGCTTTGACAGTCAGAATTTCTAATGCGTGGAAGAAAACTTATAAATTATATAAAAAATTTTGATTAGTTTAAAATATATATATATTGTTCGGTTGCCTCTTTGCAAATAATTGTGGGGTGTCATGAATGAATTCAACTGACCAGTTTCCATTTACTAGCTTTTATTCCAAAGCACTGTTTTTATCTTCTTTATTTGCTTCAAAAAAGAAACATCATATTTTAGAAAGTCTGAAAAAGTGCTATCTGTCGCTTTACTAACAATTAAAGCTCATGATAAAGCAACGAGCATATTAATCTTTGCTTCAAAATTTGGATCTCAGGGCATTTTGTATTACGCTTTTAAGATTCTTCAAGCCTCAGACTTTAGTGTTGCTAGAAGACAATGCGCCCTCTTAACTGTACACAATGAGTGCACCGTAACGAGGAGCAATAAAAAGGTACTAAAGTGCCGTGAGAGGCGCTGCTATCTCAAGTCATCGCCATTTCACAGGAACTCCAAAGTGAGCTGCGAAGAGTTGGTTTACGACGTCACAAAAATGAGACAAATTACTCCATAAATATAAAAACGGAGACTCAAGCGCAGGGGTGCAATGTCTGCGAATGGGGCCGTCTGACGGGTAACAACTAGTCTGAGGAAGGGGGGGGGGGAGCAATCTGTTTATTGACGCCACACTTACACCGCAAAACTAAGCTGTCAGACGATTTACTACCCTATAAAGTTATAATTTAAGAAGAAAAGATGCAGAAAAGCTGAACTCTACATTTACTCTCATCGTATTAGAAATCTACTATGCAAATGAGAAGCGGCTAGCCTTCAAAAAGGGACAATGGATTTTACGAAACGTAAGACTTCCATCAGTGATTAATTGCTACGCTCTTCGTTTCGTTATTATTGCAGAGAAAAAATATGTTTTTTGTAATATATTTACATTCAGAAGAACAGCGTGTTATGATGTACTTGGGTTTACTCTTTATTGAGGAATATACCTTTCAATATTTTATACAATAATGTTCCGAGTCCGCATAAAATACACCGAAGTTACTAATTTGAAACGCTAAGGAAGAAATGCGTTGTATATGCCAATAAAATTGTTTGCCTAAACTGATTATATGATAAGTACTTCACTCTCGACAAAGATTTCGCCAAACGTCCAATCTATTGTTAAAACTATGATGTACAACGGATGCAAATTCTGAATAAATGTAATTGGATAAAATATTTGCATGTTTTTCTTCCTAAAGTAATTGGTTCTGTTTAGGAAGCAGTATAGATCAAGTTTAGAGAACGGACAATCTATTTTTGATGAACCTATTACTTGGTTTGGGATGATCTTTAAAAAAGCGCAGTTATTATAGAACAGATTTATTATAAATTATTTCAGTGCTATAGATAAATTTCGCAAAATATTTCTTCTGTAGTGGCGGTGGAAAATAATTTAAGATAAATGGTATTTAGGAAGCATTAAAGTGGGCGTTCTCTCCTCCACTTGAAGAACAGAACAGAGGCTTAAGAAGCGAAAAATTAATATTCTCTGCTGCTGTCTTTAAGATAAATGGTTAAGAAGGAGGATGCTCCACAGTTGAATTGTATATCTGTAGGATTAATTAACAGAAGTATTTAATTACCTAGGATTAGTTCTTTAAATATTTGTATTTGTTTAGAGTGAAATTCCACGCTGTCACTAATGTTGTTAACCCAATCTATTTAGTTCTTGATCTGTTGAAATGGAATTAATTCTGTCACCCAATTAGAGCATCTTAATATTCCTTCTGGTTGCAAAAATCAAGTGGCCAGTTTCCTTTGTGTGTTTAAATATACTTATGCATGTATGCATATGACCGTGACGAGTGTTTCAATGTGTGTATCATCATCATCTTTTAGCTGTGTTCTATGATGCAGCATAAACTGAAAAATGCTTGAGTCACTGCTGGATGAAAATCCTAAGTACCTTTTTTACATCAAAACGTATTTCAAGCTGACACCGAGCGTGGTGGGTGTGCAGATAACGCTCTGGCCTCACATTCATGAGGACGTTGGTTCGAATCGTCGTTCGGACATCCAGATTTGGGTTTTACATGATTTCCCCAATAAACTCCAGGCGAATGTCGAGATGCTTCCTTCGTTTCTTTCAAAAGGCCATGGCCGAATTCCTTCCCGTTCCTTGCCGCCTCCTTTCCCGCCTCTAATGACGTCGACGAGGCCTTAAGCCATAAGCAAAAACTAAAATAAAAAAACTAGCTGCTAGCACCTCCGCGCATTCAGATACGAATATCTCGTACCAGCAGTCCTAGCGACATTTCTCACTCTGTTCCTCCAGGCTCGTCTTGAATCCTTCAGTATTCTCCATTTAAGAGAAGACTTTGTTTGACAGATCACGAGGTACCCTCCTACATATAAACAAAATGGTAAATGAAATGTAAAATTTAAAAACATTTATTACATTGGGTGACCCACATTTTCTCTCTCTCTTTCTCTCGAGCGTTTTGAAATTTTCCACTATTCATTCTATGTGATTGGCTGTGCAAATCGTGTGGGTCCGGTAATAGTTGTTGCAGTTCAAGAATAGCTTCCTCTCCGTCGCACGTATTCGTCGTCTCTGCCTTGCATCGTACAGCCCAACGCCTTTCCATTCACCACTGAGCCTTACTGTTTTTGTCGGAAATCTTCGTAAATTGACAGGTCATGATAAATGTGTATATTAGCAACGGGTAGTCCCTGAAGTTTGGCCACCCGCATTGTCTGCTAGCGTCCATTCATACCTCCTTTGTTCCTTCACAGATACGAGGCAATTCTAACCCCCTCTCCCTTCAGGCTCAAGCAGGTAGCTGCCTCCAAAGAAAATTTCCCATTACAGAACAACGAACTCACACACGTTACATTCGCCGCCGAGTGCGAAATATTCTAAAACACGCGCACTTGAATTATATCCCACTAAATATGGCGCATTGCACATTTTATTGCACTGCCCATCTCAGTCCGTTAATAAAATAAATATGTGGGTTGAATACCATTATATTAGAATGAATGTGTGGTGAGAATAGTAATAAACTATAGGCCTTAAAAAATCTTCTTAGCATACTAAAACCTATCGGTAACAGCATTTAGGATTCTTGTAAACAGACAACCAGCAGTGATTTGCTGCTGAGAGTTCTGGCCGTCTGGAGTCGTTCTAACGAGTCCGCCTGCAGGGATTGCGTCTTGCAGACCTGTCCCGCACTAATGCATGTAAATGTATTGGCGAGCGCGTCTGGGCCGCGTCCGGCGTGTCTGCAGTATTCATGAGAGCGACGGCGAAAGTAAACAGCGGCGCCAAACAGCGGGCAGATGGGCCGCGCGCGTGGCGCAGGCGGGCCGCAGAATAAATACCAGCGCGCGGCGCGGCGAGTCACGCAGCCTGTGCGGCACGCACCACGCGCACACCTGTGTCGACTGTGTGGCGTGCAAAACTAAACTAAACGCTTCCTGCTACTAATAATCGGCCCATTACTCACGACGCACGTTTTAAATACGCTCACCAGTAACACAGCTCGACAAAGGTGGCGTTCCTTGAGTGAAAATGGAGTTATTCTTACGTATTTTTTGGGCTCAGTTCCAATCTGCTTTTCGATTTTTCCTACCACATAGATTTTTTAGGACAGGAGGCCAAAGTTTTTTCAATATATCCATATAAAATGCATGCATTTTCCACTAGTTTTGTTGGACTCTCACAAGAGAAGTTACTGATACAAAAATTAGCAGAAATTCTTATATTTCTATAGTTTAAATAAGATTGCCCTCTAATATGGCTGGTATTTCGTACATGTATTGAGCATACTTCAATAATTTGTCATAAAAAAACATAATTAATAGTTAATATATGTAAAAGCTAACCTGACAAAAAATGTCTCAATTTCATTCAAGAGACAAAACCTTATTTTTTAAATTGTTTAAAAGTCTGGTGTTCGTTTTAATGAAGAAAAAAAAAGAGGGCAAAACGTCTTGTGTGAAACAGGGACTGCTGCATTGATAACAATTATAACGTCACATACAACATTTACGAGCAATCTATTCAGTACCATCGCAGATGTTCTATAATATTTAATGTCAACCTTGAATAGGAGAAGGAACACTGTTTAATGCCTGCTGCGTCAGCATAAATAAAACGATAATAGCCATCGATAGATGTCTGCCACTACACCTGCAACTTATTGTCATGCGAGATACATATATGCCGACTTACTCTCGATAATTAACACCAACATCTTTAATAACTTGCTAACTTAATGTGTAAAATAAGCTGTATCGTCTGACATAAAATTCTGTGGTGTCTGCCGTGGTTAATATTGTGCCTGAACTGCGGCTCATGAAAAAGATATACCAATCGACTGTAGTAACTAAGAGACCGATGTATCAGGGCACATTCAGCTGCAAAAATTTGTAGTAATTGTGTTTAACTACTTTCTGTAATAAATCCCTCGCCTTACTTTAGCGGAGTGACTGTTGTGTGCCAATGATGGATACAGATTGAACACAAAATTCGTCAGGTATCTTTAACAAATAGTGTAAAAAATTATACAGAGTGCTCCATTAGACAACTACAAAAGTTTTTTTTAATTGGTTTCCACTGTGGTTTTAATTTTTAGTTCGTAATATCAGCGTACTGTTCTAATATTTATGCATAACATCCACCACATCTTGACTGTAGAAAGTGTGATCACATTCTTTCAACAGCAGTTGTGTAATTAATTATTAGTTTATGACTGTCTTAAAATATACGCTAATTTCTGAAAGTCATTGGATACTTCCTAATATCGTGAGGGCAAAGTACTCAGAAAGTCAGCAGAAGTCCCATGAAGAGATATTCAAGCGTGCATTCTTTAGTAAGAAGCTAAGCTTGGAATTCAATCCTCCTAATAAAGGTATATTTAGCCTGTTATTAGAGGTAGAGTGGCCAGTTTCTTTGCTTCTTAAGTAAATTGGTAACCTTGACAGGTAAAGGGAACCTTTCGTTTCATGTGGAATCCGAACCCGGAGGCTTACTGACGTATGTCACATTAAACAGAAATGTTGTGCCAGAGGTGAATGCCAATAAAAATCTCCACCGTGACAGATACTTAATCTGGGGACTTTTTGATCCCCAGTGAGACACCTTAACCATTGAACCACCAGTACTCTGTGCGAAATTCTGCCGGTGCAGGCAGTTGTGCCCTAACTGACAATTAAACCAACATATGTCTGTAGTATCTAAACTAATTCAATTTTCGTGTTAATACTGTAATTTCTGTATTACTGTCCGTAGGTGTTGCTTCGTTAAAAATATTCTAAAAAATAGCTACTTGTGCTTTATTCATAGTGCTATACTAATTACTGAGTTGAATTGCCGAAGTATTGAATGTTTTTGTGAATGAAAAACTCTGTGTAGAAAAAAATGGTTTATTGAGGTACAATGTTAATTTTAACAGGTAAATATGTAACATACTATAGTTGACAGCAAGACTTACTGATTAAACGAGAAACGAGAGCAAGGAAATGAAATGTTTTTCAAGTTTTACATTACGTCGGCTGAGAAAAAATTAAGATACTAATATCAAGTAGAATGATGGTTTCAGAATAGCTCGTCAGTGAATTCGAAATGTTAAGCTTAATTTCAAAAAAAGTTAGTAGATTGCTTTTACAGTTATCAATTCTCACGATTACTTAAATGTATTATTCCTAATACGACTTTGGTGATATTTCATTACTACATATCTTACAAGTGTCTTCTTTATGAGACGAGGAAGAGAAAGCTTGTAAGAAGATGATAAAATTTCCAAACCCTTCGTAGGATCAGCATCTAGAGTATCACTCCTTTATACGTCAATTCTCTACAGTAAGAAATCTATCAGATGTGTACCGTGTAATACGTATAGCTTTGCAGAAAATGGTTCCACCTTTATTTTATTCGAAACGCACAGGTGACTACATAAACAAGTAGATACGAAAAAGACGGAAAAATTTTTCGTCAATGTGGAACGTGCATAATCCCCAGCTAATGTGTGTTAGTTTCTAAGTCTTACCGTTACGAATAGTTTACCGAGCGTGGTGGTGTAACGGTTAGCGTTCTGGCCTCGCCTTCGGGAGGACGCCGGTTCGAATCCCCGTCCTGGCATCCAGATTTGGGTTTTCCATCGTTTCCCAAAGTACTCCAGCCAATGCCGGGATGCTTCCATGGGCGAATTCCTTCCCATTCCTTGCCCCCCATCCTTTCCCGTCTCTGAAGACCTAGCTGATAAGAGACGTTAAGCAGTAAAAAAAATAAAAATATATTTAAAAAAAACCAATAGTTTCTCTTGATTTCCATTTCGTGGTCCCGAATCACACCATAAAATAATTAAAAATAAAATAAAAAATAAAAATGGGAAATTCCTGGTTGAACCTCGTGTATTTGGGATTCCATACTCTAATGACTTTAATAAGCAAAGACACAGTTAGTCGTTTGGCACATGAATCAGTCCTGCCGGACTCTGCAACACCTCGCCACGTTGCCGCGCACTGCTGATGGATGCTATAGTTCAGTTACAACAGAATTTATTACAGGCACTTTAGAAAGGCAATTCACTTTAAACTAAGAGAATTTAAAATATAATTTACTAGTATACCGTAAAGTAATTTCAAAATAAATTCTTCTTCAAAGAATTATAGATATTACTATTTGCAATATTTCTCGTTTAAGTTTACGTTTTTTACGATCTTGAAGACAAATTTAAAATTCCTGGATAATATTGCTTTTGAGATATCCTTGGTAAGATAAATGGTTGAAAACTTACCACTGTGATAGACACTTCTGTCATTATTTTCCAGAAAAAATTAAAAATAAAAATCAAAGAATACATATGTGTCCTTTACTTAACGATCAGCGTGCATCGACACCCACAAACTAGGGTAGGAATTGTGTGTGTGTGTGTGTGTGTGTGTGTGTGTGTGTGTGTGTGTGAAGGGGGAGGGGTGAGGGGATTTCTCTTTATTTTTATGTAATTTCCGCGTAGTATAATTTTATCAAATTTTAAGTGTTCATTGATTGGGTATGGAACTCTTAAGTTGTACTTGAGAAATATTATGTGATGATCTTGTTACATCGTTAAGTGTTAATGAGCTTTCGAAAGCTTGCCTCGAATTCTCTGTAGAAATTAAAATATATTATGTTTCTCTACGATTTATGACTCTTTGTTCTTAAGAAAGTATAAATTGATAATTTAAAATACAGTATAATATAGGCAGCTTATAACCAAAATTTCCAAATAAAGGGGAAAATTAACTAATACTTGGTAAAATTAAACTAAACTATCAACACATATTTTATTCTTACTGAATGATAAAATCAACCATTTGGTGGTGTGGTAGTGTTTTGGAACCACTATGCATCAGAAACTAGGGATAAAAGGTCTAAATACTTGTAATACAGTGCAGCAAGATGTGAACTGACAGGAATAAAAATTATTTAATTAATCATAGGAGAAGAAGTAAAAAAAGAAATAAAATAACCGTCTCGATGTAAGAAAACATGCATGTAAAAGCGACGATTACCATCTAGACTGTTTTAGATCGAACAATCAAATGTTCCAGCTGGAGGGATATTTTTTAGGAATCGTGTGCCCATGTTTTCCTTTACCAAACCACTAATCTGGAAAACTAGACGGAAGCATTCAGACATACAGTAAAAGTCCCACTGATCCATGTAGGTATACGGTACATTCAGCAAACTTTTTCGATCCAACCATATCCCCATATTCTGTTGAAACTATATTTTCTGTAACTGTTACCGTATAGCTACAGAATAATCGTTCCCTCAGAACCTTCCCCTTCGTACTGGAGATTGTGAGTACTGAAACTGAAGACCGCAAGTGGAAGTGGCCACTCTTGCTTTGTTTATTGCAGTATTTTTTCCCTAATTTATCATCACAATCCTTATTTTATTTACTCGTACGTTTTTGATAATACTATTTTTTAAATGATTTACATTAATTATGACGAATGTCATTCTATTAATTTCATGTTACTCCGTTAGCATATGGTTTACCGAGCGTGGTAGGTGAGCGGTAATCCTCTGGCCTCGTATTCGGGAGGACGTGGGATCGAATACTCGTCCGGTCATCCAGATTTAGGTTTTCCGTGGTTTCCCAAAATCATTCCAGGTAAATGCAGAGATGGTTCCTTCAAAAGACCACGGCCGAATTCTATCCCGTTCCATGTTCCATGCCTCCAGTCTGTTCCCGCCTCTAATGACATCGACGTTGGCAATGCGAAAAAGCCAAAGAAAGAATATTCGTTTAACTTGTGCGATGAATGTATGTATGTTCATAGGTTTGATTAGAATCTTATGCATGATACAATTCACACCCCACACTAAAAGCGGTCACAAACGAGAGTGTGTTTAAAACAGGTACCTGCCGACAAAGACGGATGCATTTTACCGATCGTCCATGGGACCGGTTTCCCTCTGTATTTGTAGGACACGTGTAGTCATCGCCTGACAAGGACAACTATTTCATGTGTTCGCAGTCATGTCTGTTTATATATTGCCTTCCCGGGGCTAGGAATCGCTCGCAATATTTCACGAACCATCTGCTCGCAGCGGACCGCGGGCAGACGTGTGTTATTAATGATGGAGCTGCGATACCAGCCTCGCCGACGTTCGTTCCGCCAGGAATTTAGAAACGCAAGATGGCACCGACAGTCAGATGAATAACAGGACTCGTAATAGGAACGGCAAAGTACGGCGCTTCTCAACACATCATATGCATGTTATTTACTGAAAAGTATCGTCTCATCTTAGATAAATATATAATTCACAAAATAAATTTGTTGACCACATGATACGTAAATTACATTCACACAACAGTTTTATATATACAAACCCGCCATTGTTGCCAGGTCAGTCAAGGCGAAACCTAACTGGATCGGGGGGGGGGGGGGGGGGGGGGGGGGGGATAACGGGCAAACGCTCGATTCCTGTTCCCCGCGTATCTTCCCTGCTGATTGCGGTTTTCAGCAACTACCTAGGTAAATGCTGGGACAGTCTTCCATCTCGGCCTCATAAACTGCACACTTCACAAACAAAAAATAACCTTATCATAAAGAACAAAAGTTACACGAATCCAAGACAGATGGCAACACTTAAGCTCCTCCCATTGCTCCAGGAAATTAAAATCCCTGGTTTCAACAGTAGAAGCACCGGGAAAATTCTTAATTACAAGCCGTGATCAGAATCGAGAATTTGCGTGATCCAATAAAATCCATATATGTAATAAAGTTTACATGACGCAAGCTTCATAAACTTTCGGAAGTACGTCTGTGGAGTTAAATTTAAAAAGTAAACGGTTTTGATTTAAAATTAGATCCGTATTACACGAGCAGGACGTAGGTCACTTGGAAGCATTTGTCGTTCCCTTCATGGTTTCGTGTGCAATGCAGCTTATTTCTCCCTTTAGATTAATCATATCAGATGAGAAATACCCGGCTCTTTACTATCTCTATTCACCATTTATCTCTACGACGGAATCAGTAGTCCATTGCGTAAAGCAGAACTTTGTTACATTAAATCTCCTGTAAGCTATTGAAGTTGTTTTATACCAATCTTTTTTTCAATGATGAACCGTAGTAAAGTGAGCTAGTAAAAATCACACTCCAGCATATACCTACTATTACACATTACACCAGAAAGCGTAGTTCTCCTTCCTACCTATGGCTTCGTAGTACTCGTATATTCTCCATCACTTTTTGCATAGCCATAAAAACAATTGTAATTTCTTGAGTATAATAAATTTGTGACTGAAGCATTATGTGCTGACAATATAGTTTAGTTAATGGTATTTTTTCCTTGTTTAAAGTTCTAAATTAAATGGGGGAAAATGGGTATTTAGAAATAAAACGTGCATCCTCCTTGAAGTAGTTGAGGAAGGATATTGTTCATCAAATTTTGTAGGTGTTTAAGCAATTTATGTCTCAAACTGTTGTATGGTGCTTATCATTAAAAAAATTTCTAGATTCTTCTACGAAAAGTAAAATAATATTTTGATGATTTTTTTGTAAAAACAAATTTGTAATGTTACCTTCCTCAAATACTAGCGAAACATAAAACAAAAAAGAAATAAAAATTATGCTCATGCAACAATCGAACGCAACACCCTTTAAAAACTAACAAGGCGCCCGAATACACGCGCCCATCTGAGCAGACTGGATTAGGATACATCGTAAGACGAGGAGAATGAAGAAAGTGCTGCAAGTGTAAGTGGCATATGTTAGTTATGAGGGTTGAGAAACATGGGTAGTAGTGCGTGGCTGAGGAAGATGGTCAACAGCACAAGATGGCACTATTTTGATGTATAAGGGAGTGAGAAAAATTTCTTTTGTAGTAAGGGAGTCAGTAATTGGAATAAATTACCACGGGAAGTGATGAAAAATTTACCAAACACTAAGAGAATTAAAAATTAAAATTCACAAAGGGCAAAAGTAGATACGTGGAAGAACTGGCATTCAAATGATATAAGATAATAAAACAATCACAATATTAATATTAATAGATGACTAGGACTTAAGGAAAGGAGATTAGCTTTCTATGGACACATTAAGAGAATGGAACCAGAAAGAATGCCAAAGAAAATACTCAACTTTCAAGAGAACTGAAAGACTCAAGTTCCATGGGTGAAGGAGATCCATCAGGATCTGAAAAGATGTGGGATCAGCATAGAAGACATCCAAGACAGGGAAATATTCAGAGGAAAGATTGCAGAGGTAAAGGATCTGAATGAATAAAAGCCAAACAGGAAAAGAAGGGCATTTTCAGAGAAGGAAAAAGCCAGAGTGAGCCAGAGAATGAAATACTGGCGACGGAGGAGTGAAACTCAGAACAGGAAATGAAGTTGGGAGGTCCATAGATGACTGAAACGAAATAAATCACTAGGAAAATGGTCACAGAAAAATGTGCTCGATTGCAATTAAATTAAGGTTTTTCACTCATGCAGTATACTGTAGAGAACTAGAATTTGTCACCAACTTTTAATAAACCACTACAGGCTTTACGCAGAAGAGAAATCTCACTCGAAAAATTTAGCAGTTAAAAAAATTTTGATCAAACTGTTCTGAAATATATCTAATAGTTCTTTCGTGAAAGGATATCTTTATGGTCTGGTATGCTACTCCACAGTGGCAATCAAGTGGGCTACTGACTGTCGGTGTAGAAGGCATGCATATCTTCCTCGAGAGATTATCTGTGTAAATCGATACTACGCTTACGCATGTGCTGTAGTGAATGAAAGTAACGATAGGATGAAAAGTCGATAATGATGATGATGAGCACTTGTAATCTTGGAACTAATAAAGTTTTAGTTCATGGTGCTATTGATTTGTTGTAGTGATTCAAGACGACAAACTGTGGGAGATACCTATCAAGTAAATACTAAAAATATTTATATTAAACGTGTAAAAAATATTTGGGAATAACATTTTGTAATCCCCAGCTGATCTGTTTATGAAATTTATTTATAGTATGACATTAAAAAAAATACACAAAAGGTGAGAACAAATGTGAGGATAAATGTCCATATCACAATATTCTATAAATTTATTTCTCTAGATCTAATATTTTTAAGCAATGAACTGCACTGATCTATGCAATGCTATTGTTCCCTTGTAGGTTTGAAGATGACAGAAACGATGTGGCTACACAGTCACAATTTTCAGAATTGACGCAGCCCCATTTGTGTAATAAGTAGCCTTATCATGTTCAAAACCGATTCATTATTCTTCATTGCCGGCTGGGGAGATCGAATCCTTGTAACCGTACTGAAGGATCCTCAACTAGGTTCTTATTGGCTACCGATGACTGCTCCCCCTGAGTTATCCACAGGTTGTTGATGTCGAAAGAGGACTCTGTATGGTTGATTCCTGTGCGCCACGGCGGCTTCCTTGATTTCAAGCGTTGGTGTTTTGCTTGAGTAATGTCTTAATTTATAGGCAGCTGAGGGTTCTTCAGGACGTTTTTCCATACTTTTAGGAGAGCTCTTTTAGTGCTAGAGGTGAAATGTTACATGATACTGAAAGCCATCAACAAATTCCATAAAACTATCTTTGTTTTTCTTGATCTACCCTTCAAGTATTAATCTTAAAGCAGAATTGCTTCCTTTGTGCCACAGTTTTCCCTAAACCCAATCTGATCACTTCCTATCTCTTCTACTATCCTTTCCATTCTTCTGCACATTATTCTTGTCAGTAATTTTTAAGCATGTGATGTTAGACTAATGGTGCGATAATTCTCACATTTGTCAGCTTGTGCTTTCTTCGGAAGTGTGATACATCCCGTAATAAACCGCATTGCGTGATTGAGTTGCACGTCTATCTTCTTCATGTGGGCACTACTGATCCAGGTCGGGCATTTGAGAGAATTACGCAGTAAAGCTGTGGTGCTGAGTGTGACAGCTGTGTTACTCGAGCATGACTAGGCTCGGGCAGGCCAGTTGGTAATTGTGCGGCGTTTATTCCGAGATGGCGTGCCGCTAATACCGCCGGCCCTTCCGTGCTCACCGGCCGTAACACATGTATTGACTGAGTGCTCCCAGCCTGGCTGCCCGCAAATCTGGACAACGACCGCACAGTAGGAACTGTCTGCCCAGCCCCACGGCCTCGACATGTCTATTTCAGGACGGTCGAAAATAGATTTCGGAAAACAGAAACTTGATCACTTGTCGTTTACTGCAACCCAATATATCCCCAAATGAACGGGTTAGGTGCTCCGTTATTTCAATACCAGCAACTAATATGAAGACAACATCGATTACTAACGGCAGAAAAACACAGTCATCTGGTGAACTAGTTTGATAGATCTGAAAACGATGAATATAAAATGCAGGTGACGTTGTAAATGTGTAACTGTACTCATTCTACTCAATTCCTGTAGCTCAATCTTTTAAAATTTGTTAATGAGATTCCTAACTAACAGTGGAACTATATTTACAAATTAAATTTGTTTAGAAAGGGAAAAAACAAATGCCGAGCCCACCACTCGTCAAGGTTTTTTTTAATTATTATTATTTTTATTTTTACTTTTATTTTTTATTTAAAGAACCTTATCTATAGGTTCTACAGTTCTTGCAAACCAATTCGAGAAACTAACGTACAGACTCTGAGTAATATGTGTAAAATCGGTAATGTTAATTTGCTCGTACCGATTCGTATATAATGTGAGCATTACCTTGCTTTACATCTTCTGCTGCCTTTGGGGTTATATTGAGTTGCTGCAGCCATATAACATCCAGTTTGGTCAGATCACTAATTTGTAGAAAAATCTTCTTCACCATCGATAAGTCCCCAAATCGAATTCTGTTGTCGGTCTGACTTTTACTGCGACACGTCCTGATCATTACCATTGCTAAAGTTTGCTTAGTGTCTGTAAAGAACGGTAGAACTCTTTGAGCCTACAGTCCACGTTAATAAACGTTTCGTCGGCTGCAATAGTGAAGTGGCCAACACGTTGGTTACACGTTCCGAGGAGCGTGGTTCATGTCCAGCCTCTGGAATGAGTAATTCCAATTGCGTGTCTCATTTTTCTTGTGTTGTTGTCATTATAACGCATCACACTTGCAATAGAATAGACTAATACAATATTTAAAACAATTTTTATTCTTGGAGCTATCTAAATGGTAACAAATACAGAAGGCCATAATTAAAAAATAAACCTATCTTTGGTTCCTATAATCGGAATGACTAACGCTTTAGGAAGATCCGGCAGTTTTAGGCTATGGAAACAAGTTATTAAGGCCATCCGAAATCTTGATTGGTGTTAACAAAAGAGGAAAGGTTATAACACTTGCAGGGTACATAATATAAACATTGTTTTTCCTATTTTGGCTTAGTAGAAAGAGAGGTAATCGGTGAAAAGTGGAAGACAGAAATCTGCTAACACTGGTGGCAGACACAAGAAATTAATGGCCGGCCGGACAAGAGGGCTCACCACGATAAATTTGTCTTGAAATTCTTCAGGCGAACTGTGCTACCACTTCAATCAGTAGGCGTGCTGCCTCGGTAACTGCATTAATCATAGAAAGTATTCTGAACGTATGCGACATCGTGACATATAACCGAGATATTCTATAAATATATTAAATTGTTGCTGTAGTTTACATGAAGATTATTATGAACTTTTCCGTACTTTTGAATGCGGATGTTATTTTGATATAAGAACGAAACGTTACAAACGTACAAAAATTTCATATTTTTCGGATTTTATCTAGCTACTCTGACGTATGATAAATACTAGCTGTTACCCGCGACTTCGTACGTGTGGATTTAGAATATTATTGCCAGGATTTGGTGTAGAATGCTCTAAGTTACGTCCCACAGAACATGTCTCATGAAAGGAATCATTTTGCAACATCTTTAAAAATAGCAACAAAAAAAAAAACCCAAACTAAATTGGGGTGTTAGTTATCAAAATTGCATGACCAAAGTGTTATTTATCCAGAAAAAAGTATCCGATGTCCTATTGATACAAAGTATTTCCTTTTCTAATTTCAATAATATCGGTATAGCCGTTTAGTTGTCAATACGTAACAGACAGACTTAATTTCGATTTTATATTATTACTAGCAGAGTTCCCGGCGTTGCCCGGTATGATCTACGTTGATTTGCACACACAGTAAATATTGAAGCTCATAAAAGAGGTCAGTTTTTTGCACTTGTGAATTAAATTTCATGTCAGTCACTCCATTTTTCTATATGTATTTAAACGGCTAATCCTCGGTGTAGCAGAAAAGAGATGGAGTTGATTTATTCCTGCAATACTTTTAGCCATGATGTCAGGAACATGTGTACTAAGTTTTATCATAATAACCACAGTGATTCGTTTTTTTTTTTTTTTTTTTTTTTTGTAACAGTTTAACGTCCCTTTTTAACAACGTGGTCTTTAGAGACGGGAAAGGATGGGGGCAAGGAATGGGAAGGAATTCGGCCATGGCCTTTATAAGGAAGCATCCCGGCATTCGCCTGGAGTGATTTGGGGAAACTATGGAAAACCCAAATCTGGATGCCCGGACGGGGATTCGAACCGCCGTCCTCCCGAATGCGAGGCCAGAACGCTATCCGTTACACCACCACGCTCGGTCACAGTGATTCGTGCTGCAATAAAAACAATGTTTTTTTTTTCAGGAAATGTGGTAAAGACAGAATCGCTCATCAATAAATTACAAAAAAATAACTCTATGTCAACACTAACGGTTTTAAACAGTTCAATTTCATGTTAGAAGTCACCAGATATGCTATTAACAGCGATTTTAATTCACTTCCAAACATCAGAGATTGTAGCTGTGCGGCCTGATACTGTAGTTTCAAAAAGAATCAAATTTCTCAGAAGGTTCTACACTGAAGGTTTTAAACAGTTCACTTTTATGTTCAAACCCATCAAATATGCATTAGCAAATATCAACAGCGAAAATAATGTCACAAATATCAGAGATTGTAGCAGTGCGGCCTCGGATAGTAACTTCAAGAAACAAAGAAGATATCGAAAGGTTTTTTCATTATATTATTAAAATTAATATTTTACACTTAACGTAGTTTCCTCTTCGCATTCGATATAGCCATGTATGGGGTTTAAAGACTAAAAACCAAAATTTAACACAGTAAAAGTTACATGCGATAATTTTGCTGTTATTTTTTACGATGAATGACGTATGGATCATATTTCATTGTTTTTTGTTTCAGGATGTACGCTCAGATTTTCATGAACCGCTCCGGCGTTATGTTACGTTGGAGCGTAAGATATACTAAACAATTCAATTGAGATTGTAATCTTTAAAACGGTGGAAACCAAATCGAAATCTGCGCAGTAGTTTTTGAGTTTTTCTGGTACAAATATATTCGGTTTTCATTTTATAGATATATAATATTATTTGCTAGATCATACACAAACTGACTGCGAGAGAAACAAAGCCTGAGCAACCGGTATAACATAAAAAAGTAAACTCATCTGCCAGTGTAGGCGAGATCCCGATGGAATGTTCGGCCGCAGACGTGACAGAGTTTCGATTTACCACGCATTCCACTTCTTTAGTTTCTGGACTTACACCCTAACGTGGAATCCGAACAACGGTACGTACAGGCATGACTTATATGATCAAAAACAACTCAAAGGTTCTTAACCCCACCGGGATTTCAGCCGGAGACCTGGACGCAGAACTTTTGAAAGCAAACGCCAAAACCACTGAACCAACAGCTAGCTCTCCGGGATAGCATTACGCTGTGCGTGTGCCACCGCTAAGTCAGTTTTTCAAAATTCCATGAAAAAATATATTATTTATACAGAAAAAGTACCCTATGTTCTTCCCGATGGTAAACAGTACTTCCTTGTCAAATTTCATCAAGATCGGCTTAGCCGTTCAGCCAAGAAAATGTAACAAACAGAGAGACAGAAGTTCATTCGCATTAATGACATTAGTATACACTTGATCGAATTCAGATGCGAGAAAATTTTCGTTCATATAATCTTAACGTTTTTTGTCCTTTTGTTTCATCAGTACACTTGTATCAATACATTTGTAATTTACTTAAAACATACTTTCCGCATGCGGTTTAATGTCCATCAAATACTATAATATCAGTGATGAACGTATAAATTAAATGGTATGGAATAAGAAGATAAAGTATCGAGTTTAAATTTTGAAGGCCAGAGCAAATGATATTTCCAACATGCAGTATAAAAGTTGACGAAATCCTTAAAGCAACCTTTTAACTGCAGTTTATTTTCTATTTTCTACATTGAGCTAACCAGATCACAGTTTACAACATCGTAAAATAGTGTTTACAATGTTTAAATACAAACAATGTTTTCCAAGTAAGTTTTGCCGTAATTTACTTTCTTACAGTATTTGTAAAAACTTAATCTTAAGTACTATATTGTAATTATGACTCCTTTCTCTGAAATTTTATCATCAATGTTTTAGTGTATTTTACGTGTTTAAAACAAAGTGCGTCTTCCAGCAAGGCATTTACATATTGCTGCTGTTCTAAACTTTCAAATAAAACAGATCAGTTGGAATTCCTGAAAAATTAACATTTAAAGTTTTCAGAGCTTGAGTAGACAGTTTGAGCATATGATGAAACTCTCTACTCTTGATTTTAAGACCCAAACATCTTCATTTAAAAAAAAAAAAAAAAATACTTGTCGAGCTATTTGCTAGCAGGATGAGCAGCGCTTGTCTTCTGCGAGCGCAGTTTAATCCAGCAAGCGGCTTAACAACGTCGTAGCTCTCACTTCTATGTAAATTCATGCTCCTTGCACCAGCCAATTTGCATATGTCTTCTTTCTCTGGCTGTGCCAAAGTTGGCTAGCGAGTGCTAACTAGCACGGGAACGACTTGCGTCTGATTTTCGGGATGTCGTGATAGCGCACACTGGCATGCATTACCATTTCCTGCTGAAATGATAGTCTGAAGTTGCAAGGAGCAGTACATTAATTACAGATACGTTTTACAGTACTGAGGCATGCGAACAACAATGGAACTGGTTTCGTTCGAAGTGACTGTAGTAGCTCGCATAAGTGTTGACATATAAGGAGTGTGGAATGTTCCAGATTCTTACATAAATCGTGACATTCATTTCCATCGTAATTCAAGTCTATCATTAAATAGTAAATACAGTTTCCCGAAAAATATAACTATCATCAGGTAACTATATTTTTTACAATGTTTTGTATAACTCGTAATATTGTTTTTGAAACTCATTAACAGAAGATAAGCTAATCATTCCATAATTAACATTGCGAGACTACCGTACTACAGTTCCTCCAGAAGATTTTTGTTTGTGGTTTAAAATTATGTCTCTTTCTGGGAACATCTTAAATCAAAACCGATTTGTACACAACTTCTTTGGTTTTTGTGTTCTTGGTAAGATATGCGAGCTAGGTACTGTACATACGAGGTGCATTCAAGTTCTAAGTCCTCCGATGTTTTTTGTACAGACTGGAAAGAAATAGAAATATGTGCATTGTTTTAAAATGAGCATGCACTCGTTGTCAATGCGTGACAGAGATGGCAGCACTGTACGACAGATGGAACTCTAGCGACAGCATCGAGAATGAGAACTGTTTTAGTTACTTGAAATGACATCGTTTTCCTTACTTGAACAGCGTGCAATCATTCGTTTTCTGAATTTGCGTGGTGTGACACCAATTGAAAATCATCGATAGTTGAAGGAGACATGTGGTAATAGAGTTATGGATGTGTCGAAAACTGCTTTGGTGGGTGCGATATTTTAATGAAGGCAGAACATCGTGTGACAACAAACCAAAAAAAAAACTCGGCCTCGCACAAGCCGGTCTGACGACATAATCGAGCAAGTGGAGAGACTTGTTTTGGGGGATCGTCGAATGTCTGTTGAACAGATTGCCTCCAGTGTTAGCATTTTCGTGGGTTCTGTGCACACAATTCTACATGACGACCTGAAAATGCGAAAAGTGTCCTCCAGGTGGGTGCCACGAATGCTGACGGACGACCAAAAGGCTGCTCGTGTGGCATGTTGCCAAGTAATGTTGACGGCCAACGAAGGCATGAATGGGACTTTCTTTTCGTCGATTGTGACAATGGATGAGACGTGGATGCCATTTTTCAATTCAGAAACAAAGCGCCAGTCAGCTCAATGGAAGCACCATAAAAATTTCGGGTAATCGCCAGTACTGAAAAAATGATGGTGGTCATGTTCTGCGACAGTGAGGGCGTAATACTTACCCATTGCGTTCCAAAGGGCACTACGGTGACAGGTGCATCCTACGAAAATGTTTTGAAGAACTAGTTCCTTCCTGCACTGCAACAAAAACGTCCGGGAAAGGCTGCACGTATGCTGTTTCACCAAGACAACGCACCCACACATCTGGCTAACGTTACGCAACAGTTTCTTCATGAAAACAACTTTGAAGTGATTTCCCATGCTCCCTGCTCACCTGACCTGACTCCTAATAACATTTGGCTGTTTCCAACAATGAAAGACACTCTCTGTGGCCGCATTTTCACCAGCCGTTCTGCTATTGCTTCAGCGATTTTCCAGTGGTCAAAATAGACTCCTAAAAAAGCCTATGCCGCGACGATGGAATCATGGCGTCGAAGTAGTGAAAAAAGGTGTAGGTCTGCAGGGAGATTAAGCCGAGAAGTAACATCAGTTTCATAGTTTTCGGGTGAGTAGTTGTTAGATTAAAATCTGAGGCTTTAGAACTTGAATGCACCTAGTACAGTGACCCATGGAAGAAACATGTCTTTTTTTTTTAGTGTACACCTGTTGCTTTCAGGGCATGCCCTTGGGATTTATCGACAGTAATCGCAAAGGCAAATTTTATTTGGAAGTGTGGTCTTTTAAACTGGAATGGTATGTTTGCATGAACTGATGGGATTCCTGGAATCAACACATCATCACCTTTTACCATTCCAGTTCTAACCACGGTGCGCCCTAATTGTGTTATTTGTAATTTTTAAATAAATCGTACACAGACTGCGAGAGAGAGAAAGCCAGAACGCCCGATATAATCATTATAGAGACTTAAGCACGGTATCCGTCTGCCTGTCATCTAACTCAGTTAGTTATCAAAGTTTCATGACAAAAAGTATCCTATGTCCTTCCAATTGATATACAGTATTTCGTTGTCAAATTTCATCAAAATCGGTTTAGCCGATTAATTGAGAAAACATAGCAAACACACATAGAAACAAAGCCACTTTCTCGTTTATAATATTAGTGTAGAATAGGTTTTGCATCAAGTCTAGTTGTTATTAATTATAAAACTAATATGAATCCATCTTGCTTTCAGCATTTCACACCTCTTCTAACCATCAACGAGGTCGTTTGACTTTGGCACCCTGCGCGCTCCTCCCTAGAGAACATGTCTTTCAACTCTTCTCCGTGGTTACCTGATGCACGTGGTGAGGTAACGACTCCCTCAGCCATCAAGCATTGAGGCTGTTCCCTCCTGTTGCTCGCAGCCTCTGCGGGCAACATTATGTAAATTCAAGCAGATTTCTTTTATTCGAGAAATTCTCAAGAACCGCGCAGCCGTAAAAAGACAGAGTTTCGTGCCCAGTGGACTGCTATAATTAATGAGAATCTCAATTCTTACGGGTGCTCATTTGCATGGCTGCTCCAACATTTAATAATGAAGACGCTCCTTAGAGGGAATAAAAAAAGGGGAAAGGAAGGTGCTTGGATTAATGGAACGAGAAAATAATGGAGCTGCTCGTTATATATGTACTCACGGACGAATGCCCCCGACAGCAAGGTGATATCTCCGTGTGAGAGCAGTGGGCCTCATTACGCAGGGCACACATAAACTGCTGATTACGGGCTTGATGGCATGCTTAACTTTGAACTCCCAGACTCACGTCGTTATTAAAATGTAAAACGAGAGTCTACATTCCGTTCCTAGTTTCTTTGTTTCTCTAGCGTTCTGCTTGAGCAAATATGTGCCTTTCAAGTCGTTTTACAGACCTTTTTGCCTTCACAAAGCGAGTGTCTGTGTTTTTAAGTCGTCTGCGCCGTATAAAGACGTAACTCGACTCGTCATTAAACAGTTACACACGCAGTGTGATACAGAAGGGCACAGGCCATTACAGCAAATCTCCTCTCTTCTTTAATAAACATCATTACAATGTATATTTACACTATTCGCTTATTACTATGAAAGCAATTATTCCTCTGGCAGCTTTTTCCACGATTTTTTTACTCGCTCTCTTTTCTGGTAATGCTATCCCCCTTATCATTTTTACCTAGATCGTTTTCTGAGTTAATTAAATTAAAACTTTCAGAAATTTCATGAATTCCTTTTTCCTTTTACGCTAAACCATAATTCTTCAGATTATTACTAGTTATTTCTTTCAATTACGAACTCTGCATTAGATAACATCTCTTTGGACATCGTTCGTCTACAGTTTTAGCGACTTTAGAAGAAGCATGGCCACAAAATTTAAATTACCTACCTCGAATATGCAGAGTTACTCCTTGCATATTAACTTGGCAGAATATCATGTTTAAAGGGGGAACACTAACTAGTGAAGCCAGAAAATTTTATTGCTGTACCAGGACATTGAAAACAAAAGGAATTCTTCTGGTAAAGATGGATAGGGATAAGTACGGAATGGCCAAATATTTGAAATAAGCAGAAATACTTTGCATTTGGTTCGATTAAACGGTTGTAAACTGTCATTAATGGCATATAAAAGTAAATTTTGGGGTATGAGTTTCAGTAAATAAGTGAAATTGGCAGACTAGGGGATGAGGAACAGTTCTCGAGGACATTATGAGGAATTAAGCAGGATCGGTAAACGCAAAGGGGCTGGTAAGGATAATATTATCAGAAAGATACTAAACGCAAGTGTGTACGCTACTTTAAAACACCCAGAAATATTATTTATACTGAGCCCAGAGAGCTGATGCATGCCAGAGGACTGCATAAATGCTTACGTGGTTTCGGTTCATAAAGTAAGACACCCAGGAAGAGTTAACTACCAATCTGATTATTTGGAGGGCACGGTGTCGTATTTTAAAAGCATTCTTCTATTCTTAGTGTCAGAGCTGGGATACATTAACCTTCTAAGACTTGAGAAGAAACTTTTAATGTTCGAACTTATCGTATTTGAATAATGATAATCTTTCTTATGATTCATTTGACATTTATTCTCGTTTTACTTCATTCATAAACATTCGAAGAATTACAGAGGTCCTCTGCTATCAGTAACTTTTTATCACCACCTCAAGAACTCGAACTAAACTTTTTCTATCGCTGACCCGATATTCTTGCTCTCTGGTTACCTTCCGGTCTCCATAGCTACCTATTTCCCCCAGAGTAAGAGTCATTCTTTTATCTTTTCTCTGAGTAAGGGAGCGTGAACAAACTACGTGGATCGTTCCGGGGGAGGGAGGGGGGGGGGTTGGCTTGAAGGTTACAGTGGGCTACGTGGGGGGAGGGGCCGTTTCCGAGCCAGGCCACGTAGCTTTCCTTTCATAACATTTTTCACAGTTAAAACGAGGAAAAGAACAAACAGCAGCGTGTGAATATTTATTTCCCTCATTTAATTATCTCCGTATGTAATTTACAATAGTCTGACAGGAGAAAACAGTACAAAATCCCTTCTGGAATCAAAAAGAAAAAAAGTCTACGTTCTACATGGAAAGGGGGGGTGGATAGAGGCAAAAGCCACGTAGGAGTACGTGGGAAGGGGGAGGGGGGTTAATAGGAAGCCAAAATGGAGCTACGTGGTTTATGGACGCTCCCTAACCTGTTATGCTACAAGGGATAAATGAGTTAATGATGATATTTACATCTAACAATATGAAAAATATCCGTGAGGACATAATGATTTAAAAAAAAAGATGTATAAAGAATAATTAGTTTTTGAGAATATCACTTAATGGTTTTATGTATCATATGTGAGACGAAGTGGACAAGGGAAACCAATTTCGTCTACGATAATAATAATAACAATAAACTGGAATCCAAAATGCATTTAGGTTAATTCCTTTTATTTTCATTTTATACTCTTTGAAAGCTTTATTTAGACCCCTTCAGTTTCATTTGAATCTACTTATTAAATGTCGGTTTTTTTCTCTTTTAACCATGTTTGATGTTTGGAAACTTAAGACTTATTCGCATCTGTCTGTTTTATCGGTAACATTTTTGCACCACCTCGCACTATATTTGCGATTGTAAGAATCGTTCACACCTGAAAGCTTCCAGGTTCATAGATTTATAATCTGTACCAGTTTTTATGAATAAAGTGCTTTCACAGTCCTTAATTCTGAAAAATAGATACTAAGCCGGGTGTCAGGGATAGGACGGACAATTTCTTTCCTTCTTACTAATCTAATGCGTTAACCCCACCATATAAAGGGGACCTGCAGTTTAACGTGGAATCCGAAACACGCAAGCGTTCTGGTGTACTTCATATTACATAGCAAGACTTCCCAGATCTGAAGGTCGGGTACTTTAAGCGGAGAACTTTCGATCTCCAGTTAAACAATTTAACCACTCAGCCACCAGACCAGTAATTAATTCCCTAAACGAAAAGAAAGGAGTGAAAATTTTTAGATGTTTCCATTGCATACGAACTTTCATCGTATGTGGAGTGGGTAGCAGGTAGCTTATATTGTTGTACGTCATCCTGCATTTAATTTCCTTCTATTTGACGTACTCCTTATTCTAGATGTATGTGCTTAGAGAGACAACCGCAGTTTAGACATATATTCTGGATGGTTATTGAACTTGCGATGCTATAGTGGCTGAACATGGACTGACTTCGCCACACCCCAGAGTTTAAGCATTGGACTAAGCTAACCATGTATGATACAGCAGAAAACGTAGCTCAGTACGCTTCATTATATGCTCTGTGCTTTGAGACCAATTGAAGAGATATTAAAGATATCTTTACCGTCACAATGTTTTCATCTGAACTATCATTAACGGCTAAGACTTCCGTTGATCTACAAATTTATGTGTGCCTGCTTTCTATTTTGTGACAAATAAATCAGTAATTAAAGTTTAAAGCTTATTTTTAGGTAAGTTACAACTTTCACTAGCATATTATCTACAACCACTGTAACTACATATTTCTTTATATTTGTGTTTAAGCGTCTGTTTAAGCGTCAAGATCATGTTCTGTCGATACTATACGCAGTATTTTCACCTTCCATTCATCAAACAGCTGATTGGTAAGAGTATTCTCGTGAGATACATCTACTGATGTTTTGATGAGCTGTGTCTATCAAGCTGTGATGGCGCCTGTATTTTTTTACGCGCTTCGTAGCCATTAAGAAATAAGAGACATCTTTTGAGAATGAGGAGAAACTGCTGGTCCACCTAATGGTGTAACAGCAGTATCGGTGTTTTCTTTTCATAAACGATCATGGGAACATCACCGTAGTTATTATTCAGATCAGTCATTTTTTGTAAGGTCTCAAATGCCGCCATTGATGCTTCCCATGTAAGCCTTTTTTTCGCTATCAGCTTTAAATGCAGAGAAATAACTTTACCATCTGTGTAAATGAATGCTCTTAGATATAGCCACAGAATAATAATGCACATGAAGTTAGTAAAATTGTTTTCGAACTCGTGTGCGCATACGTTGCTTCGAAGAGCCTAGTTGGCTCTAAAAGGAACATGATTGAACCCTTTTTTTGGCAGGAACAATCCCGGCATTCACCTGAAATGTTTTAGGGAAATCTGGATGGTCGGACGAGGATTCGAAGCAGAGTCCTCCAGAATGCAAAGCCAGAGCCTCATCGCTCACTCACCACACTCGGTGATTGGAGCCTCACCACTGTGTAGTTCCATGCGTCACTATTACAGCCTTGTTTTGATTAATAAATTTCACTGTCACGGTTTGTTTCAAAATCCCTCAAATACATTAAACTAAATTTTAAATACAATCATTGCCTAACTAAAGAGTATTTTTAAGGGTTTATATATTGTTATTGTCTACACGTATTTTTGAGCTGACATTTTAATTTATATTTTAAGCTGAATTTATTTATGCCACAAACATCAATTCTTTACAGGGGTTCAGTAAAATTTTCACTGTCGGGAGGTTCCTTAATATTTGACTTAATTATCATGGTAGCATTGTCCGATTATTAACCTTTTTCTAACATTCACACTCAAAGGTCGTATCAGCGTGTTTGGACGAGTGACTCAACTCGTCACGAATTCTTTTACTCTGTTGATAATTAATTTATGTAATACAGTTAATTAAGATACGATTTTAAATGAAAGAACGAAAGATACTAATAATTTTTAACGCCATGCTTCGGCGGATATATTTATTACTTAAGCAAAACTGAGCTATTGTTAACCTTCATAGAATGCTGACACAGATTTCCAGTAAATAAATGTAATTACTGATGTATACTAATTTAAAAAAACAAAAGACGGTTCATTATCGGCCCTAAAAATCACAACATACTGTTCTCCAAACTACCGCCACTACACAAGCAAGCCTCCAGTCCGCGTTGCCTGTACACGAGTCTCTCTCAACAACCAGACATACTAATTCCAACCTACAGCTAACAAACTACAACACCCCAAATAATATAACAGCCTACTGAACTGAGGAATTTGAAATACATACATCATTACAGCGCTATATGTGTATGATTGGCGGGAGGTCACATTGTCCTTACTTTGCTCTAGGATGTGACAGTGGGATCGGCAGTCCCCAGTATGAAGTCGCGTCACGCCCGCCCGTTGCGCGAAGCCCCTGGGGACTGACCGGCGCGGCGCTCCATAAATACAGAGCTGTCCGTCCTCACGGGCCTCTGTTTGCGAATTAATCCTATCTGCAGGTGGGTGCCGGTATACCACCTGGCATTAGGGAAACAGTCATCACCGCAGCTCATCACCCGGCCGAGAACACAGATTGCTCTGCCGGACAGCAACAATCTTTTAACATGGACCATTTATCTAAACAAGAACATAGTATACGTTTAATGATGAATCTATTACGTCTACTTGAAATTAAACGTAACTCACAAATCGCGTGGTGTAAAGTAGAGGAAGAAACTTGAGAGTGTTTATACTCACACACGTGCAGTAAAATTAGTCGCTAACTGCGACCCAGTGCAGATACAATAATACCAAAAATTAAGTTGGCACTACTGTAAGTAACTAGCAAACAAAACAAACCGTGTTTAACACACATTTGTAAATCAGCAGAAAATGTTCACTATAACAAGTGCGGCGTGAAAACATCTAGTGAAACACTTTCAATTGCAACTTCAATGAACAGTGCTGGAAAAGTATATGAGGTGCTGTTCCAGACCGGCATAACACACATGTAAAAACACATTTACAGCCACTGATGATTCCCTAAATCACAAGGGCGAAACGCGTCTGGGGAATAACATAAAATAAAATTCACCAAAACAGTTGTTTGTAGACAGAATTATTCATAAAATTATTATGCAGGGCAGTGATTCCCAATCAGTGGTATGCATACCTCCAGGGATACGTGAGGTTGCTCCAGTGAGTACGCATGGTATATCTATTAACTGACGTAATCATTCCGATAACTGAAAAAAAACTTATGCAAACATTACCATCGACGAAATATATTTTAAGACAAAGTGTATATGGCATGTGTGAATTATATTACTGTAATGCTGTGGCAATTATAAGGGGTACGCGTGGGTGAGCTCTTTGTTGAAGGGGTACTCGGGAACAACTAATTGGGAACCACTGAAGTGGAGGAATTATTCCTTCTTTGATTTCATTACATTCATCCATCAGTGAGTTCTTGCGACAGAAAAATAAGGATACACCTCTTTAAGATGGTAATATTATAGGAGAGTGATGATCAGGAAGAAAGAATTTCAATATTACAAATTCAACTTCATCTACGAAGATTAGTACATAAGAAGGAAGAAGCACAGATTCAGTAAATTATATTAAACGAGTTATATTACCTGATTCAGATGTCAAATGCAATGCTTTAGTAATTAACGCGGAACGGACCAAAAAATTTCATCATTTTAGATTGTGGAAGCTTCTTTAAGAACCCTTATATTAACTTCAAGAGTATTAGCATTGTGTTCCCATACTCGCAAATAAAAATTTACGACATAAAATAAATACATCCTACTATCATCTTGTCTAAACTACAGCTGCTAACTGAAAACAGACAATAAAATGTACTGACGTAAGTAATATGTATAAAATGTAAGGTATCAAACAGGTACAGACGTGATTATCAGTGTCCCAGTAAGAAATTCGATAAAGCAACGATTACACATTTTCTTCTTCTCCTTTCTCAGAACAAATCAGTGTCTTCATTTAGCGTCTGTCTGTGAAAATGAACATCACGGGTTGCTATAGATGATACATGTCCGTAAGCTAAACAATTACGATTATTATCTTTATACTATTTAGTTTTATGCTTGTCGTGATACACATTTAGTGCTCTGTTTATTTAATTATAAATTAATTGTGATGCTGAAAAATCCATGACGGCCATTAACTTACGCATATATTTGCAGAGTTGATGAATTTTCATCATAGATTCTATCATTATTTCAGGTAAAATATTCAGCTTCTGTCTCCATAATTTATTCTAATTCGTGATTCTGTTAACCAAAAACCAAAATTTTCCTTCTAAGATTAGGTGCGGCTACGTGAACGAATGCTTCACAAGCGTCTCAAGGAAATATGACCTTCACGTGCAGCTCTGGTTGTCACACCACACCTGAAGATGGCGCAGAGCCCGCTGCCGCAAGATCGTCTTTCTTCAACACCAACCGGCGAAGGGCCCGTGAAGAATATATTTCAGGTACTGCTAGTGTCTGATGATGGATAACGCTTCTCTTCCATGTACCATTCCTAATTCTTCTATCAACATTCATACCAGCCTTATTACCAATACATGACACACACACTCCAAGGAATTTCTTCAACCTTGTTGATCTTTCAGTGACTCCTTACCCGCTCCTTTAGCACATCAGTTACAGATTGGGTTCTATGCCTAAATTACACAAACATATATATCTGCCTTCCTTTGAAACACATAATGTGGGTCCCATATACCCAACCAAATTCAAACAATGGTCTTATGAAGGCTTTGTATTCTGAATCAATTACTTGATACATCCCTTCTCTATGCTCGTTAGTAAATGAAGGATTTCGAAACTTCTTTCTACCAACCACCCAATGTGTCTTGACCAGTTGCGCTATGCCAGGATATTTACACTTAAGTTATCCAACAAGCAATACTCCTTCCATCCTATAAAATACACTCCTGGAAATTGAAATATGAACACATTGACGCCGGTGTGTAAGACCCACCATACTTGCTCCGGACACTACGAGAGGGCTGTACAAGCAATGATCAAACGCACGGCACAGCGGACACACCAGGAACAGCAGTGTTGGCCGTCGAAGGGCGTTAGCTGCGGAGCGGTTGGGCACCGCCGCAGTCAGTGTCAGCCAGTTTGCCGTGGCATACGGAGCTCCATCTCAGTCTTTAACACTGGTAGCATGCCGCGACAGCGTGTACGTGAACCGTATGTGCAGTTGACGGACTTTGAGCGAGGGCGTATAGTGGGCATGCGGGAGGCCGGGTGGACGTACCGCCGAATTGCTCAACATGTGGGGCGCGAGGTCTCCACAGTACATCGATGTTGTCGCCAGTGGTCGGCGCAAGGTGCACGTGCCCGTCGACCTGGGTCCGAACAGCAGCGACGCACGGACGCACGCCAAGACCGTCGCATCCAACGCAGTGCCGTAGGGGACCGCACCGCCACTTCCCGGCAAATTAGGGACACTGTTGCTCCTGGGGTATCAGAGAGGACCATTCGCAACCGTCTCCATGAAGCTGGGCTACGGTCCCGCGCACCGTTAGGTCGTCTTCCGCTCACGACCCAACATCGTGCAGCCCGCCTCCAGTGGTGTCGCGACATGCTTGTATGGAGGGACGAATGCAGACATGTCGTCTTCAGTGGTGAGAGTCGCTTCTGCCTTGGTGCCAATGATGGTCGTATGCGTGTTTGGCGCCGTGCAGGTGAGCGCCACAATCAGGACTGCATACGACCGAGGCACACAGGGCCAACACCCGGCATCATGGTGTGGGGAGCGATCTCCTACACTGGCCGTACACTTCTGGTGATCGTCGAGGGGACACTTAACAGTGCACGGTACATTCAAACCGTCATCGAACCCATCGTTCTACCATTCCTAGACCGGCAAGGGAACATGCTGTTCCAACAGGACAATGCACGTCCACATGTATCCCGTGCCACCCAACGTGCTCTAGAAGGTGTAAGTCAACTACCCTGGCCAGCGAGATCTCCGAATCTGTCCCCCATTGAGCATGTTTGGGACTGGATGAAACGTCGTCTCATGTGGTCTGCACGTCCAGCACGAACGCTGGTCCAGCTGAGGCGCCAGGTGGAAATGGCTTGGCATGCCGTTCCACAGGACTACATCCAGCACCTCTACGATCGTCTCCATGGGAGAATTGCAGCCTGCATTGCTGCGAAAGGAGGATATACACGGTACTAGTGCCGACATTGTGCATGCTCTGTTGCCTGTGTCTATGTGCCTATGGTTCTGTCTGTGTGATCATGTGTTGTATCTGACCCCAGGAATGTGTATATAAAGTTTCCCATTCCTGGGACAATGAATTCACGGTGTTCTTATTTTAATTTCCAGGAGTGTACTTTAATTTTTTTTTATCTTTGTACCTAAAGATCTGACTCTTCTTTGCATTTATCTTTGTTAAAGCTATTTATTCTATTTAGACACCTCTGAAGCTGTACGCAATCCTCTTCTGTCAGGTGGACAATAGTCTAGGTAAAATTTCGACCACACTTGAACAGTGAACTTTCTCCAAATACATAGAGAATTTCACCAATGATTCTGAACACTAGTGTGGTAACATAATTATATTTATTAATTGATTTGAGTTACAGAAATTCAACCATCGTAAGTAATCAAAATCATTTTCAGAACGTTTCTTTGTGCGAGATATGGATATCCTTTACTCAGCAAATTCTTATAGTGAAATGTGAACTTACATCTTTAAGCTATATAATCATAGGTTTATAACATTTTTAAATGTTATAATTATCAAGATAATAATGTACAAAAATAGTAAATTATTACAAAAAAATTAAAGATGGTTCAAATTTGGATGATGCCTTTGTTTTAATTACCAAGCACGACAGTATCAGCATAGTTCATAAAAGTTCTTATTGTTATTATTTGCGTCTTCATCTCTACATACCCCTTAGAACCCACAAACCTCAATTATCAGCTTCATGTGTTCCAGTCTCTGTTTTCTTCTACAGTCCTTATCTTCGACTGCTCCCTCCACTAACAAATTAACCAATCTGGCATGCCTCAAAATATGACCTACCAACCTGTCTCTTCTATCTGTAAGAGCTTTCCACATACTTCTTTCCTCGCTCATCATTTTCAAAATTTGTTCATTTCGTACCTTATCTGTCCATTTAGTTTTTAGCATCCTTCTATAGCACCTCATTTCAAATACTCTAACTTTCCTTCTTTCTGGTATTCCTAGGGTATCGTGAGTTTCAAAAAGTTCTTTCTTCGTACTAGATCAATCTCTGAAACTAAAAGATTTCTTTTTTTTTAAGAAGGCTCTTTTCGACAGTGCTGTTCTGCTTTTACTATCATTCTTGTTTTCGCCATCGGTTGTAATTTTACTTCTTAAGTAACAGAAATCACTTTTCCTATAGAACCCAAACCTACTTTTATATTTAATCTATTATTGTTGCTGTCATTTCTGATACATTTCAACACTTTTATGTTTAGTCTAAAACCTTTCTTTAGTATTTTATTCGTCCCATTCATTAACTTTTCAAGATCCTCAGTCTCTTCTACTAACAGGACAGAGTCATCAGCATATCGTAGCAAACCGATTTTTTCTTTTTTAACTCTTATGCAAAATGCTCATATTAGCTTACACTTGTTGAGTGGTAACAGTAATTTTAGCTTTGTAACCTGCAATTTTTGTTAGTTTTTGGTAATACTTTTATTATTTCACAGTATTATAACTTTACTGCATCGCGTCTATTTTAGTTTAAAACCTAATTATAGCGCCTCTCTGAATTGAGATTTGCCATGTGGAGTTGATGAGCCAAGCGGCGAGTGCGGCTAGGTGTGTGAGCCGGCGGCCGGCGTGCTGCAGCTCGGCTGAGATGTTTCAGCCCGGCTCCCCGGGGACGCCTCGGTGGTTGCTACCCCCTCCACACAGATATCTTAACACGAGTTGTGCGGGCCGCTTACTCCGGAACAGCTCTCCCTTCCGCTCCCATCCCCCGCCTTGTTTGCTCTAAGTTTTGCCAACTGTATAGAGATGGCGCCCTGGGAAATTGAGCACCCGTCCTCGCTGTCTATCGGCGGTCTTTGCAACATCGGCTGCCGTCAGCGAATCTGGTCTGCAAGCAGGGCTCATTAGTCTCACCCAGCAGCCCGCGGCTTTTCAACATTTTTTTGTTCGTCGGCTGATGAAGTTCATTACTTCGGTTGATTTACTGAGAGCACATCTTTCTTAGGAATATGCGCTAGAGTATCGAAATTCGGTTTCCATCACTTCCTCAATTAATTCTTAGACCAATAGTTTGAGACACCACATGTCGTTGCAAATATCGTGTTCCACATTGTTTAACTTCAGCTACGACCTAAAGTCCCCCCCCCCCTTTTATGATAGTAATATTGAATCACGAGGCTATAATTCCATTGATTGACAGGCCATTTCTTTACATGATTTCTTTAAATAACACGTCAGCCACGTGGCAGTTAATGCTATCTTACATCTTCCTATTCAGCTTTCCTTATTTTCTAATCCGTCTGAAATAATCATTTAAATTACCACTATATTATTTTATTCAATAATCTCTTTGTATAAATAAGTTTATTCAGAAATGTGGATACTGAGCATGTTTCGTAGCATTTTTACTTCGCGGTTTGTATAAAATTGTAAATATTAATCTGATCATATTTTAAAACAGTCTTCACTCCAGACCATACATCTTTTACTTTTTATATCCACGAAAGAGAATTATATGGGTATGTAAAATGCAGTTTTGTGTTTGATAACGAATACTGTTGAATCTTGCACTTCAAAATTTTGTTATGTTATTGTTTTGTTATTTTTCTGTCACTTTTAGTTTATTACGTATATAGGTGGTTTATTGTTCCCAGATTTTCTAGAGTGATTATATTATCAATTTTATAGAAAAAAAACCCAGCGCTATTACAATGCTTGTTTTCCATTCCCATGGAGTACTTGCAGAAATTATGTTTGTAATGTTTGGATAAACGTAATATTTCAGTGCCGTCGTTGCTCCAATCAACATCAGTTATATAAATTCTTTTACTACGGTTACATAACAGCATTCCTTTGGGTTCTAAAAATAAAAATAAACAAAAATCCTCGAAGGAATAATTAAAATAGTTGAACAAGATTGCTGGAATACTAGTATAATTGCTTTTGATGAAAAAAAACTGCTAAATCAAAAAAGTTAACAGATAAAAGTATTTTATTTTATTCCAATTCATATTTCTGCTGAGCATAACTTCTCATTCATGAAAACGATAACTAAATATCACATGTTTATTCATAGTGTATTTTTGTATTTAACTTCCTAACGTTCTGTCCTCCAGTGCCCCACAATTTGTTTTGGAGATAGCGGATTCAACAGCTGGAGCGCGCCTTGTTGTGGTCGATGTTTTTTGAAAGGACTCGCGCGTCGGAGACGCTGAGTGAATCATGGAGACATTCTCCGACTCGAGATCGCTTTCGGATGGCGCTCTCATCTCCCCCGGACCTCACGAGAGAGAAATGGATAAATGAGCGGCACTGTGCCAGAGCTGGATAGATACTAACAGGTTAGATAGACACTTAGGAACGCTTGCTAATGTCATAATGCTCTAGTGCGCGCTCAGTAAATACAAAAATGCATGAAAAAGTAAATATATGCCTAAAAAAAGAGTATACTCGGACCACACACCGGGAGTGTAATAACTTTAAATATGATATCACAAAACACAGGATGATCCAACAATTATAGCGTTTATTTTCATGTAAAATTTTGTAAAGAAATTTAACTTTAAAAAAAAAGTTACCCACCACTATGTCTTTTCTATGTGCAGCTATCCACAAACTTCCTTCCCCAACTTTCATTTCAAAAATACGCTCATATCATATTTCAGATGGCCAATAATTTTCAGCATCATTTTACATTAAATTTCAAATTATATTAATAAAATCCATGCTTAACTTCCATAAAGTGCTTTGCTATGCACTTACATGTTAAGAAATCCTCTCCGAGTCCTAGACAAATATTTGAAAATATTTTTTTTTTATTTTCAAGGGATTTTTTTTGCTAATACTATTCTGCTTCTAACATTATATTTGGTTTAGCCATCAGTCGTGATTATATTCCCTAAATAACAGGATCAATTTCTCTTATACTGTTATAGCCGTAATTTTGGGAACGTTTCTTTACTTTTGTCTTGATTAGATTTATATTTAGTCCCAATTCCTATCTTAGTATTAACCACTATTTCAGTCCTAGTATTTTGTATATAAGTTTTAAAATCCTAATTACCTTTCGCGATTAGATTTTATATGTTTATACGTTTTTCTCCCAATGTTTGATCTGAAATCAAAAAATATTTTTTCAAAATTTAATAAATATTTCTTTATTATTTTTGTCATCTACGTCACCATACTTCGAATACTTCCCGTTTTCGTAGTGATATAGTGCTACTTATAAGCTTGTAACACCAATCAAATTTAGTTCAATGGGGGAACACAAAAGACTCCAACAAAATAAAAATACTCTTTTTTGGTACCTATAAAACAAAGGCTAGAGAACCTCTTGTCATGTTGTTAGCACTTAAATATCTGTATTTTTTTTTTTTTTTTTCTAGACGATGTCTTTAACTGTTACAAAATGTAAGTTTACCGGCTCATTGCGTCTTGTTGCCTGTTGCCTAATCTCCCTTAGGTTAGGTGCTCTTTCTTCCCTCGTAATCCCCTGGAAATGGCTGTCTTCTTCAAACAATCTGTTGTTAATATTGATTTGTCTTCTGTAGCTGTCGCCATGTTAGCGTATAAATTTGCATTGTACTTGTAGCACAATATTAATACTTGTTGGCTAGCGGTAGATAAATTTTGCCCTGGAAAGAAAGTGTTTAAATGTGGTACAATAGTGGCGACCGTCCCAGGCGTGCTCTGTTACACGACAAATCCACGTTACTCTTTCAACTTGAAATAATATTCGGAGACTATCATATTAAACAAAAATACTAATTGGAGAATACAGTTTGCTGTCACTATGAATTCTATCGCTATGAATATTGACACCTATTTATTTCCACACAAACATTTGGAGGATGGGGGACAAGGAACAGCATGGAATTTTTCTGGAGTGATTTGGGAAAATCATGGAAAACCCAAATCTGGATTCCTGGACAGAGATTTGAACCCGCTTCCTCCAGCATGTGAGACCAAAGCGTTACCGCTCACCCACCACGCTCGCTGGAAAACTTAAATTTGGTACATTATCAATCCTGTGCGAACTTTTGTTTGTTTAATCACGTCCACAGCTGCGATAGATAGACGCAGGACATAACTTGGAAGTGCACACGAAGAAACAATGACCTACGGAACGCGAAGTTTTATTTAATGAGAAAAAATTATGTCATGAACAGAAATGTTCTTTCATCATGCCAAACGAGTTTAGAACCGAAGAAAAACCTGATTCGTATCAGAAAAGCGGAGACTGGAGGCTACGGTGATGACTCAGTGAACACTGCCCCCGTGTTTGCAGATCCGCCTGCGAAAGCGCAGGCCGAGGCGGGAGTCGCGAGGTCGTGGGCTGCCCGGGGCCTTCCCTCTCCAATAGCGCAGCGCAAATATTTATGTTATCCGAGGAGCGCGTTTTCTGATTCCGCTACGAAGACCCACCACGCTGCGCCAATCTGAAGCTCCAGCTGACGTCGTCGTCTGGACTTTTACCACCACAATGCGACAGCTATTGCAACCTTACACGTGAATGATTGCGTTGCTGTTTCATGGCAATTACTAACAAATGTGAAAGTGGTCGTACCATATCAACTAATCTGAAGATTTACGACAACATTCCATTGTTTTAAGATATTTTCTGTAGTGAAGATCGAGCGTGGTGGGGGAGTGGTTAACGTTCTGGCCTCGCATTCGGGAGGACGCTTGTTCGAATCCCCACCAGGCCATCCAGATTTTAGTTTTCCATGGTTTCCCCAAATCACTTCAGGCGAATGCCGGGATGCTTCCTTCAAAAGGCCATGGCCAAATTCCTTCCCATGCCTTGTCCTCAGTCTCATCCCGCCTCTAACTTCTTCTACGTCAACGAGGCGTAAAGCAATAAGCAAATAAAAAACAAAAAATCTGTAACGAACGTTTTCTTCATTACGTTTGGAACGTTTTTCTTTTTGTGTGTGTATGGTTGTCTGAGCTAGTTAGGACCACGTTAAGCCTTCGTTTGGCTTGTATTTGTTTTGGATGTATACACATCTTTGTCACAGTTAGTATCGTTAGCCCTATAGGGGACTTACAGTTTAATGTAGAATCTTAACGATGGAAGCGTTCTGGACACAGCAAACTGTTCCAGAGGAGAAGATCTTATGAAAATCCCCGCCGAAACAGGTATTTTAACCTTGGAACTTTTGATCTGCAGTCATATTCCCTAACCACTGACCGTTCTAGTCTTTGTTTACTAACATTAATTCAAGGAACTGAGTTTACGTTAACCAGTCTTTCTGCAAATTACAATCTAACTAAAGAAATAAATGATAAGACTGTAATGCTGGTATTTGGGGTATTACTTTTAATTTTATAATTATCAATTATTGGCAAGGGTGTTTAATTTTACGAGGTATTGCAAATATAAATTTAGCAGGAATCTCGATGGTATTGGGAGTACAGGAAAACTGTCACAATATGACATTTATTTAGTATCACTGGCAATTACAAATATCAGCGAATTTATGGTTCATCCTAATACAAGATAGCAAAATAACAAAGCAATGCTCAGAGGTACAATTAGCCGACGTTAGCAAGAAAATAATTTTAATCAAGCTCAAAATTAATATATCTGAAAGAATGACACTTAGAAGCAATGTACAATTTAAGTTATGATGACCTCAGACATATCTATCGTAATGCTGTGACTGTACATTGAAAATAAATAAGAGCGCCACGAATTAACAATATGCCATTAAAATATATCTCAAATAGTTCTGGCTCGCTCAGTTCGGTTTTTATCTACAAATGTAGAAAATGGATCTCTCATCTCAAAGACACTTAAGGGTTTCTATCAGTTTCATGGGATGCATCATCAGGTGGCTTGGTAGTAACACTTTACCAATGTTGCTCTGCGACCGGAGTCGGAGATGGACGCTCGATTCGCGAGACCCTTCAGTGCGTGAGCCGGCAGCGTCACACTTCCACCAGAAATCAGCAGAAGTCAGCAAGAGAAACCAGCCATCGAAATCCGCAACAGAATGAACCTGCAGCATCTGCCATCTCGCACGTAATAACCTGATGTCATGTGATATCGTGGATACTTTATTCGTCCTCGACACCCCCCCCCCCTCCCACCCGTGAGTACCACGCCGTTCGGGATGACTAAGAAAAAATCGTGGGATGAAGGTAATATTCTGGTGCCGATGATTCTCACCGCTAAAAGCTGTGACCGCTGGCTCAAGGTTATCAGTCGTGTAGGCCTCGTAGAAAACCCTCAATCCTGCTGCTTTGCTAGCTGGCGGCACCTTGTCATTGGCAGGTGACTGTTTCCTACTCGGGACGGACACGATTCTTCCAAAGCCTGCACAGCTCAATGATTTTTTTTAACATCAATTGCATCTAGATAAACTGACTCTTCACTGTTGGTATCATAGTCGTTCTTACTTATTTTATACAGAAATCATCTAAAATATATGTCGTCACCTAAGCTTTTTATAAAAATCAGTCTAATATTATCATTTACATAGTAAAATGCACCTAAGAATGTGGCGTAAAACGTACATTATAAAAACAAATCAATTAGTGTAAGTGATTACAACAATTATAATCTCAAACACTAGTATCTTCTGTAGTGTGAGTGGAGACTTTCTCGGCGTATGGATGCAACAAAATCTTCTCGGGTGTCCAGCCGGATGGTGGTGTAAAAACACGACGTTTCGACAGCTGACTCTGCTGTCGAAACGTCGTGTTTTTACACCACCATCCGGCTGGACACCCGAGAAGATTTTGTTTCAGTATCTTCTATAGTTTCAACCAGGTGCAATTGCAACTGCTTTCCGGAGTAATGACAAAATGGAGAGACTTCCAATGGTTTCCGTGTGAATTGATTCCCAGGGTTCTTGCCTGATCATTCGCACTGATGGTTGCAATATCTTGACAGACCACCTGCCGAGTGATCACCTCATTCGTCTTTAGTGAACGAAAGCCCGTATGATTCCTTGTCCGCAACCATCTTGCACTCTAACATCCAAGACGTCGATGAGACATAAAAAGTGTCAGCAACGCGAGGCATCTCAGACAAAGATAAAAACCAAGAAAGAAGTAATTTTACACTTTGAAGCGGAAACACGTGATCGAATCCTGTTTTTGTTACAAAGCTGCTGCATTGTTCTAAATCAAGGATACTAAATATACTTTACTTCAATGATGCAATGATTTCTGTGTACGGGAGACGTTCATTGATTTACAACATCATATAAACCTTCCATCACTGTAGCCGCCAAAATGTATTCTGGCAGCAACAGTTGACAACGGTACCTTTCACTGGGAATACGACTGTCATTACAGTATAGTCTAACCACACTTGTCAGAAACGAAATTACTATAGTGCATTAGTACACTTATGCCTCTATGGTTTGGGGACACATAAATCTTCTGCAAAGTTAGCAGCCCTCTGCTGATTAAGACAATTCCACTCCAGTTGTAGTACTCTAGCGCTGTGTTAAGTCTTAGAACCAAGTTGAACAGTTATTCTCTTACGTGACTAAGACTGCCAGTACCCACGGATTTCGTGGTCGTTTACAGTACTGTAGTTTAACGGTTTCTGTTTGATTCGATCTGCAGCCTACATTCCGCGGGTCTACTATGGCTTTGTGTGAAGTACAAGCTGCAATGTCGTGATACCAAAACCAGGCGTTCATTCATGCTTCAACCATGTTGGTTGTTAATATGTCGCCCTTCGTCATATGCAGGGTGAAGTTAATCCAAAGACAATTTCGCATGTTCGTATCCACGCCAAATAACTTCTATGGTTCTTTATCAATTTTTTGCTTATAGTCTCTAACCACACTATCCTTATCACATTACATGACATACTACCTAGCTGCTTTTCAGTTGTGAAGATTGATCCTGGTGACATGCTGACTTCTCAATCAACTCCCCTACAACAGAGTGACATAAGCTGCTTGCCTTCTGCTCCGATGTGGTTCTGTTGGACCTAGATTAAACTTCGCCCCTTTAAACAATCGAAATTTCCATCATGTTACCCGGAATTAGAGTTACTTATTTTGGTGTACAACGGTTCGTGGGCTCTGTTTTTACGTCACAGAGATAATTATAGTATGACAAGGAACAATTATAGAACTCCAGGTTTATTACCCAAAATATAGATGGCCTGCCTTGTGTTGCACGACGCAACCAGAGATAATTTTTTTTTTTTTTTTTTTTTTTTTTGAAGGAAACTATATTCACTAAATTTTATTAATATTTCATGTTTCATGTCATCTACTAAAAAGCGCAGAATTGCTTATACTTCATAACTGTGGTATTGGCTCTAAGCTCCCACTTTAAGATTAAATGTTTTATGAAATATTAAAATTTTGATGATTTGTGAATTTGCCGACAGTATTTCTCACTTATCTTCCTTAAAAAGAATGAAAAAGCTGCCGGAAAGGGAGATAGAAGAGCCTGCTGCAGCTGATAGTTAAGTAAGTTGAAATCCATAGCGGGAAAAGAGAATTTCAGTTCAGTGTTATGTTCTCCTTATGCAGCCCATGTAGTACATATATTAATGTCCCCTGTCTAATGGGACGCAAGGAAATATTAAATTTTCCTCTATGTTCTAAGATATACCATACAAACTTTATTAGTTGATTTAAATTGGAAAAGAATTATTAAAAATCCTACCAGGCATTTTGTGATTTGATTTTGATTCACCATAAATATTTCTGGTTAGACTATTAGCACACTACACACTTAAAACTCACTCTACTTCTTACGTTTATTTATTTTGCTGATTTTTAATCCATACAGTCAAAAATTAATTATTTTAAAAATAATGGCAATTAACGGATTTCTTTTAGATACATATGTAATTCTTCTGCAAGTCAAATTTCTAAGTACAGTTTGAGTTCCTGATTCAATAACATAGCTAATGCACAACATTTCGAAATTAAAACGATTTCGTAGATCAGAAAAAGAAGAACAACGTCTACAAAGAAAACATTGCTTTCCTTCTTGGTATAAATATAGTTTAAGTTATGATAAATTATTTTTGTAGTCCATTTCTTCTACAGTTGCTGGTTAAAGTAATTAATTATTATTTTATTAAATACGCCAATGCCAATGTTGTTGTGATTTTGCTAATTTCCGACGCATTTGTCCTCTCGTCAAAGTATCTTCAGCAATCCAATTTTAGTTACATTTCTATCATCAGATTTGGTAGCTGATGGGCTGTGTCTTCAACATACGTGCCACTTTTAATGCTATACATAACCTAGAAGCAATTCTTTTGTGATGCCATGTTCGATTACGGATGTACCCCCTCCACGGGAACTCTCTCGTAAACATGAACTGGGGTGGTTTCCCATTGCCCTCCCCAGTGTGTGTTGTGTTATGGTAAGTGTGGGTGACTGTGATAGCGGGTGTGTATAGTATAGATTGTTGTTCGTGTTGTATGAAATGAAAGAAGAAGAATGGAGAGGGTGATCCCCCTTGCCAGCCCATTCAGGCCCACTATTTCGAAAGACACCCAAAAGGATCGCAAGGCTTAACGTCCCCATATGAATGGTGAATCACCAGAAACAGTGTCGCTTGCTCTCACTCCATACGCACTGTGATGAGGTATAATATTTAACGTAGGCTTTCGGCGCACAATCAGGTGATTAACTTTCCCACCACCACCTGTGGTATCCTGCCAACCAAGTAGTGATAGTGAATATTTCTTCCGCCATCAAAACTCGAATCAGCTAACTCCGTGTCAGCGCCGGACACCATCACAATGCCGCAGCCAACTAACTGACCTAATGGGGAGGCCTAGAGGTAAAATAGACAGTTAATCACTTTACTTATGTCACTGTTTATAGTTTAATTTCATTACATATTAAGTGAAATAATAAAACAAACATCCATTATTCGTGATAAAAAGGATGAAAGCAATTAAATGAATATCAGTAAACCTTAAAATATGTTTTAAGTCACACTCCAAACTTTAAAACACCATTATCTTGCCCTATTGCTATTTAGGCCAGTCACTCCTTTAAACATAAAACAATGTAAGAATGTAGGTAACTTCATTTCTCTATTCCTCTTTCAATAAACAGGAATTTTGTAAATTGGGACATTCGATATGCAACAAAGTCCTCGCAGTTCGACTGTGTTATTGATCAGGTGTTCCCGAAGGCGACACGAAGGGCCGCATTTCGGGGATCAATTGGAGGCAGACGTGCCCTGGCTGCGCAACTGCGGCCTAGCGATGGCACGTACAGTCCGTATGGAAACGGAATGGCGAGAAAACTGCAAGTGGCCACTCGTTCCTATGCGTCTCGCCATGATTGGATCAACTTCTTTCCTCTCTCTGTCTCCGCATACATATCACGTATTTTTCAGTGAACGACGATTGAAAACGTTTGTTGGAAACGCTTTTTCTGTGGAGATCCATTAGTGGGCTCTTAGAAGAGCTATTTTAAGTTGATAACATTGTTTCGTGTCCTCTAATTGCTGGGATATCCGCAAACTGTAACTCTTAGTCCAGCGACCTGTTGAGATATATACTAATCAGCCATGTATTTGCCATGTTGCCCAGTGTGCACCACACGGAGGCTGATCTACTTTTGTATCCCGATACATCAATTCTGCACACGTCAAACTCAAAATAGATTAAAATCAAGGTATCCAACATTCAAGAATGGTGGGATGCTGGTCAAAAATCACTTCAACATCATGCTGTGTTGATTCAAATCCCGACAACCAAACACCAATCCAAGACCCTAAAAGACAGCCTCCTGGATTCAACCTAGCAAGGAAAGCCTGGACGACGCTGACTCGTGTGCGAACGGGCCACGGTAGATGCAACTACTGGATGCACAAGTGGGGAATAATAGAGAATCCTACTTGTGACTTTCAACCACCAGCAAACTATCAACCACTTCGACATGGAATGCCCTTTTAGGAGATTCAGTGGTACAATCTAGCAGCTTCACGAAGCTACCACAGAAGCAATTTAATGGCTGCAGCCTCTGTTCATCAATCTGGAAACACATTTATGTCTTATTTCATCTATTGTAATTCAATGCAATTATTATCTTTGTACCCTCGTGCCATACGAAATCTATATAAATAAATCTATATATATAAAAATGTAAATGTTCTAGTGTTCAAATTCTTAAATCTCCAAAAGTTCTTCGCCGATTGCTTTGAAAATTTGGCACCACGTTTCATTCAAATCTGCGCGTTTTTTCATATATATTTTTGAGCATTCTGCCATATTTTTTCCCAGACTTGTCATTTGTCTCTGATTTGCTTTGTATCTCTCTTTGCAGCATGTCATATAATTGTTTAGTTGTGATAGTCACTACACTTGGCAATTTTACATATCTATTTTGTAGGTAAAACATCCGAAAATTCCTTTGGTTTGCATTAATGTGGCTGATATCGACTGGTGGTTTGTTGCTTTATGGTTCTAGTTTGTTTATTATATGTCCCGTTAGGCTTCCTTCCGTAGTTTTTCTCTGAATGTACAGTACACGTAAATGGCGGTAAATTTCGTTCGTATCTCAACAAGCTTTAGCCCACATTTTCGTTTGTCATCTTTGGCATCTTCAGAGTTTTGTACTGATTCCTAAGTATTTACACACTCTGTATGAACAATTTTATTGTCATTTCCATTTTTTAACTATTGCAATTGGCACTGGAGATATTTCCGCCAGGTACCATAATTATGGAAGCTCGATAGTGTTTATCAGCGTGTACTTTTTGTATTGTGTTTAGTTCTCTATAAGAGAAATCTGGCATTTTGTTTCTAATTGCTGATAATAATGTTCTCCAGTTTGAGCGCTGATGCTTTTTGTAGTATATTGTGGCTTTAATGCCTAAGATCTTTATTTTTTCAAATGTTTATGTTGATTGCATCTATAAGAGTGTTTGTATTCGAAACTGCGGATATATTTATATTCAGTTTTGTATATGACGATTTTGTTTATGAATTTACTGAATGTCATGTTTTCTCTTGGGCTTGTAATTTGGTGATTATTTATTATTATTTACATCACCAGCATACGCACACGCAACAATTTTACTCTTTCCACATTTCAGGCCGGGAAGTTTATTATTGACTGCAGCTTAAAATGATTCAAATGCAAGTGCGAACAGTGACATTTATAACGTACATCTTTGTTGACTGGAATTGGATTAGTTATTGATCCATTTATAGATAATCATAATGTGGTTTGATGTGATAGCATATGGATCATATTACATATTCTCTGACTGAAAACCATCTTTTTCATAGTTAATATTAGGTAGGAGTGACAAGTGCCGAAAGCTTTATTAAAATTTAGGGACAAGATGGCTACTTTTCGTTTGATGTCTTTTATAGTGTAGTTACATCGCGATTATTCGTTAAGGTTTGCGTTATTGTTCTACCATTTCCAATGCAAATCTGTTGTTTTATAGTTACTTGGTTGACTGTACTACCCAGTCTTGTGGTGATAATTCGCCCGATATTTTATAGTCCGATTTCAGAATCGTTAATGGTCCAATTTTTTAGGGATTAATACGATTAATTCTAATAGTTCGATTGGAGCTGAGGCCATAGTTTATATTTCATTGTTAATGTCTTCAAATTCATGTTTTAGTAGATCCCAGTATTCTATGTAAAACTATATTGGAAGGTCACCGGGGCATGGCGACTTCATTTTTGGACTTCTTTTGATTGCATTTTTCATTTCCTCTTGTGTTATTTATTGGTTCATTAGTTTTGTTTTCTTCTCCAGTTATTATCGGCTATCAGTTATTATTCTGATTGAGTTGTTAGCTTCATCTATATCAATAATCGCTTCCGTGTATAATTGGGTGTGATACTTTTTTTAACTCTATCTCTATTTCTTTTTGACAAAACAACTATATCTTCTCTTTATGCTTTTAATTCGATCAAAAATTTTCTGTTTGCATGGTTGTTTTCTTTAGTAGATGGAATGTTGATACCATTTCATCTTGCTGAATGGTGTCAGAGTTTGATCTTACTTTATAGTCTAGCAAATGTTTTTTGGTAATATTCATTATTCTGGCCATAATTTATTTTCTTTCCGATTATTTTGCAACGTATCTATATTATTAATACAAAGTTCTCTTAAAACCATGAAGAGAAATTCTTTTGTGCTATTCAGACTTAGCTTCTGCTGTCTAGAAAAATTTATCAAGGTGTTTCTAAGAAGAGGCTTTGAACATTTCGACCACCATTGCACCGTTGTATCATTTTATGTATTTATTTTTTGCTTCTTACACTGATACCACGTATCACTAACTATTTGTCTTAGAATGGTGATATTTAATTCCACTGGCCTCTACTTGTAAATGTTTTTTGAATATGTAGATTTATTTTGCAGTGATATGCACTATTGTTTGAGACGGCAACAGGCCAGTTTCCACAGACGTGACTTTGTGGACATGTCTGGTACGTATTCTAGCTAGTCTTTACTCAGCAGTAAAGGTAACTGCAGGGTTCCAACTATTTTTAATTTCCCAGCAATCTTATAAGTTTAAATTGTTTATTAAATATTCAAGATCTTGGCATTTATTGAAATTTGAGAATTCTTCTTTTGGTTAGAGTTAGCTGCTATTATAAGACTATTATAAATGGTTGTAAAAAGCCGTAGTACTTTTGTTCTATAAAAAGATGTTCATTATCTGAGTACTCGCTATTGTTGGAGCAATTCCTCTACCGTTTTCTGTCTTTAGTTTCAATTCCTTGTTTCGTTAGTGTTCCAGCGCAAAGTCCATTGCCATACCCAATATACTTCATCTCATTGTACCCTGCAGCGTTTGTCTATGGATTTCTTTAAGGCTTTGTAGTTTAATATAGACTCTTTATTAGATTTTTAAGTTTAAAGTAGCCACGGAATAAGTTTGATCGGTGCTATTATCTACCATTTATATTATATTTCCAGTTAGATTAGCACTCTTGTTTTCTTGTTTACCATTTTGAATATGGCCAAGTTTTTATTGGATTTCAGTAGAAAATTCCTGTGTTTCTATATTATAAAAGATCTTATTGTTTAACGCTCAAGGTTGTTCGTATGTGAAGAATTTGTTCCTAACTACTTACCTGGTGGCAGTGCAGGGTAGTACTCACAAATCTTGCTCGTGTAGGTCTTGTTCTTCAGTATTGTTTGTCCAAAGTGTTATATATTTTTGCTGGCTTTAGCTGTTTTGTCTTTCCGGTTGGTTTTTTCGTGCGTTATCTTCTTCTTTTCCTTTTACACTTATGACTATTCCTGTATACTTTTCTGCTTTCAATAATTTTATACTTTTCTTTGATTTTTCTGCTCATTCTTTGACTATTTAATCCACACCCTTCCTAGCAAGTTTTGGTCTTTTGTGTTTGGTGATGTTTCTCTCTTGCTCTCATTTGCAGTTACATTCTCTTTTTTTCAGTTTTTGGTGTAATCACGGGCTGTTTTTCCATGCTTATTTTTTTCTTTATGTATGATCTTCTCCTTCTTGAGTCGTCTATTCTTGAGTTCACGCTGCACTAATAAGTTTTTATTTCCGTGGACGTGTTCTCAGGATCGTCTGTTTCCATGTCAATTGTTTTTTCTACATGTCTCATGGTACTGCATGTGATCAGTACCATTTGCCACGTTCACATATGGTGCCTTTAGAACGTCTCCACTAAAATCTGAGTCAGGGACCAGGCGCACAGTGGTAGCAGGACTGGTTTTTTCTTAGTACAGTCAGCTTTTACACGATCGTTTCAGTTAATAACAGCACACGTTCGTGGCTGACCGTCGCACATGATAAATGCTTCGAAACCTACGATGTTTAAATAAAATGGGATATGGAACTTAAGGTCTATTTTCACTGTTTTGATTTCTCTGTCAAGAACCAATCGTTTACTACCGATTATTTTATGGAAGGTTACACTCATTTTAGTACCGAATTTGACTACAACTTTTCTTAAGCTTTCCGTATTAACTTCGAAAAATACGCACTTTACATGTCTAATTCCAAGGCCAGCGTCTGTTATAGTAACAATATTAACCATTACTGTGGACGAATTTCTTTTCTCCATTTGTCTCTTCAAAGGCCCATTGACACTAGCGGTTAGTTCAGCTCAGCCTACGATCCAGGGTAGCATTCACACTAGCGGTCAGGTCAGATCAAGTCGTAGACAAGGCCATTTCATTTCAATTGCTCATCGCGAACAACGGCGTTCTCTAAGTTAAAATCTCACTGATTTTGGATGACGAGCCTAACAATACGTCAAGATAAAAAAAAAATAACGACGGTTCTGGGTGCATCCAGAATTTGAAGCGCAAACATATCAAGGAAAAATAAATAATTACTGGCTATGCCGTATGAGACGGCTGTTGGGAAATGCTTTTAAAATTTCAGCTCAAAGATTTCGAATTTATTTTAGATAAATTAATTCCGCACCAGGATTGAATCATAAAATAATTTTAGCAACATGTGTTTTGCATAATTATTTACAAAAGGATAAAATATCATGCCATGTAGAAAGTGAATTTCAGGATGAAACAGTGGAACATTTTTTTTTTTTACAAAAATTCCTTGTTTAGGTGCTAATACTAGTAAAGAAGCTTTTGATACAAGAAATTAATTCACAATATTATTTAATTTGGAAACAGGATCTGTTCCTTGGCAGTACGAAAACATGTAATAATTATTGAATTTATATTAAATTTTGTCAACTTTATAATAATCAGAAATAATATATTGTTAAAACATTATTTTTTATTTACTACTCTTTGTTATTTGTTATGAGCAAAAGCTTTCAGACGTTCGCCGCCCATTTGATCTGACCTGACCTGACCGTTGCTCGTTCACACTAGCGGTCAGCTCAGGTCTTGACCGTTGTTAATCGCTGGCGGTGCGATCTCCTGTTTGACCTGCCTTGCCCTGACCTGAGCGGACCGCGTAGTGTGAATGCTCCCATTGGATTACGTGTTTAGCGATTTTTGACCTGAGCTGAGCTGACCGCTAGTGTGAATGGGCGTTAAGTATTCGCGAACATTCTTCTTCATCTTTTAATTTAACGTGAAAAACGTTAAGAAAAAAGTCGATCTGAATTCCAAGTACCTTATTCGTGGAGGTTGATTTCGTTTTACAATTATTCGTCGATCAAGAACGCTCTGGGATGGACGTATCCGTATTGGGAAGGAAAGTTTTAATGTTGATTTTCTGTTGAACCGATGTGGTTCCATGATAACTGACTTCAACGACAAACTGTTACACTTAAAACTGCAAACACTTAACAATATGCGCACAAACAGAGAGTGGTAATGCGGAGCGGCCGCTTGTTTCGGCTTCCCGAGAGCCCCTGCGCACTGGGCCACACTGGCGGGTCCGTAATCCACAATCCATTTCGCAACCAGTAAATATGTTAAGCGAATATCACTTCTCATTTGAGAACTCATTTTGTTTTCCATTATATTTAAATTGATTCGTAACAATTCTATATTTTGCTAGTGAAATAAATACAGCATTCCATTTATTTATACTACAAACCCGGACATTATTTCATAGCCTACCGCAAGGAATAATCTCATAATTACCAAACAGAATAACGTTTTACAGTGCATTACGAAGGTATAACTTCGTGATATTTTATTATCAATAAGTTTAACGACAAATTTTGTAATGCTTATAATAGCGGGATGTATTCGGAGTACGGCTTCCGTGCTATGTAACATTCCGCCGCAAGCAACAAGCTCTGAAACAACGTTCTAAGAACCCTCAGCTGCGTGTGCATCAAGACAATACACAAACATTCAAATCAAGGAAACCGCCGTGGTGCGCAGACTCCTCTTTGAAAGTGGGAAAGCACTAAACATAATGCGATCTATCACTCGAACGTGGTGGGGAGCAGATCCCACAACTTTACTGACCTTATATCGCTCCCTAATACGCCCAGTACTAGACTATGGAAGTATTTTATTTGGGAATGCACCAAAATATGTTCTAGAAAAACTGGATAGAGTACAATTCAGAGCTATAAGATTATGTCTAGGAACAATGATGTCAAGCCCGACAAACGCACTTCTGGTAGAAGCAAAAGAAATGCCCCTCCACCTTCGCCGAGAATTCCTTACAAGCAAATACCTTATCCGTACAAGTGCTCTAAAGGAACATCCAGTACAAAAGAAGCTGTCACAAGTGTACAGCGGAAATAAAGATAATGGTCCATCTTTAGTGAGGAGAATGCCCCTATTAGCAGAAGGACATAAGGAATATGAAAAGATTAGACCACTGATACTAAAAAGCCGCATCATCCCAGGCTTCCTAAATCCATACGAGTTTATGTTTATAAAACTTCATATATACTATTACTTGCCAGAATATATCATCCGGAATAAAAACATTAATACAGCACTTTCACACTTCCTAAAAGTAACCTGGCCTAATTACACCCACATATACACTGATGGATCTAAAACCATGGAAGGAGTTGGATACGGCTATTATTGTCCTTCCACCAATGACTACGGACAAACAGCATTACCTGCAGAGACGTCAATATTCACAGCAGAAACCCTAGCAATCTGCGCAGCAATCAAGTATGGGTTAGACAAACAATTTGCTAGAATCCTAATACTCACTGACGCCAAGAGTGTGCTCCAAAAATTACAAAACCCAGTACACAATACGAAGATGCACCAGTACCTATATGAAATTATCAAACTCGTCTCAGAAGCATATTCAACAAGTATACAAGTCCATTTCCTTTGGATCAAAGGTCACACAGGAATACTGTACAACGAAGCCGTCGGTCAGCTGGCGAAAACAGAGTATTAATGAGGGGAACTTCTTAGGCATTCAGTTACCTTGGACCGATTTTATACAACTCGTTACCAGGAAGGCATACAGTAAGTGGAATGAAGACTGGGCCAGACACAGCTACTAAAAGGGAAACATTATGCAGCAGTTCAACCAACAATACCAAGTACACCGTGGTTTAAAAAATTCAATATAGCAAGAAGACACATAACAACAATCATTAGAATGAGATTAGGACACGGGTGCTATCCACAACATTTATGCCACCTCCGAATAATTAACTCGCCGACATGCACTTTTGATCAAGAGACCTCAGATCTTAATCACATCATACTTTCATGTTCGCAATACCATGCTCAACGTAAGCGACTATACAAACAATTACAACAGCTATCGGTTAGTTTCCCAGCGAACCTAATTACCATTCTACAATCAAAAAATATACAGGTCTACAATGCAATCATCCGCTTCTTGCAAGACACAAACATAAAGATCTAAAGCCCATAAAATGTAATGTATAAGAAATTTGTTACCTAAATGATGTCCTGTAAAGTTACCTTTGTAATGTTGCTATTATAATGTTATCGAACTATTGTTACAATGTTTTTATTGCAATGTTATTATAAAGGTCTTATTACCATGTTGCCATTGTAAAATTGTTATTGTAACATAGTTAATGTAAACAGTTGTAGTTGCAAGATGGCTAAATGGTCGCAGACCAAAGGCCAGTAAATAAAATTAAAAAAAAAAGACTCCTCTTTCAACAACAACAAGAATTGGAGAATATTCAATAGGATTCGTACAGTACAAGGCAGATGGAGGTACTTATTACGAAAATTGGGCTCGATAGATTCTCCAAATTGTGACTGTGGGGCCATCTTACAGACAATCCACCACATTGTTTCTGACTGTCCTCTTCGAGCCTACAAAGAAACAATAGCGGACATACACGATACGTTAATCAGTGCAGTTGACTGAATAAACATATTAAATCTAGAGATATAAAATTGTAGAAGCTTGTAATATGCACATCTGTCCTAATTTTTTGTATATCCTGAAAAATATCGTTCGATAAATAAATAAATAACGACAAAGTTTCTCCCCAAAAAAATCAAGTTTCGAGACAAATTGAATGGAGTTTTATTAGTGATCAATATACCGGACCGGGGCAGTTGCCATTAGGTAGTTGTGGTGATGGCTTCTATTGAGGCCGAGTGTGATTCCCCGCGTACACACGCACGAGAGTTTGTAATTGGCGGCAGCGTGGTGTATGCGGGGCGGCTGCTGCATGCAGATTGATACGGCCTGGCGGAGGCCCTGATGACCGGCGCCGGCTGCAGCCTAATGAACACAGCAGCCACCCCACACCTGACCGCCACACTACTCAGCTCTGAAAGCGACTGTGCGCCCTCAAGGAAAATACCGTTCACCAAACAACAATAATCGGTGCCAGCTGCGTTTCATTTCCATCGTCAAATTCTCGACCACATTATGCACCAATAGAGAAGCATTTCTGACGAAGTGGTATGCATAATACTAAGTAGAGAACATTCGGCATCTACTGGCTCTAAAGTCATATAACCAAGTACCAGTAAAACAAAACAAAAACAAAAAAACTTTCGGCATCTAATAATAACTACAGTGTTGATATGGGGCAAGTGGATCCATTTTCTTTGTTGCTTCGCTGTAATGGAACGGAGTAACCTGTTTGTCGCACACAAGAGGGGAGGGGAGCCCCACACGATGCTCCCTCTAGGCGCCGGCATCTGAGGGACAGTTTTTCGTGGAGTGTGCAGGATGCGTCGTAGGATGACGGAGCCACTCCTGCTGGTGTGATTTAATGAAATGTTGTATAGTTTCGAGGTTCTGGCGAGTGACCACCAGCGAACCAGATTCTCAATGAATTACTCGCAGCAGTTTGGATGCCAAATAGTTAACTTACTTGTTTCTATTCGTTTTTGTTTATTAAACAAACTTTGTTTACTTTTCTAACAAGAATGTTTTTAACTATTCCTCAGGAATATGTAGTGAATGCTATAAAGAGTAAAAGTAGTAATCTAAACTTTGTTATAAACAAGTTTTGAATCCTCATTACACAAATTACTTGTTTATGCAACAAAAAATCTTTTATGTTCCATTCATACTAGAAAAAAATTGAAAATTATTCTCTATTCTTTCACATACTATATATGAAAGTGATACTAATATTCAGAAACAATCAAACCGCTAAAGATATATATCTTCCTAGAACGCATATGTTTGACACTTATTAATAAAATACTCGTTATTTTGTACGTTGAGTGTAAGAAACATAGACTTTTACTTCGCATCAATAATTTCAGGCACCATTTACCAAAACTTTCATTCGAAACCTAAAGATGCTATTTTAACTCTTCATAAGAGAATAAAAGCGAGACCGAAAAACAAACTGATATTCCCATTAAAAGGATCAGAAAATTCGTAGTACTGGAAGTATTACATTTTCTCTGGTTTATTGATAAATACGTTGAAGAGATATTAATTGTTAAATTATTACACCTGTTATCCAGATCCTTTATCAGTAATTTTCCCCGACCTTCAGGTCCTCTACAGCAGAGGAAAGTTTCATGTCATGAAGAGCCAGTCGAAGATAACAGCAGATGCCATCACGACAATTTACCTTCAATGTTATTATATACTATATATTAACACATAACATACGAAATGAGTGTGTTTTTGAAATAACAGAGTGGAGTGCTAAAGAAGACTGTGTAGATTGTCACAGAAAGAAGAGACAGGATGTTGGGCAACGTTTTAGCCCATGCGGGCAGGTTAATTTGTTATAGGAGAGAGCAGTTGAAGCTTAAAATTGCGATGGACAACAAAGAATACGATATGATAAGCAGATAATTGAATATGTTGAGTGTAATGCACCGAGCGTGGTGGTGTAACGGATAGCGTTCTGGCCTCGCATTCGGGAGGACGGCGGTTCGAATCCCGTCCGGGCATCCAGATTTGGGTTTTCCATGGTTTCCCCAAATCACTCCAGGTGAATGCCGGGATGCTTCCTTCAAAAGGCCATGGCCGAATTCCTTCCCATTCCTTGCCCCCATCCTTTCCCGTCTCTAAAGACCACGTTGTTAAAAAGGGACGTTAAACTGTAAAAAAAAAAAAAAAAAAAAAAAAAAATGAGTGTAATGCCTACGTTGTTATTGATAAATAAGCTAAGGATATAAAGGGATGAAAGATTGCAGCACTGATAACAGTAGAAAAATCTACCCCTAGCTGGTCGAGTCATGGTATGGCAGAACAAACAGGTTACTGAAATTGGTGACCTCTTATTACGAAAAAATATTTTTCCCAGTTCCTTCATTCCTTTAGAGACGCAACAAACTACAAAGAACTAGACATGAATAGAGTTAAATAGGGGCAATATTTGGTCAATTTCTATAAACGATTGTCTTGGGAGCTACCACAACGTATTTAACAGTTACCAGAAACACATCTTTACCCCAATCTTAGTAGGGAAAATTCAAATAAATTTTTTTGTGTGTTGCTGTGGAGTTTTCTGATGGGATGAATTTTAAACTGCTACTTAGAAATCAATACTCATTATTTTTCCCATGGTTGAACGACAGTGAATGTGTGCAGAATTAAAAGTCAACACTTAAAAAAAAAAAAACTGCAGTACCTTATAATGTGTTGCATCATATTAAGCATGCTGTTACGAATCTTCTTTCGAAGTACTGAATATTGCTCTGCCATAATTTTTGCTGGCTCATTAACGTTGGAGCAAAAAGAGTTGTAATAAACATTTGCTAAACTTGTCATCAAACGTATAAAATTACGCGCTTGTGACGCGGGAGTACATGGGTTTGTCAAGTCAAAATATTCAGATAAATATTCACGAAATACCTCTGCTACATAAATTGGCAGAGGTAATATCAGCGTCGAGTGAATTTTAATTCACTCACATCGCTGAAGTGTAACACTACGTTTGCTTGAAGTCATTTAAATTTTCTCCACTGTAATCTTTGAAATTGCTTCTCTCCAACTGAACTGCGCTCCTGTAGTCTAGAGGCGCAATTTCAGCCGTCGCTGGAGACTCTGTCTCGTCAGAGCGAATTTGTTGCGAGAAGAGGGAAGTCCATCCTATTGGACTTGGATTGCCCGCGGCTCGGCGGCGAGGCGGCGTTGCAATAGCGCAAAGCTTTGATGGGAAACCGCTCTCCTGGTCGCTCGCTCGCTGTCCAGCCCAATGAAACTGCAGATAAAACAAATTCAGTGCTACACACATCTAAAGTCGTTAACTAATTTCCAACAAGCACTGACATTTTCTGGGATCATGAAAATTTGTGATTATGCTGAATACTTTATTTTTAATGGCTTTCGGCAACAGAGGCCATACAGCCAGCTCAATTGCATTATCATAGCTTCCAGTGCATCAGTCATCCAGTATGTATATTGTAGCTTCTAAGTGTGTAAACCACAGGAAGGACAGGACATTCACACAACACTTAGACACCCATGCCCTCGGCCGGATTCGAACCAGCGACCTTCGGTACGTGGGGCCAGTACTCTAGCCCCTACGCTACCGAGGCCAGCCTGCTGAATACTTAATTGTTTCTGTTAGTATAGGAATAAAATAAGCTAATTTTTAATTTTGGAAAATCGTAAGATATGTGCTCGTACTTCAAAATTAAAGTAAACAGAAAAAACAAATTACTTTCTAACATGTTACAGTTTGTTTTATTAAACAACTTAAAAAATTACAACACTTATTAATCATGCATTAACATTGTTTACAACTTGCCCGTTATGGAGTCCTGGACTGCGTCGTATAAAATTATATCCCGACACTTCTTTTTTTGTCTAGGATCTGTAATTAGGCGTTAAAAATTAAACAAGGTGTTTAGAGGTGTACGTCCAAGAATCCACCAACATAAGTAGAATTTTGCATTGTTTATTAGTTCATTGCATTGTTTATAAGAGATTAACGTACCAGTGCAGTTTAAAATAAATTCTGTTTAGAGTAAAATAATAAAAAATTCAGAATTCTAGATTCCCTGTTACGTGTAAGTTTACTTGAAGTCTAGCAATAATGCTGTCTGTTTCATCGTTCTGTAATACTGTATTAAATAATTATTCAACACTTTACTTTCTGAAAAAATAAATCCTGAAATAAATTGCTCGTTTCCTGCACCTCAAAAATAAGACTCAAGACAGCACCACGTTTAGGTGATCTTAACTGTGATGGAATGAATACAAATGTAATGTCATACAACAGTATTTTACATATGGGAGATAGCGCATGGATCGCCTAAGAATTAAATTTACTCGTGAAAAAATGCGTCTAGTTGGGAATTTTAAGAAATAAAAGAAGCGCAGATACAAATAAAGTGACGCAGAGAGATAGAGAATATAACTTGATTAATGTTAAAAGCAATAGTATCGTACTCAGTTTAGAAAAACAGCGGATAGCGGCCATATTAAGGTGGAAACATTAGCTGTTGAACGGTTATTTGGCGAGAATCAGCTTGGTGCCAGAGTATGGGTAAGAACGCTACAATCTTAGAAAATGAAACTGGGACACGGGAGGAAGAAAGAACTTACGAGATCGCAGGAAAGACTTCAGATTGTCCCATAAGGCAAAGACTTTAGAGCAACTGAGCCGTGAGTAATGGGCTTAAGGTTTATACTGCCAGCTTTCTCGGAAATGGTGTAAGAAGCGACCAATGGTGCCTGCCTTTTGACGAGACGAGATACTAAAAAATCTCACGGAATCTCATTGCTGGCTCCGGAAGTCTGGCAAAGGTGTAGTGTAGTGTTCGTTTGTTAATGAATAGATGGTTCCGCCACGATGCCGCGTACAAAGCTGCGACTGGCAAAACACCTCTATGAAACACTAAGTAAATCAAAATTTTCTCACTTCCTGCCTCTCCCTATTGACCAATACTTTAGGCCTCAACTGGTCCCATATGGAAGTATAATCTCATTCAATCTTGTATGTGTTACAGTTGTGATGATAAATGATTGGATGTTTTACTGTGGTTAAAAATATTATTTATTCGTTAGAAACTTACAGAATGGTGGAGAGAGCTGAGCGATTAGATATTTTGACAGCAATTTGTACACCTACACTATCAGACAACTTCAGAGCTGCATTGAATAAACATGTGAGATACACTTTAAAATATTGATGTGACATGTACCCATTCTTCCTTTATCGTTTTCCTCAATTTGGGACAAGGCTCTTGAATGTAAGCAATAGTAAGAAATGAATACGATTAGAGAAAGTAAGGGGAACTGATAATGGAGCTTAACTATAGGGGTAAGTTACAGTCCCCATTATTTATTTATACGTATGTTTAAACCGTATATTTTAAAAGAAATGCAAAAGTAATGATTCAAGCAGTAATGAGATCCTGCAACGAGAATAGAAAATGTGCCTTTACGCCTTTGTAACTCCTTATTGGTCACGCGGGAAATAAAATCAACCGACAAGTAATTATTAATATATTAAACTGATAAGATACAGATACTGTTTTAACTCTCTGTTGGAATTGGTTGAACGGTATTTCCTTCTTCTGAAATGTTAGGAAATTAATTAGTGATACAACGAAAAAAAGAGAATGTTTTATGGTTTCTGAGAGCTACTTCCATATGTCAGTAGCATAAATGAATTTTGATTAAACGAAGAATCCAGTATTTGTCTAAAACTCATAAAAGCACCACATGCAAAACGAATATTTCGTGTCCAAATTCACATAAAATTCTTTCCATTGTTATCTTTCCATATCCTAAGCGCTGGAGCTTAATGAAAAGCCATAACTTCGGCTTACATAACTGCAGCAAAGGCACTGGACTCTGCAAAAAAATAAAAAATAATAATAATGTGCGCGCAGCACTACCACTCGCAAACACACGCGCAAACGGCTGACCCAGCAAAAAATTTCACTGCGCATGTCACAGCATACAGCGTCATCTCTGAGTTGGTTAGCTGCAAAGTTGCTTCACCCCCTCGTCCGCTGCGGAATATATGTAAAAACTGCCGGCCGGGGGGGGGGGGGGGGGGGGTATGCGCAATTAAGGAAAAACGAGTCTGGCTGGCGCTGGTGGACGGCGGGAGACAACTCACGGTGTGAGGCACCGACGCCACGTCGCTGCGCTGCGGCTTGTAAAGGTCTTCGGAGCGGGATAGGCTTGTCATCAAGGAACTGGAAGGAATGGGGCCACGGTCTTTCGCAGCCTGAAGTTATTTCTGTTAACCGTTGTGAAGCAAATGTGGATGGCCTTACAGCATGCACGCACTTTCAGGACCACGACAGGCTCGCTAAGTTGCTAAAAATTATGGCTTAGTGAGGTGACCAGCTCAATAAGAAAAGCAAACCGAGAATTACCTTGACTATCACCACAGAACAAGCACCAACCAAAAGCCTTTTAAACGTATCAAATATTGTAATACGCGATCAGAGGGTTAGGCAAGTATGCTCACAGACTGTACATTGTAGAGTGTATAATGGAAAGTAACTATTCCGCTCAAACTGTTTACAAAATTTGTGATGTAGCACTTCATAATTTAGGTAATTCTTGGTACTGACCATTGCCGGAAGCAGGAAGAGTTCACACCAACTTTTTGTTATTATTGCTATTCGTTGTTGAGATAAGAACCTAAATTAACAGAATATCGAGCAGGATTCAGACTAAACAGGTCATGCCCCGAACAAATTTTCAACTTCGAAACCATAATCAAAATGCGAGCCCTCAGACAAAAACCCCTATTATTCACATTTGTGGATTTCAAAAAGGCATATGACTCAATAGACAGGCCTTCACTATTCCAAATTTTAGAAGAAAGGGGATTAGATCCAAAAACACGAGAACTCATAATACAAACGCTAATTGGCACTAAATCTAAAGTAAAATTCATGGGAGAAATTTCAGAACCCTTTGATATTCAAACAGGTGTGAGACAAGGCGGTGGGCTCTCTCCTCTTCTGTTCAGCGTCGTTCTAGACAAGTTTATGGAAGAACGGGAGAAAGAACTCAAGGAATCTAAGTGGTGGAAACCGATTCCACTTGACTTTCCCAAAAACAACCTCTATATACCATACCTCGCTTTTGCGGATGATTTGGCGATACTAGTAGAAGATGAAGAGACTGCCTTCAAACAGCTTGAGACACTCAAAGAATGTGCAGAGAAAGTAGGTTATAAATCTCATTCGAGAAAGCTGAATTCATATGTTCAAAGACAGAAGTAGCAAGTTTGAGAACAAAATATGGTAAAATCAACAGGGTTCCAAACTTTAAATACCTCGGAGAATTCATCGAACCGACAGGCCTTGAGAAAATCTCGCAGCATAATCGCCTCCAAAAAGTAAAAGAAGCGTTAGGATTAGTGAAAAATCTCTACAACAAAGAATCCATGTCAAGACAGACTAAAATTCGGCACTACAACAAAGTCATCAAACGATCAGTCCTCTATGTAAGTGAAACGTTAACACTTAACAGAAAACATGACCTTGAAGAAATAAAAAAAATAGAGAGAAACATCATTTTAAAAAATTATAGGAGCAGGACTCACTAAATATGGTTACAGACAACAATCAATCGAAACAACAGATAAGTTTTCAAACATCGAAATTCACATCAAGAAAAGGCGAAGAAGTTCTTTGGTCATCTTAAGAGTCTACCAGAAAATCGATTGACAAAAAAAGATAATAGATTATGTAACTTCACTGAATGAAATTCGGAAGGATCTTAAAAGTGCAAACATAGGAGCTACAGACATCTTAGAAAGAAACACCTTCAGACATAAAGTAGACCAATGGGAAGTTATAACTGAGAAATCAAAACAAAGACAATACTGACCAAAGTGGTCGGAAGAACGCAAACAAGCTTTCTCGGAAAGAATGAAAGCCTACTGGAACAACAAGAAGAACTCAAGGAAAACTTGATTGGGTAATTTGCTTAACGTCTTCCATTTATTGGGATAATTCGCCAATAATAATAATAATAATTGCTGCGGTATTCATTCATGTCAGTTACGAGCAGGTACAAATATATAAATTATGGATGGAGTTATTGACGGACCTACAACTGCCTTAAAAATTGAAAAGCCATTGGTAACTTGATAAAGAGATTTACTCTGATACAAAGACTTCTTTGTATTAAATAGTTAAATAAAAAATTGCAGCTGCTCGACATTGGAAAGTCAATTTGCACTAAAGGTTCTCCATTAGACACTTTTCCTGTCCTTTTAGGGAGGCATTTTTTGTATGAGAACGGTAGTTTTGGTTGTGCATTTCCACTTCTTGTAATTATTTGCCTTATCAACACCAACAAAATAAGCGAGCCTCTTTGTTACAACTAACACACCAAACTCCGCTCTGGTTTGCTACTAAACATCACTCTTATGGGAATATAATGGCCTGGCAGCTGAAATAGCTGCAATCGATCAGGTAATAAGAAATATTAACATAGCATTACAGTAATATCTGCTGTTGGGAGTGAGGTAGAATATAGGTTAAGGATATAATCATATTTATAGTAGAAAAGCAGCTGTTTGTTCTAGTTACTTAATTCACACAGAACTGTGGGCCAGTGCTCATCTAACCTGTGGAATGGATTTTTTGTCAGCTCGTAACCTCCTATCCTAACCCGGTAGTCCTTCCGGGTGTAGAAGACCTACTATAAAGCTTGGGAACCGAACCATGGAAGCTTCCTGACGTACTTCACATTACACAACAAGCTGGGCCAGAGGTAAAGGCCGGGTAATGGGTTTTGAAAATTCCCGCCGAGACAGGGATTCGAACCGTAGATGCTTCGATCTCCAACCAGACGACTTAACGACTGACTCACCGAAACTTTTACCCTTACACTTTTATTCAGAGTATCAGATTAGTAACGTTTTGTTTCCCCTTCCTCTTAGACTCAGGGATATGTCGACAGACAACTGCCAGATGCGCCAAACCTATATCCAATAGCAATACTGGTAAATGATTGATTCTAGGCACCAGCCAGACGTCTAGGGGCAGAATGCTAGGAAGAGAGGTCTATACCCGCCATCTCCCAAGTAGTTTGGGACATTTGGAGGGGTAGTTTCGGTTGAAATGCCGAACATATTGTGGTTAATCAATCGGTAATAACCAACTATGTTGGTCATAGCGTGTAGTGGACACTTTTATTGTGTCAGAGAAATGAGTTAGTATTTAGATCACAGGAGTATATTTGCTACGCCTTTCGCAGAAAGGATCCAAACAGACGGTTGCTATACAATGGTATAAGGCCCATTAGACCTGAATGGTAATGCTTACATTGTTTTTGGCATAAGGTAGAGCACCGCTTCGAAGTCTTGTATTCACCCCGGGCCGGACACTGTGTCTACGGTTGTGATACGCGATGACTACTATTATCCAACCGACCTCATCAACTACCATCGTCTTTCGGCCAGTTATATGCTCAATTTTAGCTGACCAACTGTTTTAGCACAACGTTGTTGCGTCGTAAGTTAATGTTTACAGAAATTGAGACAGAAGACAAGATTGTCCTTTAATATAACTATTCCGGAATGAAAGTGTTCGATATGCTGATGAAACTGACATCAACGACGCAAGAAAGCCGTTAAGCTCTTTTTTGGCAGAGTGTAGCTGAAATTGGGTATAGTTTCAGGTCATTTGTTCAAGGTGTACCAACTGTAGCAAATTTCTCTTTGCTAAATAAAAATATGAGTATTCTCTCAGTCAGTGTCACATTGTAGGATTCGTAGCATGACGTCTGATCACCTGGATAAAACCGAGCGTGGTGGTGTAACGGATAGCGTTCTGGCCTCGCATTCGGGAGGACGGCGGTTCGAATCCCCGTCCGGACATCCAGATTTGGGTTTTCCATGGTTTCAAAAATCACTCTAGGCAAATGCCGGGATGCTTCCTTCAAAAGGCCATGGCCGAATTCCTTGCCCCCATCCTTTCCCGTTTCTAAAGACCTCGCTGTTAAGAGACGTAAAGCACTTAAAAAAAAAAAAGAAACCTGGATAAAAGGGAAGGGTTTCGGGTAGCAGCCATGGAAAACGTCAATCTGGAAATCTTTGTTGTAATTTTCTAAATAGGATAAATTTCTAACATCATTGTATTTTAAGAAATGTCAAAATGTATTACACCATAAAAACTAACTTTGTCCACAACGCGAAGGTTGTTTGGCCATTTTTTTACTTAGGCTTTACGCCTCATCGACGGCTAAGGTCATTAGAGGCGAGATGGAACCGGGGAGAAGGATCTGGAAGGAATTCGGCCATGGCCTTTTTGAAGGAAGCGTTCCGGCATTCGTCTGGAGTGATTTGGGGACAAAATCGAAAACCCAAATCTGGATGCCCGGACATGGATTCAAACCAGAGTCCTCGCGAATGCGAGGCCAGAGCGTTAACCACTCACCCACCACGCTCGGTACCTTTCCTCTGGGACCTAGAGTGACGGCATATTGTAGTGACTGCTGTTATCAATTTCTATTTTTCACAAAATTCTACCAGCTTGCTACCACGCTCATTTCATTCTCCTAAGCCGAAATTTCCTATAATTTTCCCATCATTATCTTTTTCCTTTCACCAAATTAAAATTTGCACCTACTAGTGTCCTGCAAATTGCCGTCTACTCACACTCGGTTATCTCTATGAGCGGTCCTCTCTACCCGGGCGAGTTGTGCCCCCTGGAGCTTCCCCATGCTCGGTGCTCAAACGAAGGCTCGGCGTCCGGTCCTGGCAGTGTAGTGGCTAGCACGCTGGCTTCGCATTGCAAGGGCCGCCGGTTCGAGTCCGGCCTCGGGCATGGGTGGTTTTAATAAGTGCTGTGTTAGTCTTGTGTTGTCCTCGCTGTAGTGTCCACTATATCATAGTGAAATTGTGATACATCAGTTGCAACGTAAACAAATTGGAGCTGGCTAAATGGTCGAAAAGACCGAAGGCCATATTTTAAATTAAAAAAAAAGGCTCGGCGGGCAAATGAATACTCGGTAATGCAGAAATAGCGCCTAATGTCTTCCTCGCATGTGGCGCGCAAAAAGGATGGTACATGATTGAAAACTGGGCAGGGTTTTACAGCAATGGCATTCTCGAAACTACAGTACATCAGTGACTATTACTAACATTTTGTGCAAGTTCTATCAATTGAATCGTAAGAAGTTATAGCAAGACGTTATTATGTCTACTACAATTATAATAGTTAATATTTTATATTTTACAATTTTCTTAATTAATTTTTTTATATAATCAGATCTGTAAATTGATTTAATTCTTTAATCTCGGGGCCAGCCAAAGACTATATGTGGTGTAATGAAAGCCAAGTTATTCAGGGAGTGTACGGAAAATAAGCGAGGGTTGATTTCTGGCAAGGAGCGGACAGCTGAGACTCCGTATCCTGGGGCGGAAACAATACCGTTACCCAGCCCGCCACGGTGTCGCCTACAGGCCAGCGGACGTTGCTCCTGACGCTGGGGGTGACAATGGCGAAGGTCGGCGAGTTTTCTCCCGCCACGCCAAGTGACGCGTGAGCGCGTATCCACGTATCTGAATGCGCGAGGTGGAACACGTGATTTCAAGAAGCCCATTTCCTCCAATGAGAAGTGGTATTCGGGTTTTTTGATTTGTGTCTTTCTGTCCACATGTGACTACGAAGAGGAAGAAGGGACTCTTTCTCCGACAGTGGAGAGGAACGGTCGACTCTTTCTCCGATAGTGGAGAGGAATGGTCGACTCTTCCTCCGACAGTGGAGAGGAACGGTCGACTCTTTCTACGGCAGTGGAAAGTGACGGTTATGTTTTTGGAGAGGACGAGGACGGTTCGACAGAGCTGATGTCGTACTGGTAGTCGTCTTATAAGATCGCAGACTGGCGATCCTGGAGTGACGATAGACCACCATGTCACGCAGATAGGCTGTGACACAACTTGCAGAGTCGCTGTCAGCAAATTGGTAAAGTACTCCGCCAGGCATGACGAGTTCACGAGACTGTTGAATTCCGTAAGCGTCCTGAGCTTACGAGACTTGCTCTTTTACAAAACCCTGTGTTAGCTGGCAAAGATTTGTGAAACGTGATAGTACGAATTTTATTGTGACTATTAAACTATTAAAGGCGCCCGAGATTCAATGTTGTAAATATCTAATATTACAATTGTTAACGTTGTTAATTTTCAATATCATTTGTTAATTTTGATATTTAAATTTGCAGTAGGTGATTCATGACTTACATTAAAAATAAATTCAAATATTGTTTGCTTGGAATAACGGCGAATTGTAACGTCTAGGCTTGTTGTTTGCCTGTTTGAGTGATTTTAACGGTAAATGTAAAGTAGCCTAGCGATGTAGAAGCCATAGCAAAAAAATCAATGTCAGTTCTTTTAAGACCTGACCGATGTTGGAAGATTCTTGCCAATCAAAGATTTTTAATTTTGATAATTAATTTTTAATAAAAATTAATAAAAACCCCCTTTGAACCACCCCAACCTGTTACAAAGTGTAACGTGTATGTGTTTGATAAACGTATGTAACAGAAGTATTACAAATCATGAGATCAGAACACACTGCAACGAAAACCATAATATAAATAAGTTACTTATATAAGAACGAAGACTTTCCCGGCGTATGACTGCAATGTAGTCTTCACGGGTGTGCCGCCGGATAGTGTTGTGGAAACACAATATTTCGACGGCTGGCTCTGCCGTCTTCTTCAGGTGTAGAGACATCTGTAATGGTCGGCTGACCCACAGATACTGAGATGGTTCGGGTGCCGCTCTTCCTTATATACATGTCCGCGTGGCCTCGGTGAAGGCTTACTATGAGCCAGTCCCGCAACCAACTGGCGGCTGGCTGCCCGTGGGCGTGGCTAAGGTTCTTGTTCCAGCCCGAGCTAATATGAAACCCTCTACGGCGGCAGCTGGACGGAAGTACATCAGACCACGTAGAGGCTTGCTGTCGCCACACCTGCGCTCGCCAAGACACCGAGCACCAGGAGGACAGACTGCAGCCGCTCATCCAGCTCCTCACGGAACTGCTAACGCGACTTCCGCTAAGGGAAGTCGCGCCAGTAGCCTCTCCCACCTAGGACCTTTCCACCATGCGCGAGGACCACCGGTCACCGCCATCAGAAGATATTCATCTTCAGCCAAACATCAATGACAACCCGCCAGCGAAGAAAAACACCGTCAACAATGCTACGAGGAGTAAATGCCGAAAGGCAACACACTCCGCAATATTCTTGCTCCTATATGGCTGGAGCAGTAAATGGCTGTCTGTGTACGTTACTGACAGAAGTCATAACGAATTATGCCAACCAATCGGGAACGACACGCCCGAAAATGCCATATAAAGCAAGGATAACCTCTCATTGATCTGGAAGGAGATGCGACCAACGTTGCAAGAACTTTCCCACACTCTGGGCGAAAAGCTGTCCCAGAAGATTTAGTGTCAGGCCAAGTACAAAGTTCTCTGCGGATATTTGCCAAGGCAGGTTTCCATGCCTCACTGAGACATAGACCACTGTCTCTGTTAAATGTGTCGGCCAGTCGAATTTCGATCGCTTCTTTGATGACAGATTCCCAAAAATGTGATGTTCTAGCCAATATCCTAACGTTATTGCACTCTACTTTGTGGCCATGGTCGTACACGTGCTCGGCGATCGCTGATTTGCTATACTGTCCAAGCGGATGTTGCGTTTATGTTCTTCACCCCAGCTGGGGCATAGTGTATACAGAAAATCTACCCACACAGACCAGTATCTGGGAGCCACGAGTTTCCACCATCCTGTGCAGCGCAACACTGTTTTAAATACTCTTGTGCACAGGGCTAGAGCGATTGCTGACAAAGACAGCCTGCCACAAGAACTGGAACACCTGAGAACTGTCTTCAGGCGGAACGGTTACTCCGAGAGGCAGATAGAAAGGGCAATTGAACGTAAGCCAGGCAAAATTCCAGTCCAACAGGAAGAAACGCCCAAGGCCACCGCCTTTCGCCGGAAACACCTCGGGGAAAATCGGCAGAATCCTCGCACGACATGGTATAAAATCTTTCTACCGACCACCAGCTAAAATACGGGACTACCTCCGTTCAGTCAAGGATGATCTTGGCCTAAGAGTTCCGGGGATTTATAGCATACCGTGGAAAGACCTACATCGGTCAAACGATCCGCACCATAGAAAACCGGTGTGAAGAACATAAACGCCACCTCCGCTTGGGACAGTATAGCAAATCAGCTATCGCCGAGCACGTGTACGACCTTGCTCACAAAGTAGAGTTCAATAACGTTAGGATATTAGCTAGAACATCACATTTATGGGAATCTGTCATCAAAGAAGCGATCGAAATTCGACTGGCCGACACATTTAACAGAGACAGTGGTCTATGTCTCAGTGAGGCATGGAAACCTGCCTTGGCAAATATCCGCATCCTGAGTAGCCAGTTGTTGCTCCGCCATTATGGAGCAGCTGCTTTGGAGTTTGTTGTCGTTAGACATTTACTCCTTCCTATGTTGACGTTTGGGTATGGCCTAGATGTTGGTTGGTCCTTGTGGTTGGCTGGTTCGTAGAACCTCTAATGGCGCCGGCCGCGGAAAGGCCTGCCATGGTGGGTGGGTATTCATGTGGTCGGAGACGCTTCTCTGGAAGAGAGTTGCCTGACCAGTTCTTCCAGGAGAGTGAGGAGAGCAGCAAATCTGTCCTCCCTTTGACCAGTGTCTTGAATGCGGTCACAGCATGTGCTGTTACCACGACAGGTCGCCCCTTCCTGGAGGCGGTGGTTTTTCGTGGCTTGTCACTGGTGGCCGTGGTCGTGACGTCTTCTTCTTTCTTCTCCTCGGCGCGGCTGTCTGCTGCGGGATGGCCTCCGCAGCAAGAGCGCTGGTCTGCTGCCGGCTCTTAGTGGGCTGCGAGTGCGGCACTTGGCGCCGCTGAGGGAGCTTCTTGGCTTGCTCCTTCCAAGCTCTGCAGCCACGGTAAGACGCGGCGTGCTTGGAGCCGCAGTTGCAGCAGACTGGGTCTTCGCGGTCGCGTTCGCAGTCCGCTAATCGATGGCCGCCCCCGCAACGAACGCACCTGACTTGGTTGGTGCATTCGCTGGCACAGTGCCAGAAGTTTTGACACTTGAAACACTGGGCCAGTTTGCGGGAGGGCGACTTGGTTTTGGGCTTCCGCACCGTCTGCACAGAGGCATCCAGCACTGTCCGCTCAGGGGCATCCAGCTCCATCTGCACTGAGGCATCCGGCTCTGTCTGCACAGAGGCATCCAGCTTTGTCCGCACAGTACGGCAAATATCCGCAGAGAACGTTGTACTTCCGTCCAGCTGCCGCCGTAGAAGGCTTCATATTAGCTCGGGCTGGAACAAGAACCTTAGCCACGCCCACGGGCAGCCAGCCGCCAGTTGGTTGCGGGACTGGCTCATAGTAAGCCTTCGCCGAGGCAACGCGGACATGTATATAAGGAAGAGCGGCACCCGAACCATCTCAGTATCTGTGGGTCAGCAGACCATTACAGATGTCTCTACACCTGAAGAAGACGGCAGAGCCAGCCGTCGAAATATTGTGTTTCCACAACACTATCCGGCGGCACACCCGTGAAGACTACATTGAAGTTATTTATAGTTAATAAAGTATACCCTGAATCCATTTTTAGAGCATTATGATTTATACGGAAGCTTCAAATTATATGACGTGTTGTAAGGATTTTTACCTATTAATACACATCATTAAACTCAAATGACATAACTGATATCACTCTCATACATAATTGTAATTAACCAAAAGATTATTAATATGATCAGGAGAAAGTTTGTTCCACATTATAAAATGCCGGGACATCGCCGCAGAAATGTTGAAATGTGGTACAATCTGCCGATTTTTATTTCTTCATAAATATAGAATTGCACCCACTCTGTAAGTATCCGAATTTTACGAAAGTAATCGTATACAATCTTATAGAATGATGCAACAGCAAGTTAGAAATAACAAGAAGATATATACTCTCCACTTTTTAATTTCTCGTTTACTTGTTCCTTCGATTTAGCGATTTTAAGACTACGATGGAGTCGGTGGTTGTTCCGATTGTACGGAGGGTGTACCAGCGTGGCGTCGTCACTGCACAGCTCGTTAATGACTGACCGAGCCTACTATCAGGCTCGAGCTTACGTCCAGGCTCGGTCCTCTGTATTTCCGGCATTTGGCCGGCAAAGGTCGCGCTGGCAGCGACAAACCGAGTGAGCTTAGACAGCGTTTGCACGTCTCTATCACCTACACATATTGATTTAATTATTCAGTTTCGTCTTATATTTACACCATTTCATGTTTCGTTATTATTCTTTGCGGTATTAGCAAATACACTTATAGACATCAATATGCCTCCACATTCGACGTTAAAATAATCCAGTCACTTAAAATTTTAATAACTCACTCAATTTTCCAGTTTCTTGCACATGAAGCATCCCACACCCGTAAAACCACTGACTGCTTGTGTGCGAAATTTTCAACATTCGCCACACCAAGAGTCCAACTAATCTTTTCACTTAATTTCAATGATCCAAAACATATCTATACTATTATAAATTAGTAAGCAAGCTGCGTGTGTCTGAGAGGTTTGAACCTGTAACACGCCAAAACTACTGCATCAATCTGGATGGTGTTTTAAAATTGTTAGACCTAATGGTCCCTATCAAAATCTGCGTAAATATCTAATGACTTATATGTACCGAGGGACTGAGCAAGTAATCGAAGTAATTTCTAGACGGAAATTTATGGGCCACCTATCACACAACTTTGAATATTAAACAAAACAGTAAGTTAAGTTGACGTGCAAGTCAATCAGGCAATGGTTATGGGATGCATTCGGAGTATAAATATCGTATGGTTTCCAGTTCTATTTAACATTTCACCTATTGTACTGAGAACATCAGAGGCTATACATTACTCTAGCAAAACACAAACGCTTGAAATCGACGAAACAGCAGTGGCGCTCAGCAATCAACCTTGCAGAGTCCTCTTTCAACAACAACAAGCTGTGGATAACTCAGTGGGAGCAGTCATCGGTAGCCAGTAAACATCTAGTTGAGGACCTTTACTACTGTTACAAGGATTCGATATTCCCAGATGCAATGGAGAATCATCAGTCCGATTCGAAGAGAACAAGACAGATGCGGCTACTTATTACACAAATGGGGCTAGGTAGATTCTGTAAATTGTTACTGTGGAGCCATCTTCCAGACAACCCACCACATTGTTTTTGAATTTGCTTTTTGAGCCTACAAAGGGACAATAGCGGACATTCATCCTCACATTTGTCTTTACCTTTAGTGTATCGTGTTAAACATCATCTGAGAAATAATAACAAATAGCTTCGCATATTTTGTTTTCAGTTTTTTGGAATACAGTAGATAAACATAATTCCTGATTCTAACGTAATATGCATTACCAATATTTAATTTACAGTAAGCGTCATGCGCTGGATGAGTTCGACCTAAGATAAAGATACTAATCTTCGCATAGTTTATATGGTATTTGTCTTTGGTTATATTTACCAGGTTTTCTGAATTTAAATTTAATCAAACCGAATTTGTTACTCAAACCACTACATAATATAGTAACAGTTCAATAAGGGTAACATGATTGTGATATTTACGGTAAGTAACTTTGTGCTTGTCATCAAACATGAAGGTTTTTATTAAGTATCACGATAACAGCATCGCAACAATTCGATATTGAATTTTTATATAACTCGACGAGACAATTCGAAAGTAAAGAATAAAATTTTGTGATATATCGTTTGTGCTAGTTCTCTAGATATCGGAAAATCAGGTATAGTTCCTTGTGCGCTTGGTTACATTTTTAATCTGGTCCAACCCGCATTTGAATCTAACCACATGTATCACTGCGCTCGTTTTAGACCTCTTGCGGTTCAAACTGGAGGAATATTATGACATTAATTGTTAGAATTTATGCTACACGTAATTGGAATCCTGAAATAGACAATGTTGTCACTTTCAAAAATATAATTACCAATGCATTTAATGCGTTTAGGTATGTTTGCATCGTTTGATTTATAGCGGCAATATCAGTATAGATTATGGTTAAGTTGAAGTGCAGCCTGGGCAAGAATGTTCTTGCAACAACATAAGGCATGAAGAATTAAATTATTGTTAGTAATTAAAAACCTGCTTTAATGAGAGCAATGTTAGTGATGAAGTGTATCGCGGCGTAAACTACATCAATAAAAAAAAGCACCCGTTGTGTATGTCCATTCTGTATTTCCTTGTGACTTTATCGAAGTAGTTTTTTTTTCTGGTTCAGACAACATTTGAATCTAATCACTTAAATTTTCATATGTGTTGAAGAAACATGGTGGCAGAGGAAATTATTCATATGGTATTACGAAACTTGACAGTGATCTTACAGTCGTTGATGCAAATGCTGCCGCTGGCAAAGATGTGTTTATAAATGGCCCCATCACTATCGCAGACGGTGACATTCGTGTTGTCTTCTGTCTAAGGTAAACTACTTTTTACTTTAATAAGCATATTTTTTTATCAAAAAGTAAGTCATCAGGAAAGTGTGTTCCAAATTTCTGAACAAAAGTACAGTTGATACCTGGTACGCCCTTAATGGACCGCTAGTGATAATGTTTCACTTAGCTTAATGGAAAGATTTATATGCAACCACATCAGAAGTATAGAAATATATGTGAGAAACGTAAGTGGTTTAAAGTAGGCAACATGGGTTCAGGCAAGGACATTCATGCGAATCTCAGTTGGTGCGATATATGCATGATATTTCAGAGGAAATGGACAAGGGATGCCAAATTGATAGTGTAGCACTAGATCTGTCAAAGGCGTTTCACAGGGTGAGCCATAAAATGGTAGTAAATAAGTTAAAAACTTTTGGAGTGGATGAGAAAGTGATTTGCTGGGTAGAAGAATTTTTAAAAGGTAGAAAACAGAAAGTTAGGGTAGGAAATGCAGTATCGAAAGAAGTGCAAGTAAAATTTGGAGTGTCGCAGGGTAGCGTATTGGGACCATTGCTATTCATTATTCTAATGAATAAGTGTGTTGATTGTTTACTATCTGAAATTAGATTGTTTGCAGATGACATAATGCTTTATAAAAGGATCAAAACGATAGAGGATTGTAAACAGTTGCAGGGTGCACTGTACAGGATATCTAGTTGTGTTGGTAAACATGGGATGAAGATAAATGCAAACAAGAGTCAGCTTATTAGATACACAAAAAAACAAAAGCTTAGTTATGAATATAAAGTGGGGAAAGAATTGCTTGCTGAATACTTGAAATGTAAATATCTTAGCATTACATTTGATAACAAGCTTAAACGGGCAGAACACATTGGACAGGTTGTAGGAAAAGGTTTCAAAATTCTGCACTTTTTGGAGAGAGTGATGAGGGGATGTACGAGAGAAGTAAAGGAATTGGATACATAACTTTTGTCAGACCATTGCTTGAATATGGTAGTGTAACATGGGACCCTCATGTTGCGTATCAAATACAGGAGAGAGTGCAAAAATGGGCTGCTAGATTTGTTTCTGGAAATTATCGCAGAACGCAATCAGTAACGGATATGATACAGGACCTTGAATGGGACTCATTGGAAGACAGAAGGAGGTTGAATAAGTCATGGGAGTGAACAAGGCGTATATTGGTGATGAGGCATGGAAAGATATAGGTGTAAGAATTTAAAGTAATGCATCGAAGGGAAAAGATGACCATGACTACAAGCTGGAACTCGATATCAGGTACAAGGGTATGGGAAGATTCTCTTTTTAGGTAAGGGTGTCAGAGATTGGAATGAATTACCAAGAGAAATGATGAATAACTTCCCGAAAACGTTAAAAGAATTTAAAGTTAAAATTTGTAGAAGGCAAATGTAGGTGGGTGCAGAATAGGGGGAAGATGGATGTGCAGGGAACTTGCCACCGGAGCGTGTGTTCCATTGCAATTAAATTAAATTAAACATTTATATTCTTGTGTATTTCATACGAGTGTATTTATATAATGTATTAAAATGTCTTACAAAAGAAAAAATTTAGAACATCTGTATGAAAACCGAATCTGGAAAATATTTAAATGAAATTTATAGTTTTTGCTTCTTCATGTTGATACTTGGTACTAAAACGTAAACGGTTGAGATGTTCATTACAAGTCAAGATCCTAACATGAGTAACAACGGACCAAAAGTCAGAATGAAATTAAACAATAGTAACTACCACGAAACAATTTGATAACTCGGTTTTATTTATACCCTAGATTCCAACATTTCGACTGCGGGAAGCAACTTAAATTTTGCTGACCACGATTCTGCCTATGTGATAAAATTACGAAAAAAATACCACTTGGATTATGGTAGGGTTTCGAATAATTTCGAGCGAATGCGGGGATGAAGTAGAGTATGTGAAATTGGAAAGCTGAGAAATTTAAGATAAAAATTTCCGAAAATTTGTGTACATTTTTCATTGAACTGGATTCAAGCAAAAACTGCTAATCATATTTAATTACTTCAATCAGCCGAAATGTTTATCATGATTTCAGCGCTCGAGCGGCATCGTAATTATTGTTATTATTAATATTATTATGATTATTTTATTGTTATTGCTGGTCATATGTTAAGTGTTATGTAATGGGCTTAAGGCAGCAATCCGTACTTTAACACTCCACGCGAACGAAGTTATGAGCAGCAACTACTCTAACTTGAATGTAGTTTTCACAGGTTCTCCTCCGAATAGAACTGACGAAAGACAAGCTTTCGGCGGCTGGTTCTGCTGCCATCATCAGCTTGCCTATCCGTCGGAGAACATTTCAGCAACACGCCGGGATAGTCTTAATTCTCACATACTCTAACGTCCCATATCCCTTCCCGACAATCTACACGTCCTGTTCACACTTCTAACATTCCACAGTCTGCCTTGTAGACTGTTTCTACATGCTCATACGACTCATTTCTAAAGAGTACCCAAAAGGACTCCCCTCTGAGCAACTTTTTTAGCTCTAGAATATTTCAGCAAGAAAGAAGTTATTGTTCATTACAAAATTTGGAGTTTTTTGTAGCGTCGGGATATCTTTAATGCAGCTCCTGGTGACCCCCCAGGTCCGCAATAAAACTAAGTCAATTATTACAAAAAATGACGTATTTAATTTTCTTTCTATTGAGACTATACATACTGACAAATTATTAAAAAATAAATAGCACCGCGTTCTCACTGAAAATATCGTATTTTTACTGTTGTGTAAGACCTATATCACGTAGCTTTCGACGGTGACCAGGTTGAAATCCACTGCTTTAGTGAAATTGTTCTTGGTTCTCTTATGCACTCAAAGGCCATGTCCAACAGGTAGTTCCCTCAGCAACTCCCACTCTACTCCACCTTGGTGGCAAGCAGAGAGTCACTCCTCACACCAGGAACCATTCAGTCGCTTGTATCTCGCCCATACAAACAGGGTGCCCAATGTGAAGAACAGGCTGCTGGGATACGGTTTCAAGTATCTTCAAAATCCTCACTTAGACGCACTAATCAACTTTGAAGGTGTCTAAATCGTCATGTAACCCTTAAAAAGATGGTCAAACTGTATTGTCGTACTTGAGAAAAAATCTGTCGATTGTTCATTTAAGCAACAACAAAGTTAGATGTTTGAACGGAATGGGGGAAAAGACAGACGTCTTCGAAACGTCTAATAAAAGTGGCATTTTTACGCGGCTGGAAACCAGAGAAGAGTTAGCAAAGTTAGATATAAAGTTCATGAAGGAGTTTGACTGTGGACAAAGAGCGAGATTCTTGTGTCTGTAGTAGTTAAAAAGTAGAATTATTCTCAGCAATCTATCTGGTGTTGTTATATTTTAGTCGTGTGCTGAAAGTTATGGTATAACAGCAGGTTAGGAGATGCTCCTGACTACCGGATTGTCTGCCAAATCCCGAAGGACTCCGCCGGTGCATATGGAATGAGGAATAATGACGCAGTCGATGGCCATTCGTCCGTCGGAAGATGGGATTAAACCCGACAGCCTTCTTAACGTATTTCGTCAAAGTAGACCAGAGCTCCGTAAAACCTCTCCGTCATCAATCTTTCATCCCCATTCACAAAACTGGACACACACCGCACAGAACCGTTTTCATCACACTCATCATATTATGTACACACCAGGAAAAGAACCAATCGCGCCACCTCTGTATGACTGGCTTAATATGAGTCCTGCTGCCACTCGCCAATCTCTTTTCGGTTACGCCCGAAATTTCTCAACTGACAGTAAGAACATTCTTTTGGTTGTCTAATGAGCGTTTCATGAAGTATGTTAGCTTTAAAGCGCCTGTAGTGTTGAGGATTATTTCATACCACTTGAAATTCTCATACCCAGAGCATTTACCCTGAGCACCGAGGGGCACAGTGAGCCAGAAATTTACGTTTATTTTACTTGAGATATAATTTGACTACCTTAAGTGTTTCATAGAACATCTGCGACAACATAAATAAAATAAATGGGGATGCTGTCTTTTTCTCCACCCATCCGAAACAGCCACTAACATTTTACAATTTTAATTAACTGCTTTGTTATAATGTCCTCTTCACGTTTTGCACTCTCCTTATTTGTAAAACTCACCACATTAAATTGAAAATGCTGTAATATGACAGAAACGCGCAGCTACAAGCCACCGGTGCTGCAAAATCAATGACAATCTGTTGAAATGTTGGTTAAATCCTTTGTCGTAATGTTTTTTACCATTTCAGTTTCCCTCAGTTGAAAAGGCCGACGAAATTAACAAATATACAATATTTGTCAAATATGTAGTACATCAACGCTCGGCATCTTTATATCGATACAAGCAATCGAAGACAATCGATTGCTTCCGTTGTAAAGAAATACGTCATCCCGAAGTAGATGCCACAGAACGAATTTTAAGTAATTTTTTTTTCTCTTGGTCCAGGTCGCATTTCAACTTAACCACGACCTATATGAGAAAACGAAACTGTTTAGGATGATATGATCCCTGTAGCGATATTTTTGTGTCATTTTTGAAGTGCTGGGAACGTTTCACGATTGCACAGCGTCTCATATTTCGGCATTTTTAATTTAATTTGTGGTGAAGTTTCAAAAAAAAAAAAAAAAAAAAAAAAAAAAAAAAAAAAAAAAAGAGTGCGAAACGTGAAGAAGACATTGTATGGAAGCAGTTAATCCGAATTTCAAAAGGTTAGTACCTGTTTCGAACGGGTGAAAAAAGAGGCAGCGTCCCCATATAAACTTTCAAAATTACGTCTACAATAGATTTAGAATCAAGATGCTTAGTAACAGGTCATATTTCCTGTAATCTATATCATAATAAAGTAATGTAGTATGTGTAATTATTTTAATGTTGTTTACTGCCGGGTTAGACTTGTATTTCTGAGGAATATTATTTACGTAGCCTTATATTCTAGTTAACAGATGATGTTGCAATTTGTGCTCATTCTCTGAAGTATTCGTTCATTGCCTTAATTCTGCTGTAGGTTTTAATTATTTAACATATTGTAGGAAATGCAGATTATGAAATACGATAAGGTGGAAAAAATTAATAAACTGTATTATACTGTTTATTAAAAGACGTGAAAACAAAACGATTATTAAAGAATGGGTGGCCATCTGTTATTACTTGCCCTCTGTTGGATAAATTAATGAGAAATCATGAAAACGGTGATTCTTGCGAATTCATGTTAACAGAACAGGCGATATTATAATTCTTCGATTTTGTTCCGTGCTCAAAGGAGTGATATTGCAAACCATATCTTAACTTCAATACATAATAAAAACAACAACTCATGGAGTGCAGGCCCGAAATTTCCCTTTACTCACAAATTCAAGCAAGTATTATCAACTAGAAATATCATACACACAGTTGTTTGGAACATACCTAGGTTGTAGTTCGTGGATTTCATTCCTCGAATATTACAGTATATGCTCCAGCACAGTGAGAGTCTTTAAAAAAAATTGAACCCGGGGTGCAAAACAAAAGGTTAAGTATGCTGAATGCACTGAGCCTCGGACACAAACCATCACTTCATCCGTTGGCGACCTTACAAACCTGCTTTTCATTTTTTACTGCATTTCAACCGTTCATCATCGGTCAGCGAATGGGTCGAAGAATGGCTTAACGTTATTACGGTTTCTAACCACCTCATATATCCCACTAAATTTGAACTTCAACTGATGGGTCTTCATTCCAGTAAATTGTGGACAGAATGCGTTTTTAAATCAGTCTGATTCCGAAGAATCGAAAATTACTTTCCCTTTCCTTTCATTGAGGTACTAAATCATTAATTTGTTATCGCACTAATATTTTTTTAGTTAAATTTGCTTAGGACTTAATGTTTCTGAAAACTCAAAAGTCCAGTGTTGGAATTTGCTATGCTTCAACTGAAACTAGAGTCACCAGAAATTCAGAGGCACAAAGAGTTTTTTTTTTAAGTACAGTTAAAAACAATGGCACACAAATGAGCTTTCGCAGTGAACGAACTACGATTTTACAAATCAAATATTTTAGGAAAGCAAACATGAAAAAAACGGGTTGGAAATCAGCAACAAATATAAATAAATACTTAAGTATAATATTTTTAATAAAACATAACATGAAATTATAACAAGGAATATACAGATCACAAATAAATTATCACAACAGATACTTGGCGCATTATTTTTACGAAAATAGCCATCTTACAAAAAATAATGTCTCAAAATGCAGTTTGAATATCAATAATTAAACTAATTGAAACTACTTAATTAAGTAACCAAAAAATTGTTTACATTGCACATTTTGAAGATAAAAAAGTAAAAATTAAGACACATTTATCTTCGTGTGTTTCATTAGAAAGTTATATACAGTAAACACAGATCATCATAAATAGCAAGTAATAATATTCACATGAAGACAGTTACACGAACATCGATCAGAAAGGAGTAGTTCCAAAGTACTGGCTTAGACTAATTAAAAGAGAGATATATCATATAGTCACAGAGGATAAAATTTTATATTCACGTCAATCCATATTGAAAAACGATTTGTACTTCTGGTGTGACTACTTTCCCCACAAGCATTCCTTTTTCCAACACAATTAAGGTTTTTATCAATAATGGTAACTGCAGGGAAACAAATTAACTTTAACCTTTTAACATGACTACATATACATTTAATTTAAGGTTACAATGACACCACCTTTAATTCTTTTTTTGAAATACCGATACTGTAAATACACAAGTTTCTGTAAACAAATCGTAAATACTTTAGATCAACATTTCAATAAAATTGTATGTAAAGATTCTGCCAATATTTTTATAATAGATATTTTTACTGACAATATTTAATGACATTTTTCAGAATGTTTAAAGAATAACCCTGTGATTCCGCAAATAAAACTACAGTGACTAAAGCACCAGAATAAAGTAACAATTTGAAAATTACTTTATTTTTGATAACAGTAACTGTTTCTCAAATCAATAAATTTTATTCACTCAAATGCGTGAATTTTCAGATAACAACAGGCCATTATCTAAGCAACAATAAAGTCTTGGTTTACCAACTAAACTAGAACACGTTATTTCTTTCAATCTTACATTGTGAATATCATAAACGATAATCGGAGTTTTGATGTGATAATTCAGGGCTGTGATGAATCCATTTACCTTCTTTATCAGTGTAAAAATCTCTACACTGATAAATACTTCTAGGAATTCATGCCAGCTGGAAAGGCAATGCCTGTGGTTAGAAGATAACTCATTTTGTAATAGCGAAAATTGTAGAGATAAATTATTATTAAATAGAACTAATACCAACGAGTTGAGATCAGTCAGATCAGTTTTGAGGTATCTGCTTTCTAAGCTGGCTAAATGATATTTCTGTTATGAAGTAATAAATGAAATTAAAACGCTTCTTTCTTCGGGATGAAGGAATGTGAATAAGAAGAACAACATCGCTTTTTACGCACATTTGTTCTAGTATTCTTGTGTTTACTTAGGAACGATATTATAGTCCATTAACTCTCTCATTTAAAATATAGTATAATATGCACACAATTAGGCCATTAATATATTCCCAGTTGTGCTACCTCTTCAAAGTAGCAGTGAATGTAATGCTAATTCGAGGGAGCTATTCACAAGAGCGTGTGTATCAATTAAAAATATTTACAGTTTCAACACAAGGCAGGAATTTTCTTTAAGAAATTTACGTATATTATGCACAGCAAAATGCTTACCGATTTTTTGTGGACACATGTGGTCTCAGAGGGTAGCAACATCTGATCAAATATTAGACTGAGCAAATGTGTCTTCAGTGCTGACACATTAGCAACGACTTTTGTTGTTTAATCCATAAATACATTCAACTAAGCTTATTTCTGGTTCACATTAACTTGTAGTTATTTACTTTGGCAGTCGGTGGATTCATTTTAGATACTTCATTTTTCTACTATTATCCCAACAATATCTACAAAAAATACAAAATAGTTCACGTTATCACAAACTTGACATCATTTAGCTAACGAATGACTATATAAAATATTTGATTACGACAAATTTAATGGTTCGTGTATAAATACTTTAATAGATTCGTACCGTATGAATACATTCATTCAATAAATATTTATTTACGCATTTGGTGTTGTCTATATTTTTCCCTTACAGCAGGTGTCGAGGTGCATTCCTGTGTTGGAGTAACTAAAAAAATATAAGTCTTGTGCGGCGTGAGTCGTCTAAATGTACTGCCCGAGCGCTGTGTACAACTCCTGCAAACACGACAGCATCTGCGCCAGCGTCACGCGCTCCTCGGGCTTAGACAACCAGCACCACGCCATCAGCGTGAACCTGCAGACAAGTAACAAAGGCTTTCAGAGATTCAGAGCTCGATTGCCTCATACACATACGCACCGCCTCTTGCTAAACAAACAAGGTATTGGGATTCCTATAATAATTAAAGCAACTCCAAGCAATTCAGAATAAAAAAATTAAACAAAATCCGTGATTTTTAACTTAGTTTTTTTTTCCCTTCGTGGCTTTACTTCTCGTCGACGTAGAGGTCGCCAGAGGCTAGCACTGGTTGCAAGTAACGGGGAGGAATTGGTCCATTGACTTTTTCAGAGCATCATCCCGGTATTCGCCTGGAGTGGTTTGGAGAAACCACGAAAACCCAAAGTGGACAGGGATTCAAACCCGCCACCTCTCGAATGTGAGGGCTCATCCTTGGCGCTCGTTTTTTAGCTTCGACATAATAACTGCTGTAAGTGCAGCAGATGTACTTACTGTACTTAAGCTTTTTAACATGATTATATTGTAGGCATAGGTAATAAATCAATATCATGACTAAAGATTTTATTGTTGTTGATAAAAAATAACCGTTCTACTAAGAAAAAGGCAGAAAAAGATTAAAGGAAGGGGGTGGGAGTGTATTGTAGACTTTATGGACAGAAATACCACGTAATATTTGTTTCGTTTATTAAATAGATATGTACTACTACTATAATCGACTTTAAGTATGAGCATGGAGTTTCTAATTTTTTGATAATATTTCCCATAAGTAGGTTTTGGTTTTAAGATCTCCCATACTCTTACATACCAGGAAATAAAACTATACCGTTCACATGTTGTAAATAAATAAATGCAAGAAAAAATTGCACATGTACCATAATTTGGAATTTGAGATGTACCTCAGGTAATATTGCTTTTCTTTCAAAAATATGATCTTAGTGTATTTGTATTTCAATTTGTCAACAGTTTTTTTTTTCATCCAGAAAATTTTTCTTTGGAAATAAGAGCGGGCTACAATAATATGTAAGTGATGTCAAAAATGTAAATCAATGACCTCAGTGACTCAAATTCCTTGTATCTCGTGATGTACTACCGAATAACAGTGGAGTGATTGATCTGATAACAACTTTCTACAGTTGTAGGAACTATTGAAAGATGGTAATTATTTTCTTTGAATGACATTGTGTATAATAAGGAGAAGAGCGGTGCATATCGGCGATTCTTCGACAACCGCGGAGCCACAAATTAATGATTGATTCTTATGTAATTTAACAAGAAAAATCGAAAATGTGGATTAAAGTTTTTGATAACTCACTTTGTTCTCAAAATATGTTACCTCTAAAGTGCGGTGGCAAGGTTGAAATGCGGCTTAGAGCAAACGAAAAATTTCACCAAATCACAGTTTGATAACGGATCCTTAGGTAAATCGGCGAGACAAATCGAAAATGGAAAAATAAACTTTTTGATAACCCCCTTAGTTCTGGAAATATAGCATCTCAAAAGTAAGGTGGTTAGGTCGAAATGCGGAATGGACCAGAAAAAAATTCGTCAATGTCTCAAGGAACTTCACGTTGGACATGCAGAGCGGGCGGGTGTTTTGTTTTCCTCCTATCAGATTGAAGTGCCGCCTGGACCAGAAGAAAAACGTCTCCGAACGCACATGGAACTATAACTGTAACTGATATTTGACCGTCGATATTTCGAGTACTAAGCAATATGTCAAAAAAAATATTATTATTCACTTCCGATTTGTCTCGACGATTTACTTAAGAATTCCTCGTCACGCAACGGTTATGATAGGGCTGCCGACACATCGCTTACCTGCTCTAACCAGTGATGTTCTAAACGTGTTAGCTATTAACTGGTTAATACGACTCGTTTCATATTTGGTTGTTGTAACTCACAGTTCGTCTGGGCAGTTGAGAGGCTGCGACAGTCGGTATCCGTCCCTGAGGTAGGCACTCATCTCGAACGGATCCACCTCCACATACGGCTGCTGCCCCAGCGTCGTCAGCTCCCATAGCAACACTCCAAACGCCCACTGCGGACAACGTCAGCGCAAATCAAACTACCAACAAAAACGATTTCGAAAAACATTTAACAGGTGGACAAATAACAAATAGGATGAACTTAGCATCTACCTTTTGAAATACAATGCCGCTAGCAACAAGTTCCCAGAGAAAGGAGACACATTCAAAACAAAGAAAAGTTTGAACATCTTACTCTAATCTACAGCCTTTAAGAAATTATTTTGAATTCTAAATCTATGCTCTTCACCGTACGCAAGTGGTGAGTCAGTGGTTATAAGAGATAGAATGGTACCTGGTGAATCCCTGTGTCAGTGGAGATTTTCATGAGACCTCCATCTCTGGCACAGCTTGTTGTGTAATATGAAGAACACCAGAACACTCCGTGGTTCCGATTCCACGCTAAGCTGTAGGTCACCTATACCTGGTAGTACTATCTGATTAGGCTCTGCGGTTACGATAGCGCAGCCTATTAGAAACCCTGTCGCCAGGTCATTACGACCACACTAGTGTACGTGTTCCGCATACAATATTTTCTTATTGTTCACTCTCGTTTGTCAGTCTAGATGAGATGGTGATACCCCTTTCCTCCTTAGAGTCACTCCTTCAAACTACCAACCTACACACAGATCTGTCTGCCACGGTTTCCAAATTGGATGCAGTTTTCTGAGTAACTGTTACGAAGTATATTTCAATATTTTATTTCCCATTAGTAAAAACGGTAGATCTGCCGTTGTAAATATGTAATAACGTCTCTTGCAGCCGTACTTTGAAGCAGTAATCAAACTCATTTTGGCTTATATACTGTTGAAAATAATTATTATGTCTTACAACCTAGATGAAATATTATTAATTTATTCTACAAAATTCTTCTCGAGTGTTCTTCTGGATACGTTCTGCCATGCACAGCGTTTCGACAGTATCCTTCGCTGTCTTCATCAGTTTAAATGGTAGGTAAAGTGGGTACTGAGGCAACACGTCACCGACTATTTTTGCCTCGCGATTCTGGCTCATATAATTACTGATGGCTGCTAGCAGATGCATGTGTGGCCCACTGCATAATCTATTCTCCCATTCGTACCTCATACAAGCACCACAATGGCAGAGGAACTAGACACCATATCCTCAGCAATTTTTCTCTTTACGCCGGCGACACAGCTTTGTATGCCAGTGACAGAAACATCAGGTACTCAATAAAAAAAATTCAGCGACATCTGAAAATCGTAACTTAGTGGTACAACCTCTGGCGTATCAAAATTAACAAAAACAACGTCAGCTTAGAATTTTGCAATCAATACAAACCACCTGACTTATTACTGAGAATCGGCGACGTAGTCATTGACTGGCAGAACAATTATATCATCTTGGAGTGCTACCAGAGAAGCGGCAGACTTGGATAAAAACACATTGTTGAAGTTAAATCCAAAAGTCGCGCCAAGCTTGCCGGCCTCTATTCAGTCCTAAGAGGCGAAAATGTTGCTGTACCGTGCTGTAATTCAATCAACATTTTTATACGGTTTCAGAAATATGGAGCATGGCAGCCGATCTCCACATTAAAAATTACAGGTACTCTGAAACAGGGCGTTGCGCTTTATCCTGTATGTAGCGCTCTGCGTCCCAGTAGGAAGGTGCACACCATACTCAGTTAGCCATTATCTTCTATCAAAATATTCCAACTCACTTCATCAATTAATCTCAGAAATAGGTAATGAAAAAGCAGAAATGCATCCTAGGAAGAGACCGAAACTTATGCTGACAAGCTAATTCAAATTTTAAGACCCTCCTCCCTTCCAAGACTCCAAACAATCCTAAATACTCCATTAATATTAGTGGTATGGCCCCCTACCTGTTACTTGTAGTACCCAAGAAATGCCTCCTACCTACATTAGAATTTAAGATAGCCCATACAACGTATATACACCCTCCAATAGTTTTACACAGGTACCCCTGTTAGTTAGACCCTTTTAAATATAATATTAAGATGCTACCCCCCTTCCCACTTGACAATACCTAATACTGTACATCGATAGAATTTAAACCAACAATTAGATGACTCCTCTCAAATCCTGACAATATAAAAAGTCAGTCCTAATGTCTCTTGCTTTCGATAACTGTAATAGGAGTGTCCTGGCACACAGTATTGACAGGTTGGTCTAGGACCATAGTGACGACGTCTGTCTGTCTATCAGCTGTACGCCCGAGAAAAACTCAATTTTCACCGTAATTTATTCTTAGATAATAACTTAAATGTTATATACTCTTAAATGCATTAATTCATGGTTATATATCCTAGGTTTAACTTCAATCGTAAATACCAAATACAACGAATTTTGTGATGTAATACTGGAGGGAGTTATTTGAGTTTTAGCTGCAAGCTTCCACCGGATGACTCACCACGTCGGACGCGGCGCTGAACTGCTTGTGGACGAGGCTCTCGAGGGCGAGCCACTTGATTGGTCGGTTCTCGTTGTCTCCGAGGCAGTAGTAGTCCGTCGGGAACAGGTCCCTCGACAGCGCGTTGTCAGTCAGCCGCACGCGCAGCTTCTCGTCCAGCCTGCCCAACACACGCCCACATCAGGCACAGTAGACAAACACAATCTCACTCAACACTCGACAATAACACTGCAGCCACTTCATGTGCTTACTTTCACCCAAACCTTCAAAATATAAAATTAATTTTAATGTCTATGCTTTTCGCTCCTTTTATACTAATACATGGTGCCATTATAGGTAAACATTTTTGGGTAGGTATTTGAGGCACCGTGAAAATTTGTATAAAACTTCTTTTGTAATGCCAAGTACAAAATCGAAGTCCAGACTGATGGGTAGTGGGGCATAATCGAATTATTAACTATGCAAAAATTCATTTTCTTCAAGTTGAGTTTAATAAATATCGAAAAAATATATTTGAGGTATGCACAGAATAATATTTATACCTAGAATTTTTTTATGAAAAGATTTGCCATTTTGGCGTGACCTTTTACCTGCCAGGTGATGTTACAAGTGACTGCGAGTGAGCAGTATAATGGCTAATTATAATTATAAAGACTTGTCTTTCTTAAAATATTTGTTGTAGGTGTAAATTTTATTCTGTGCAAACCTCGGCACGCCTCAAATATATATTTTCGATATTTATTGAACTCAATTTTGAAAAAAAAATTTTGCAAACATAAAAAATTCGACTATACCTCACTACCCATCAGCCATGTTATCGGTTTTGCTTAGACATTACAAAAGAAGTTTACATTTTCACGGTGCCTCGAATATTTACCCAAAAATGTTATCAGCTCTCGGACTTCTCCAGACAACAACTGTAAAGTTCAAAAATACCAGGCCGCTCACGTGATGTTCGCTTCAGTTGCCCATAACCAATAATTAGCGCGGAACAAAATCCCTGTATCTAAAGTTAAGGTTTATCACATTGGTCATGCCTCTTACATGCCTATTGTCGATTCATGGAAATAAATATGGGTCTATTAAAAATTGAAATTGTTGTTTAAATTAATAATTAATTGTCTGGGAAATTAATCCGCTAAGAATTATTTAAAAAATTCTCATTACAGTTTTATTTAATTTGTTAAGATGTTCCCCACTAAGCTGTGCTTTCTGTTAACGTGAATATTTCCTGTTCATCAGAAAACTAGCCCGAAAATGGAAACATGATGAAAAATGGTTAGATTCGAAAACTTTTAAACTCTTGAGCAGTAACATACAGCATGATCAAAACCTGTATCTCTTATGAAGACATCTGTCTGCGTGGGTCCCCTCTTAGAGAGGATATAATTTTGCCCGCTCTGTCTGTCTTAGACCTCTCACTTAGCCAAAAGCCTCATCCAAATGGAATAGACCTAATGTTAATTTATCTATTTAATAGTATCCTATAAAGACATTTATAATGGTTCGCAACTAGCTTGTAAGTTCTAGCCGTGGCAAGCGTCAGATTTCGAGAACTGAGCTAAAATTTCAAACTTATGGTATAGCCATACGGCACGGTTAAGAATCGTGTAACTGGTATCAGTACATAAATTTGTCGAAAAACCAAAAAGTTACACTTATTTCGGATAAAAAGACGAATGGAAAATGAAAATGGTCTCCCAACTTACAGACGGACCTATATGCCGCCATGTGCTCGATTTTAACAAAATGCGTTAATCTTGAATGCTAGACGGTAACTCGATAATTCGGAAAACTTCGGTGTACCCGATTATACCCGAAATGTTAGTGACTCTGCCCGCCATCAAACAGCGCTGCAAGTTAATAATTCCACTGACTATATTTTCGCTTAAACTGTTTAAAGGAAGTGAAATTTCAAATAAATTATTGAAATTAATTTTATTTGCACTCACATTGTTAGAAGAAAATGTAACTGCGAAGTGAGCTGAAAGGTAATTTATGTTTGTGGAAGCATCTGCACGAAAGTACGATGGAGACAAGTGATGCATAGATTGAAAAAAAAAAATTACAATACATCCTTTTAAATTAACAATTACTTTTGTATATTTACGACGAATAGAAGCAGAAAACGGGTAAGAAGAAAACCATTTAATGTTTACTCTTAAGGCTATTCTTTGCAGGAGTTACTAGAACCAGGTCACAATATAACATAAAAACTTTTTTGAAAGAAAAAACTGATATTTATTGAAAACTCAGAAAAAAGTTTAAACGAATCGTAAGTAAACGCAAAATGTATCAGTCAAACAAATAATTGTTACTCGTTTTTGAAATTATACTTTACTTACAATCTTTTCATAACAGTAAAAATTTCTGTTCTTTACAGCCGCAAACAGTTATTTAAAAATGTCCTAGTCAAATAAAGTTTACTGATACCAAGAAAAAGATCGTTATTGGTTTTTCAGACGCTTTTAGAACAAATTCTACTAGCACATAGGTCATGCATTGGAATTTAAACAGTACTTTGTAGCACGAAAAAATGTTTGAAATGTGTAAGTCTATTTTGTTTAAATAAGATACATCACCTAAAAATTAATTTTTATTTCGTTATATATTTCACAATATTGTATGGGCTAACGATTTAAAACTTTTAATTACCCATGCTCTGAGATTAATATCTTCCCTGATAAATACGGGAAGGATTTTTACAAATCACAAACTTTCCCTATTCTGAGTTTTATTTCTAGTTCTCCTTTCAAATTTTTCCTTAATCAAACAGGAAAATAAGCACCTTTCAATATATACTCTCTCGCGGTCACTACTAACCTCATTATCAGATAATTTACTTTCAGTACTAACGCGTAATTGTGTAGAAACGGTATCTAGAAATCAATCATATTATTCTCTGTTTGATTTTTGAACTTTTTTACATTTTCGCTAAACAGTGGTTAATGCAGTTGATAGTATGAACAGATCTTGAAAATTGTGATTATCTTCTTTCACGAATTTAGATTTTAAACGTGATACATTTGCACGCTTTACTGCAAATTTATTCTGAATCACAGGTAAAATTCACTTTCTAATGTGTTTAAAATGTTTCAATCGTTATCACATTGGCTTCTCTGCAAATGACACCTCATCTTCTTATAACACACGATTTATATAACATATTATAAATATAACGCCATAGGGTGTAACATGCGTAGTGTAATAGAACTTTACCAAGACACAGTTTATTTTGTCTAGACCTTTTCGAATAACATCAACTGATGGAAACTATTCAGAATGTGGAGAGCAGTTTCACATTGTAAGTATCATACCCCCCATCTGCGGTTAGTGAGAAAACGAAAGGGGGCAAATTGACTGCCAAGGCTCCTGTTCGAAGGGCCTATCTACAATAATCATGGACGTATCTCACTCAGTCATAGTTCGTTGACATCACCTCATGATGTTTCCCATAGGCTAGTAGAGGCAGGAAACTATGATCATTACTTATTTAATTTGTACCAAACATGGGCGCCGGGAGGGGGGTGCAAGGGGGTGCACTTGCACCCCCCTGACATCCCGGGTCGCCCGTAAATTTGGGCCGATAGGGGGTGGGGAGCACAAATTACGGCCCTGGTGCACCCCCCTGGATCCCGGGTGCACCCCCCTACATCCCGTATCCCGGGTGGGTCGCCGTGTGGGCAGCAGTAGAGCTAAAAAAAAAAAAAAAAAAAAAAAAGGTCGCCCGGAAATTTTTGGGCCGATAGGGGGGGGGGGGGGCACCAACGCACACCAACGCAGCCCTGGTGCACCCCCCTAGAAGCAATCCTGCCGGCGCCCATGGTACAAAATCCTCTCCAACGAAACAAATTATGAAAGGAATAATACAGGACAAACATTGGAATAGGATACTACGAGGCGTTACCCATAAATAACCGGAGTAGCATTGTCGAGGGCGAAACTTATGTAGTACGCGTTTCTGCCGCCAGTTGTTTGAAGCGCAACTCATTGTCAGTTCAGTGCCGCTTGTGTTGTCGACATGGCTAGTTCTGTTAATTTACAGTGATTGTTTTTGCCAACGCTGTTTTTTTATTGTTTCGTTTTTGATGATGGCAAGTTTAAGTGAACAATGTACCTCTGTGAAATTTTGTTATCTACTCGGTACAAATGCTACTGAAACTCTTTTAATGTTGAAAACAGCTTACAAAGATGACGCTATGTGAAAACCTCAAATGTACGAGCAGTTCACTCGGTTTAAAAATGGCAACATATCGATTGATAACAAACCGCGTTCTGGACGTCCATCAACTGCCCGAATCGACGAAAATGTTGAAAAAAGTCAAAAGCTTGTGCTCTCAGACCGTCGACAGACAATTTATCAACTGTGAAAGATCAGTGGGTAGTCTTGGAGCACGGTTCAGTGAATTTTAACCGAAGATTTGGGAATGAAAAGGATTGCCGCCAAGTTTGTTCCTCGTGCTCTGACTGACAATCAAAAAGAACATCGAGTTGAAACAAGTCGTGTTTTGAAGCAACGGCTTGAAATTGATTCAGATTTTCTGTAAAAGGTCATGATCATGGGCATGAGTCATGGTGCTATGGCTACGACCCAGAAACAAAACAACAGTCAAGCCAATGGAAGACGTCATTGTCACCCCGTCCAAAGAAAGTCATCAAGTCAAATCAAACATCAAACTAATGCTAGTTTGCTTTTTTGGTGCCAAGGGCGTAGTTCATTCAGAGTTTTTTCCCCACATCAGACCGTAAATCAAACCTTTTATTTGGAAGTTTTAAGAAGATTACGCAACAGCGTTTAATAAAAAAAGACTCGTTTGTGATACACAGGAGACTGGTTCTTTCACCACGACAATGCACCTTCACAAGCAACTATCTCTGTTAGGCTGTTTTCGGGGGGAAAAAAAATGCATGGTTCCGCTCCCCCACGCACCTTACAATCCTGACCTGTCTCCGTGCGACTTTTTCTTATTTCCACGCACGAAAAGGGTCAAGAAAGGACACCGATTTAACAACATTGAAGAGGTCAAGAAAAAAACGAGATCGGAGCTGTCAGCCATTTCTAAAGATAACTACAGAAAATGTTTCGAACAGTGAAAGCACCGGTGGGGCAAATGTATTAGGTGTAATGGAGAGTATTTTTTGAAGGGGATAAGGTTGTTTTGTAAAAAAAATGATAATATATAGCTTTTGGGGGGGGGGGGGATCCCCTTGTATACTGACTCCATACTAGCCCCTCGACATTCATACGTACGATGGTTTTTCCAAATCACTCCAGGCGAATGCCGGGATGCTTCCTACAAAATGCCATGGCCGAATTCCTTCCTCTTGCTTGTCCCCAGTCTCATCTCACCTCAAATGACCCCGGAGTTGACGAGTTGTAAAGCCGTAAGTAAAAAAAAAAAAAGTGTCGTGTGCTGCACCATCACACGACACAGCCAAACCTTTATCCGATGTACCACGTAGACCCCGTTACCTGTAAAAGCGATTCTCTATAGAAGACAGTGTTCTCCAAAAACAATTGCTCAGTGTTTTAGTGGCAATACCGTGCGAACCGATTAAATAATAATATGGCATCGCAGTTCAGTCATGATAAAATCGGATTAATATTTTTGTCTCTGTTTGATTTTTTGCTGAAACGATCTAGTTTGTTTTTATGTCTAAATGACGAAAGCAGTGGAATGTGACAAACCATTCTTTGCTGTGTCAAATAAAGTTTATAATTATTAATTCAAATATAAACCGTGACCTTTTTTGAACAAAGTAGAAGAGGCAATAAAAAAGCTACAAAGCGGGGAAAGAGTAGTCTCGATTGAACTCGAGCTGGTTTCACGCTTAGCATGAATAAAATCTTTTGAGCTCGAAGAACTCACAAGTATTAATAAACGTAGGTATTAAACACGGACAGGAACGATCACGCTATTCTGTAATTGTTTCAAAGGTCGTAGACTCGAATTTGCTTAAATACAAACTTGTATTTGACCCTTTAAGTTCACACGGCAAAATTTAAAAAAAAAAAATCTTGTTTGCTTTAAAAGTATCACGTTGTTTTTTATTGGAACTGAGAAAACACTTATAATGTACTCATTGGTCATTGTATATCCTTTTTATTCAACAGTTGAGCAACTCCGAAGAAAAGACCATCAACGAAAGTCGTCAGTAAAATATGTAAAAAAGCAAATAAATCGTAATGTATAAACTTTGGTCAAGCAACAACATTAGCGAAAGATTTAATTAAATTGAAATTTAGCCTAGGCCGGAATGACAATTGGTATTCGTGGTTACAGCAGTGACCATGAGTACTTTAAGTTTATCAAAGTTTGTTTATGTTGCTTTCATTAGCAACATGTTAATTTTTTTCAGCTGTAAGGTTTTTCGATATTTTTTTAACTATGAAATGCTATGAAAATCAAACTTAATGAATGCATTATGACGATTAATTTGGTAGCAGTTGCTTATCTATTGAATTGTCGAAATTCTTCTAATGATGTCTCTGGTGGTTGTTAATTTGCGAGCGAAGGCTGACACGTGAAACTGTTCTCCAATCAATAGCTATCGAGACGAATGAATGTGTGAGGGAGCTTAGGAAATTATAAAGCAGATTATTAATTGTTGACACTAACTGCTCTTTACAGAAATAAGTTGCTTACAATTTTGTTGTCCTGCCATTTAATTTACAGGTAAATAGGTATAACCTGAAGACCATGGTGGTGTTACAGCAGGGACATGGAGTGGTTACTATACTCACACGCAGTTCCTGGTGGCGATGTCTTTGTGGCAGACGCGGTGGCTGTGTAGGAAGATGAGGGCGTGCACCAGCTGGATGGCTATGTCGACGATGTCCTGCGTCAGCAGAGTGCACTGGTCCTCCGACCGCGTCCGGCAGTTCTGCAGGAACCTGCGAAGTGATACACGGTGGCTAATGTTACTTCTACACTTGCTTATGAACATCCTAAAATCACTCTGCTTTGTTACTGATACAACTGTTAAAACTCATGGGCTGTCAGTTGCAGCTGATAAAATATTATAGTTCAAATGAAATTATAAGATGCTGATGCTCTACATATGCATACAGCTGAATTTGTTGGTAGTGCACATTTCTAGGAACATCAACAAACAGAGTACTCTACTTAGTTCATTTCACTTGTGGTACTGTTCGACCTTAGTGGATTTAACAGTTTTGAATCATATATTTGAGGCAAATTTTATCTGGGAGAGAAACGGAAATCAGATCCCAGCCCGGGACTATAGGAGGAGACAAATGAAGATCACCGAGCAGAATGCATTTACTATTTTCAGCCACGGAATCTCTGTTTGATGATAACCTTGTATACTGATTAAGTAATAAATTTAAAAAAATTGACTTCTGTCAGTTCATTCTTTTTAATTTTATACATTTTTATTCACATTAAAACAATATCTCTTAGACAGAAAATCACCTCGTATGTTCCGCCGGATCATTTATTCCATTTGCGACGTTTCGACAACAGCCTGTGTTGTCTTCATCAGGTGAAAAGTTCGAAGTCGCATTGTAAACTTCGACCTTTCCGCCTGATAAAGACAACGGAGGCTGTTGTCGAAACGTCGCACATGGAAGAACTGATCCGGCAGAACACCCAAGAAGAATTTTTGTCTTCTGTACCTCGGGAAAGACTCAATTCTCAATATCCATTAGATTTATCAAATGTTAAGTGTTCCTGTATACTAAAAAGTTCACGTCTAGCTTTAACATCTGTATCAATGTGAGAGTCTCAGATCTTCTTAGTCCGCTACGTTTCTGATTCGCATGTCATATAACATACTGGGGACAAGTGTAGATCTACAGAAAACGTTTGTCTTGTTACTGGGTTCTTAGTTTGCTATTCAAAGTGAAGATTAGGCACCAAACTGAAAATTTATCTATCATAGTCTGTCAAGGAGAAGCCGCATACCTGCCAGTCAGTGAAAGATTTCAGCCATTCCTAAGTTTTTTATCTTTTTTTTTTTTATTGCACGATTATTAAATATGGTACTTCTCAGTCAGTTAGTCATGATCGAGATCATTTTGTACCAATTTTTGTTTGTTATAAGATCAAATATCACTCTGCCCTTGCATACTGCGGCCTACTTATGATCAAGTGTTTCGCTTATACCTCTTGAGGTTTCCCATGGTGCAGTGCGGGTAGACGAGGAGGGGTGCCTGCCCGTGGTCGGTGTTGGCGGCCAGCAGTGGCAGCAGGTTCTGGTGGTTCAGCCCGTGTAGCATGGAGCCCTCCGCCAGCAGCAACGACACCTGCAGCCGCGACGCCTGGTCTGGAAAGCGCAACAGCTCCACTTAAGACTACCGAAACCTAAACTAAAACAACTTCTATTCATATTCATCAAATTAAAATTTTCAAAGGATTGATAAAAATGATTTTGCTACCATAAGTTTATCCCACGTTGCAGTCTTTCTAATCATGTAATGATATTATTAGTAAATGACCAAAATTATAGTAATCGGTTAGTCTGATGCAGCCTACGTGAAATTAGTTTACCACAGATGTTTGACTAATTTTCTTTAAGTACAGTGCTAGATATCAATAGCCAGTCGTTCATAGAAGAAGAAAATTCGCAAATCAGATGCAAAACAACAGAGACAAAATCAACTGGTCATTATGAGAGAGTCGAAGAAGTAAAGCTCCAGAATAAAGTACTGTATAACTTCCCAAAAGAGGATGTTAGGTTGGTACACGTGCGTCAAGATGATTTCCAACTTCTTCAGAACCTGCAAATCTGCAGTGGAACTACTTCTAAGTATAACTCTGCCTCCATATAGTAATTTAAATGTGGAAGTGCAGTAAAAAGCATTATACCACAATAACTACTATGTCTTGAAAACTGTGTTTTTATACATCAGAACTGCAATACCATTTTAGAGAAGTAAGCCGCAAAGTAGGGCATCACGAAGCTGACGGGACACGACACTTGCGGAACGTACCGGAGACGGTCTTGACGGTGACGGGCTGGCCCCTGAAGACGCCCCTGTAGACGCGGCCGAAGGTGCCCTCGTGCAGCAGGTCGTGGACGGCGATGGAGGACCGCTCGGCTGCCACCGCCCGCAGGCGGCCCGTGGGGTCCGTCAGGCGGGGGTCGTGCAGAGAGTGCTGCGCACAAGTCACACTTCATCTTACCAACACTGTACTCGCATCACTCAGTTCTCGTCATCCCTAAAAGATATATATTAAACACCCCCCCAAAAAAAGCCTTCCGTACCCTGTTTTCTGCTTTCAACCTAATTGTACATAAACACACTGTGTCTTTCGTTCCAACACATATTGTAACAATGAATGCCAGTTCACACTAGATATCAAATCAAGTTAGGACATATATTAAAATCGCCCTACACATAATACAATCAAAACATTCTCACTGCCCGGTCAGGTCAGGTCAGGGCTAGGCAGGTCTACTACAAGATCGCGCCGAGACCGATCAAAAACCGTTGAGCCCTGAGCTGAGCTGACCGCTAGTTATTAACATGCAACAGTCAAGTCACATCAACGTGGTCGACAAACGTCTCGAATCTTGTTTGGGGTTTCAGTGAATTGCACTATATTACTCTTAAAAATATTTAGATTAATCTAATAAAAATTCACTATGGACATATGAGGTAAAGTAAAAAGGTTCACGGAATAGGTTAATAAAAACTTATTTTCCTTCAAAATTCTCTAATCCTGCTTCTACACACTTATTCCACCGTTCATACAATTGTTGGAAACACTACTGAAAGCCGTTTTTCGAAAGTTCTTTCAGCCGCATCGTCGCATTTTCAATCACTTCTGACGAGTCAGCAAAACATAGTCCCTTTAATGTCATTTCCAGCCGTGGAAGCAAGTAAACATCCGATGGTGCAAGATCGGGAGAATAAGGAGGATGTTCCAGACTGGTAAGATGTTTTTGGCAAGGCATTGTTTCACCATTACGGATCGATGCAACGGAACATTGTCATGCAACAAAACCTAATCATTCCCTGCCCATTGTTCAGGTCGTTTTCGTCGAACTGTGTCTCGTAACCGTTTTAAGATCTCTGTGTACAGTTGTATAGTATTTCGAGGCAAACAGAATTGCAGCAAAATGTATATTATTTTATATGATTTACGTATTAAATATTGAGAATTCGTTTCATTATTCTCTCTTGTTTGATAGAATCAAAAATAATGTGAACCTAAAAACTGAAAGGTTAAAAAAAATTTATAGGGGTATAATTCTTAAAAAGAATGACTTGATCTAACCTGACCTGACCACAAGTGTTGATACTAGTGGCGAAATCCTCGATCATGAGCTGATCTGACATGACCGTACCGTAACCTCTATTGCGAATCAGCCTTGAAAATGATTGATAATGATTCGCAACCCGATATCACTGTTCTAACGTCAGTACCCTTCTACTTAATAGCAATGATCTGTTTATTGCACTTCATTCCAGTAATACTCATTTATATTATTAAAGTTTCCATTTGGTCAGGTAATTTCGATGGAGTTACAAGCTTCTGTCATATGTTCCAAGTTCCAGTAAAATTCGAATAATGTGGAGTATTATCATTATGACCGCGCATAACGTTTCTGTGATCGCACTGAGGGCTGAGGTTTACTGAGTCACTGGCTACACTGCGTGGACGTCTGATAACCGTCAGCTGCGACGTAATAGTTTTTGTTCTGCGCAGTGTCAGCCGCACGCTGTAGGAACACAAGAGGTGGCTTCCGGGTCCACATTCGCATACCATTTATGTATAAATTTATTCGTAAATTGTTCACAAATTTCCTGGGAAACCGTCTCTTTTATTGAGTCAAAACTCCATTTCCATTACAAAAAATTGAATGATCCTTTTGTATCGAACATTATGTCATAGCTGGGGTGCTGATTTTTAAACGTCTTAACACAATGATAACGAAACACAAAACTCTGTGTACTTTGTAACATTATCACTAACACCCAATCATTTTTATTAATATTGAATTATATAGCATTTATTAAATACAGGGTGTTACAAAAAGATACGGCCAAACTTTCAGGAAACATTCCTCACACACAAACAAAGAAAATATGTTATGTGGACATGTGTCCGGAAACGCTTACTTTCCATGTTAGAGCTCATTTTAATTTCGTTAGTATGTACTGTACTGTACGGACCAATTCCATGGCCCCCACGCTCTCCTGACCTCAACCCTCTTGACTTCCATTTATGGGGGCATTTGAAATCCCTTGTCTAGGCAACCCCCGTACCAAATGTAAAGACTCTTTCTCCAGAGCTGCATCAGCGTATCAGGGATTCCATGCGACGGAGGGTGGATACATGTATCCTCGCTAACGGAGGACATTTTGAACATTTCCTGTAACAAAGTGTTTGAAGTCACGCTGGTACGTTCTGTTGCTGTGTGTTTCCATTCCATGTTTAATGTGATTTGAAGAGAGGTAATAAAATGAGCTCTAACATGGAAAGTAAGCGTTTCCGGACATATGTCCACATAACATATTTCCTTTGTTTGTGTGTGAGGAATGTTTCCTGAAAGTTTGGCCGTACCTTTTTTTAACACCCTGTATAAGTAACCTGAATATCTATACTAATGTTTGTAGCTTGGTTTGTAATAGTGTTGTGTTTCCAAAGTCTGTAGTTTGTTTATTAACCGGAGTAGCAGAGTGTTGATATCTAAGTTGTTCAAAAAATGTTTGACACTGGCCAGCACAGCTGTGCGCCAGCGATTGCTGATCTGGCGCCTGCATTGTAGCATTGCAAGGCGCGGGGCAGTGTGTGTGTCGTGCCGCTTGGAGAAGGTTGTATGCCGCGAGCAAAGTCCTTTTGTACAGTAGTTAAAATAGGGGTGTAAAATGTATAAGAAACTAGCATAAGTCTTAAAAGTTGTGTCTATGAATGATATTAATTAAAATCAACAATATCTCGACCAGAACAGTGTGTTTTTCATTTCCAGACTATGTGAAAATACCTCTCAATTTGTTTATCCTAGCTAACAGTTTGCATGTGTTGAAAGAGCAGAATATGCGCCGATCTCCTCTAAATAAAACGCCATCATCGAAAAGACAAGATACCATACAACCATCCCAAGGATACCTGTCTCCATGACGTCACAAGTGAAGGTCGAACTTATTTATAAATGTAAATGAGTGAGTGTTCTTGAGTCCTCTGATAAAAGTCACAGTACGATGAATAAAATGTCAGCCTTATATAAATTGTTGGACTTGAGAATAAATAGAACACTGACAACCACTGGTAACTCCCGCACATAATTTAATATGTAATTGTAAGAGAATGCCTTAATCCTTATACTTGCAATATACTCTATGGGTCGTGTTATTTGTTTTATCCAGTTGTAGTCTGCTTGTCGTACCTGTGAGAGCTGCGAGAGCCTGGAGGAGGCGTAGTAGGTGGGGCAGACGGAGGCGGGCTTGGCGTACAGGTGGTCGTCGTCGGAGGCGGACAGGAAGGTGGTGGCGTACGGACAGGGCGGCGGCGCCCCGCCGCGGCCCGCCTGCGGCCCCGCCGCCATCTTGGTGAAGCTGGCGATGGTGGCGTAGCTGCCGCTGCCGCTGGCGATGCTGCCCGCCCTGCCCAGCGCCTCCAGCCGGATGAACACGTTCGGACTGCTGCCGTACGCGGCGCTCGTGTACGTTGTGCTGCGGGACAGTATCACGCACCTTCATACACTGCTAACCAGCGGCGGGTCTCCCTAGGGCAGTAGTTCCAAAACGGAGGCGTTTTCTGGCACAAGGCAAATTTCACGGACCTTGAGGACCAACCGGCACCTTCTCCTTTCTAGTATTACATCAGATTCTAAGGGCAGCATTAACGAAAATTTTAATTGCATTCCCATGATCATATGTGAGGAAAGAGGATTTAGCGTTGGATGAAATTTATTAACTAAGATGAAAAACAAATTGTTAGTATTATTGCTTGGTGATTTAACATTGCTGAAGACAAATAAGACATATAGAAAAATTAGTATCATTACACCCAGTTCAGACCCATAATTAGTTATATTTTTATAATATATGTTTGTCAATCAGACTGTAAACAATGCACCCATAGTGTTAATATCTTTTACTAATTTAGAAATCTGTCATTGTTTATCTATATATGAGATATAACACTATTTTTAAAAGTGGATTACGAGAGAAGAATCTTGGAGCACTATTTTCTACATTATTTATTACAATGAGACGAGTCTCTGTTTTTTTTCTGAATAGGTTGCGATGAGTATTTTTTGGATAAGATGGCGGCAGGTTGGGGTATCACTTGATGCACAGCTCTTTGCGAGGCGACATTTCGAGTCGTTCACAATACAGCAGTTTCTTCATTGATAATCTTATTAGGAAAAGTGTTGTTCACTTTCGTTTTAGAACGTTATTTCAACTGTTGGTTCAGGCTTTCTCGGGTAAGGAATGTATGAGCTGATGTGCTCCCACTTAACAGCCATTTTGATCAGTACTTCTCTCAGTGGGACTGCCTTACTTACAGGAAAAAAATGAAGAAGATAAACGCAGCCGAAGTGAAAATAATTCATGTTCTGTAAGGACTCTGTCACAAAATTGCGTCTACATAAGAAACTGGAAAGCAAGACAAGAAACATTCTTGGTTTTAACCACTGTGGTCTCTTTGGTAAATAGCTTATAATATTTTTTAAAAAAAAACAAAGAGGATGCACCCGATTGTTGTAACAGCTGTATCTTCCCTAAACTGTCGTTTCTCAAATGTACATAACCATCAATACTTTAAAGATAGATCTGTTTAATAGAATCTTTCTTGACGCAAATCTGATATGAAACTTTTCCTAATAAAATTATGACTTAATCGAGAAAACCGTTCTCTAGACTTTGTGAATCAACCGTCAGCATACATCTATTCCAATGCAGAGATAATTCTTGATTGTCTATGTACATGTTCTTTCCTCCAAAATATTTTCACTTTTAAGCTATTTCTTCTTTAGATCTGATAATTTGAACAACATAAGCAGTTTTTAAATAGAAAAATTCAGTCTATTTTTAACCGAATCAAAAAATAGGAGGGTGCTCAATTCGTCTGTATATATATATATATATATATATATATATATATATATATATATATATATATATATATATATATATATATATATATATTTGATGTATGTATTACGAAAACTGTACTCCGGCAAAACAGATATTCTGTAAACTGAAAAAAAGGCCTTAGTAATTGCATTACAATGTGTTAATGATTAAGCTAAAAAAAGATTATTATTAATATATTTTGACAGCGAAATATGAATTACCGCCACAGTTTAGTGATACAGAAACACTGTCTTCTTAAAATAATTGTAAATCTATAACTGATATAAAAGCTATCCAATTATCAACCAATTACACTTATAGATGCTTATGCGCGGCAACTGAACCCGTTGTCAGTTTAGAGATCTTCATTTGTGACTTATTTAAATTGAATAGGTTTTACCAATGTTCGCTATGCTGACTGGAATAAATGAGTGGATCGTCCCTTACCCTATCGGAGTTGCGCTTCATATAAATTGTCGCACAAAAGCAGGTGACAGATCATCAAGTCCAGATGCAGCCCAAAGAGAGTGCAGAGTTCAACAGTTGTGAGCGTACTTGGCTAATACGACGTGTATGACTTCTGGCTTGTCAACAGACCGAAACTTCGAGCGAGAAGCCCTCACACACTAGCCTAGGGAACGGTCACAACTTCCTCTGTTAGTCTCCGTGCATCGAGAGCACGAAGCAAACTCAACCAGTAATCGGCTGGAGGTCTAATTGCTAATAAGTAAATTATTACCTATAAACTAAAATTAATATTTTCCTTTTCCTATAATTCAATAAAATGTGCTTATCCGTTTATTTACATATTGTCCAGTCTTAATAATAAATCCAATCCTATGTGCCACACTTAATAGTTTAAATCGCATATACCTCGTGGGACATTCCTACCCCCAACTTCTATTGACACTGACCTAATCTATTTCAGCGGAGTTTGTCTGATTCATGGAAGGGAAAACACGGTGTGTTCCACTAACTGAAACAGTGTGAAGCTTTCTGTCAAAAAAAAAAAAAAGTAGATGGAGGGAATTTTCAGTTTTAAAAGAACTGGACCGAGGGTTATTACATTACATTGAAAAGTTTCCCCTGTATGTTTGATGGGCGAAGAATCAATATCTGATACCTGAGAATGCAACTCGTGACACCACGCGATTGAAAAAATATGCAGGTTACCATTAAATTAATGGACATCAGAGAGAGAGAAAAAAAATGTAATAGAAAAATTGAGTTAGAACTTGGATATCTAGCAAAAAATATTCAGTATGTAATGACCACAGCACAAAAAAATTGACAAAACACGCTTTGTGGCAAGGGGAATAATCATTAAGGGTTCCAAATTATTTGGTAAAGAATAATTTATCAAAGAATGAGGTTATTAAGTCATGCCAAATTAAGAAGTAATAGGTAAATATATTTTCGGAAGTCATGGTGGTAAATGGAAACACAGTTAAACAAATACAAAATGTCGAGTGGGAGTGTTTTTCAGGGTGCTTACTTTGTTTTTGTAATAATTTCAAATAATCTGACCAATTAACAGTCAAATTAGCAATATGGAAGTGTTGGTTAAATAGTACTGTTGTGTAATCAGAAAATTGTATGGTTTACGATCATTATTTCATAAATGATTAACTGTTGATGAGACAGAAGACAAGGTAAATTGCAAAGTACAGTGAATTGTAAATTTGCTAGTTAAGAAGGCGATAAATGTTTGAAAGCAAACAAGAAGGTGTAACTGAGAAGACGTTCGGAGCGGTATAAAAACCGCCAACGTTTTGTTAAGTGGGTGATAGCGTGGACACGTTCCCAGGAGTGAGCGCGCCAAGTCAGCACAATAGCGTCCGGCCGTCCCTCCCGATAATCGCCTGCTTGTTTTACGGCGTCGTAAACACCACCCTGCACAGCGGCTGCCAGCACAGCACGACCGCTAACACCTGCTCCGCAACCTCATACCCGTCCCGTAGCAAACAGACTTTACGGCTCTACGGCCTTACTTCTCGCTCTCTTATTTTCGCTCAATTCTTTCACTTGTAACGTAAAATTTCCATTTGTATCTGACATCAAATCCCACTAACACCAGATGCCAGAAACGCTTACAATTCCCCTTCAATCAGTAAAACATTTGCTACAAAACATTCAGCTAATAATTTGAAGCTGGGACTTAACCGATTTATGTGAAGCACATTAAAAATTTGCTCTGTTTTATGTTTCCACCATTCTGTTTATTTTATTGTTGTTTTAGATTGCCTCTAGTCTATATCACATAATGACTTGGGCTACAACTGATTTTTATTCTTAGAAATTACAATAATCTGATGTGAAAGCTGCTGAGATACTTACCTGTAGTAAGAATCTTTCAAGGACTAGACCAATAACCGCAGTGACAAAACTCCTCACAAATAAAACGAATGTGTTATGGCGTTTTGACAGAGAAATTATGATCTGTATATTTACAGCCGACCGAAAACGGCCAGCACACAAAATAAACCATCACTAGTTCGCAATTGTAGACGCACAGAAAGAAACAAAAGACATAAAACTTGATTTCACTTCTTCTCCAAAATGAGTAACGAATTTGTTATGGTCTTCTTAGCTTTATATAATACCTGTAATTTTCTGCCGCAAGTTTGTTCACCGAACTCCGTAATCCTATACTTGGCAAATGTGAGTAATAACTCTCAAATGATACCTTTACATTCCCTGGCATTGAATAGGGTTCTGTATTGTCGGTATGTTGAAACATTGCTTGCCACATCTAATTACAGGTGGCTTACGCAAATCGTTTTAAACATAAAGCTGAGCGTGTTGTGCTTAGAATGTTTTTCAGAAGTAAATCAGAGAGAAAAATGTTATGAATAGGTTATGGTATGTCTTTCATATCGCAAATATATTCTTACGCAGCAGGTCACCACCCTTTAGAATACTGCTTCAATATAATTCTCCTTATGAATATTGCTGTACCATTCAGAGTAATTATGGAAACATTATTTCAATCTAAATTTTCCCAAATTTACAGCATTATCATTGTCAAATTCTTACATCTTGTGTCGGATTTCAATCTCAGCAGTGCAATAGTGTTACCAACACGAGCATCCCGAATAACGATAGATTTTCAACATAGTCGATTCCAAATTTTTCATGGAGCCATATTTCACTATATAATGTCTGCAGGGAAATACAGCGACAGAGGAAGCAATAACAGTCGCGCCACTAGGGCCCAAGAGCCAATCTAACAACGCACCGGTATTTTGCAGCTTGGGGAAAGATAAACGGGTTATCGGTTCTTTTGTATCCGGTAGAAAATAGAATGTACGGGCCTTTGTTATCAACTGATTGAGTTCCTGGAAACTCTTCGGGGAGTAGGGAGTGTGAGCTATATTAAAGTCGGGAGTCGGTATTGTGCATCAACCTTCTGATTTGCAGCATTTCAAGCTACTTCCCAAATAAAGCAAAATTATCAGATCACTATTACTTTCGGAAATTAAGTAATGTTTCCTACTAAAATTTTATTCCCATACAATGCAGAGACGTTGGTTATTTTATTGCTACTATAGAAGTTAATGCGTTATTGAATTATTCTAGTGAAACAACGTGGAAGTTACACTGACACTCACATATGCAAATACAATACTGGTATGCCCATACAGTTATTTGTTGTCAATGCCTGAACTGTCTTCTGTCAGCAACGTGGTCAACATGATTCCGACAGTATCTAATCTAATACAAAATTAAATTAGTGTTAAGGCTGGTGAAGCCGTTTTAGGTCCATCCCATCTTTTTCACCACATTTTGTGACTATAGGAGGTATACTAAGTATTTTTCTTTTAATGGCTTTTAGCTACTAAGCAATACAGCCATCTTCAGTAATGCAGTTTTCTCAGGGTGCATGTGAGCTGTCTGATGGCTCGGTGGTTAAGGTCAAAGCCCTCTCTCGGAGGGTATTTTCAAAGGCCCTAAACCCAACCGTCACCTCTGGCACAGCTCGCTGTGAAATGTGTAGTACCCCAGAACGCTTCCGTGTTTGAAAATCCACGTTAAACTCTAGACCAGGGGTGGCCAAGCTCCTTGATAGTCCGAGCCATTTTTCCAATTTTATAATTTTTCGCGAGCCGCAATTAAATACGAATTTAAAAGGTATGCAAAAAAGGTATTCATTTTTTTTTCAGAAATTATATTTATTGAAAACATTTGAATTAAAGTACAAAATATGTGTATTGAATTTAAATATTAAAAATTAAACACATTTATTTTACTTCTCTTGATAATTCTTTAAAATTTGATGAATAATTGGTGACAGCACTTCTCAGTAATTATTTGAGATGCTGTTAGTTAATACTGATCGGTGTTTGGATTTCACGAATTTTTAAGTGGAATAAAATGATTCACATAAGTACGTTGTTCCATATATTGAATAATTCGACAAGCAGCCTTTTTTAATTCAGGATACTTCGATTCTAGTACAAATTTCCAAAATTCAGCAATCGGCGTTGACTTATATTTTAATTGTAGAGCTTGATCTTCTTGCATCTCTATTAATTCTAATTCTCCAGATGCTTTTTGGATCACCATTATATTGGAAATGGAAAACCTTGAATTATGTTAATTTCAAATGGATTTAGAAAAAAATCAAGAGACGATTTTTAAAAAATTGGAATTCCGTCAATATTCTTTTTAGGTTTTTTATATACTCGAGTTTTTCTTTTTCAATATTGGGAGAATTTTTTTTTAATTCGAGGAAAATGACAAAATGTTTCATATTTGTTATCAGTAATTTAAAAGACATTTTGAAACATATACGGAACGATAATAATATTTTAAAATATAATAACACAAAAATGAAAAGGGAACTCAGGCACATTTATCGAGAGCCACAAATAATCCTTCAAAGAGCCGCATGCGGCTCGCGAGCCACAGGTTGGCCACCACTGCTCTAGACCCTCTGTATCAGGTAGGATTTCCGGGTTAGGTTAAGGTGGCTACGAATGGAGCGTAATGCGCAGCCAATAGGAATCCTGTCACCAGATCATTACGAGCACACGGAATTATTATTACTGCAACGTGTATGTGTCTGTATATCGACCATATATCGATTCAAGAAGGTACAGACAATACAGGACTGACACAACGGTTAATTTGCATCAGCCATGTTCAAGGCAGGACTCGAACCGGCAATCTATGAAATATCATATCAACGTGTTTGTCCCTACACTGTCAAAACCGTCAGGCATGAGTATTTTTATTTAAATTTGAGATAAATATTGCTCTCTAAATGGAAGAAAGCAGTATAGAAATCCTTGATGACCAGTGTTCTATTCTGACCAGTGTTCGTTAAATCCTTTCTGGCGCTTAGTTCTTTTAATGTAAGTAGTTACTTTTAATGTGATACATACGAAATTTCCTTGTTTTATATTGTGGGATCTCAGTTTCTCATTTTTTTTTTTTTTTTTTTTTTTTTTTAAATGTTCGTTCAGAAAACGGATAAGATATTCAAAATTTCTATTAATTTTCTTTGCGTAGTGTAGGTTACGTTTAGATTGTAGGTGAAATTTAGTTATAACTCAGCATTGGAATGACAGACAGCATGTCAAATTCTTAAGGCAGCTGAAAACGTACACAAAAGTCAATGTTATTTCGATAATGCAAAATTTCATCCAAACCAAAAAAAATATTGTGCCGTCGGTATAAAGGCAGTAACATTGAAATGGTACAAATGTTGAAGAAATATACGCTATTCGAATGAAGTGGAAGCAAAACGTTGATGACATACAGTTTCGAACATTTATAATCGCCTTCTATTTTCAGATACCTGAATGGAAAGTAATTTGTCTACATTACTACCACTGGCTGTTGTTGTACAGATATGTTCTCAGCGATTGAACACAACGTGCCTCATCTTACATCGTCATTTTTTTATTTATTTTATTTTTACATTTTTTGTTTAGAAATGGTTACCTAATTTCTCATTATTTCCTGTAAGCAGTAAATGGGACACACAGAGTCGGAGAGTGGCGAGTTAGGTGGTGTGAACTTACTGCAGAGATTGCTGCGTGCGCATCTTCTTGCTCTTGACGTAGGCTACGGACGTGATGGCGATGACGACGAATATCATGGAGCACGCGCAGGCGATCGCCACGTAGAAGGTGCCACTCGACGTCATCAGAGAGGCCGGGTCCAGGCGGATAGAGTCGTTCCGTGGTGATGCCTCCTCTGCAAAACAGTAGTACACAAGCCAACCGACTGCAGTGATAAAGCGTAAAAAAGTCAGATGGGGCGTGTTAGTTACATACATGATGATTTAAAAACAAAGGCGTGAATATTGTTTCAAAAGTATTTTACTAGTTGCATAGCCAGTGAATATATATTGCTTTGCAGGATGTAAACCAGAGAAACAATTTTCCTACTATAAATTTAAGAAATGAAATGTGGCATACAGCCAATAGAGTAAAACTGTATTCAAAGCTTAGAGTTTTATTACTTGCTTCAACTTTAAAAAACGATTGGGAACGTAGTCGGTTGAATATCGACATTGCTTATATTTATAGTTAAGACTATTGTACATGAAACTGAAATGGATATTCCAAGCGCGACTTTAATTGTATTGTTTCCATATTTATTAAGTTAATAATCGGTGACCATAATCTGTTGACTTTCTCAGCCATACCACTACTTCAATCAACCAATAATTGAATAATAGAAAACTGTAATTTTATGCAAATTGCGTTTACCTTACTTTGCGAACTTTTCCTAAACTGCTCTCTAAATGCAGTAAGCCATGCAAAATTTGAGTGTACACGTTTATATACGCATCAGATACTCTAAAACGATGGGAAATTTCAGCGAACTCTGTTAATTTGCTGATGTAATTTATATGATTTCACTCTTTTAAGGAAATAAGTATTAAAACTGCTTATAAATGCCATAAAGGTGACATGATTCGACTTGAAGGGGCTGCAGCAAACGACACTGATGCTGTAGCAGCGTGGTCGTAAGTACCAGGAGGAGATAACTGCTACCACACAAGGGACCTGGGGAAGGCCGCCCTTCTACATCAAACAAAGTAAACCCTCATAAATTCTAGTTCATTTTATTCTGCTATCAATAATTTCACAAGTACATTTTCACTCACTGAATAAACTATTTTGTTCTTAACAAGATTTTTAGTAGCTCCACCAGTACGTACTTAAGTATGAATGTAATTAAATCTTTCAATTCAATTTTCACCCATTTATAGATACCCAAATTATTTCAAATTTAGCACACGTGTGAAGAATTGATGAAAATACAATAACTTCATAACTTTATCCTAGTATTATTATCTTTTTGACGAAAAAAATCTAAACAGTAAGTAGTTGTCTGTATGTAATGAAATCACCCGGAAACCATAGTCGAGAGGTTGCAAACACACAGGCGTCCACGCAGCACGGTTTTCAGGAAACATTAAATTCAAAATAGGTCTCTATATTAAACAAAGTCTGTTTAGCTTTTGATAAATTAGTCTATATGCTGCCAGACAGTCTCACGCAACTGTCAGTAGCGTGTAAGTAAATGGATGATCTCCAAATAGAAGAACTTGATTGCTCCACGCAAACTGAGTTCCATGTAATGTTGAGACGTTAAATGAAATGAATAGCAACAATAATAAAGTTCATTGTCACAATTTAAATGCAATGAGACCATTGATACAGTGGCGAATATGGAATATATTTTCGGGGGGGGGGGGCAAGATTAATGTAAGGTTAGGTTAAGTAATTTTAAGTAGACACCCCATGATACATTATATCAGTTTTGCTGCTCATATTCAGATGGTAATTTGCGCTGAATGCCCCTTTTACTTTACCGAGATCACGTTTCTTTATTGCTCACATTAAATCGTAAAAAATATATCTATTTTTAAACAAACCAAATGATAAAAAGATCTCAGTTACTATTATTTCAAACATTGGTCAAGACTTTGATAATGTCTCATCTGTACACACTTATACGAACTAAAAGAGTCAAATACGCGATTTTGATTATCGTGTTTGGAGGGGTTCTAATGTTTTGTTTTGTCATGGATGTATAAATTGCCAAGACCCCTATTTTTTTCTTTTATCAACTATAATTCAATGTACTGTTTTGAGTATCGTTTTGGAGAGGCCTTAAAAGAAGGTTTAATAAATGCGATGTCAATGAAAATGCAACGAAATTTGTTTTATTAATCGTTTATCCAACTGACAAAAAGAATAGAATAAAAGAACAAAAAAACTAACATAAAGGAACTGCATTTTTTATATATATCAATGATTGACAAACAAAGTCTAGGTTTCTTGGTACACTTGCAAACTTATCAAGAACTTCATCGTCACTAACTATATTGTCTCTGTAGATAGAAAGTAAATCTAGTCCGTTAAGCCTACTTTCAGATGTGGTGTTCCTTAGGTAAGTCTTCTCAGGCTGGAGGAAGTTCTCTCTACGCTAGCGACAGAAATAGGAAGAACTGCGAGTACTTTCAGTCTTGTCACATGTTTATAGAAAACTTATAGATGTTTTTGGAAAATTTGAAGGATTTTACTGAATCCACTTTTCTTTCCATAACATAAACTCATTTTGCACAATCTCTTTATGTGACAAATCCTCTGCATAGAAACTAAAAACAGCCTCCAATGAACGGAAATCTGTTGTGATACACAATTGTGGAAGGATGTTTGTAAGGATGCAATGCGATTCAAAGCGTTCTTTCAGTGAGTCACAAAAATCGTCCAGGTATGGCACATAAACAGCTCGTCGATAGAATTCTTCTTCTACTGTTTGAAGGCGGCAAATTCTTGGAATCTCTTCCTTAATGTCAAGTTTAGCAGCGAATGACTTTATTTCATTATACAAGGCTTTAAATGAGTTATCAGCATTTGCCCTCTCCTTCGACAGAAGGTATAAAACTCTCGTAACGTTAATCAAGGCCTGTGGAAGATCTATATTTTTGTTTTGAAGCTGCTCAGATAAGTTATGCGTGGTTGATAGCATCCGGCTCAAAACAAAAAGATTAACAAGAAATGCAAATTGACTAAAAGCACTGCTTAGAGTATGAGCCTTAGATGCTGAGTCACTGAATTCCTCTTCTATTTTGCAAGGGGAGAAAGATAGGCTTCAAAATGTCTTTAAATAAAATTACTGAGTCGTGCCTTTCTTCCCATCTTAATTCGCACAGTGAAATAAGTATCTTTTTCTTTTGTTCTGGACAACATTCAGAAATCATTGATTTCAATATTTCTGTTCTTTTTGCTGACATATGAAAGCTTGTACTTCTCTGAATTGCCACACGAGTATAAACTATACATTTATGGCTGTCCAAGTGCAACACGTCATACAGATATACTTAACCATTAGCATATTGACGATTCGAACTAAGATTTTACTCATCCATAAAGCGTCCAGCGCGCATATCATACTCACAACATGTCATAGCGTGACGGTGACGGCACGCCATAGGATGTCGGTGACGGGAAGTTGCGAACTCATATATTTATCCCCGTCCAAACATCGCCTCACGCGCCTATAGAAGTTTTCACTTCAAAAATCGTAGGTTTTCTCTCTGCTTACTTTTAACAATGACTCTGTTTTAATGAAAAGCCAGCGATAAAAAATTTAAGGCAATTGATATCTAGTACTCCACATTTCTCTTTACATTAACGTTAATTTTTTTGTCTATGACTTTATTCTTTTACTAGACGACCCGTGCGAAAATTTCGCGAATAAAATGCGATGAATAGTGAGGTTGAATATAATGTCACCAAGTTCAGTCATTACTCTTCATACTCCTACTTCATTTATCGATTTTGGTTAGAAACCCAGGGAGATAAATGGCTCGAAACACAAAAAACGTATTTTAGAAATATTGACATTTTTGCGCTTTATGGGCCGAATTACGAAAAATTCCTTTCTTAGAATATAATGTTACCATGGCGGAAACCTTAGTCTTTAATACGATATGTCATTTATCTATATCGATTAGATATCAAATTAAATATAAGGCTTGTGACACAAAAATACGTTGTAGAACAATTTATACTTTTTCCCTTTAATAGTTGAATTCCAAACACTTCTTTCTTAAAATATGATGTCAGCAAAGCTGAGACATTATTCCTCACAATCATACTTGATTTATCGATTTTGGATAGATATCCAGGGAGATAAGTGGCTCTAGACACAAAAAACGCATTTTAGAAAAATTGACTTTTTTGCCTTTTATGGGTCGAATTACGAAAAATTCCTTTCTTAAAATATAATGTTACCACGGCGGAGACCTTATTCATTAATATGATACCTCATTTATCTATATCGGTTAGATATCAAGGGAGATAAATCGCCCGTGACACAAAAATCGGTAATAGAAAAATTTATACTTTTTTCCTTTAAGGGTTGAATTCCAAAAACATTCTTTCTTAAAATATGATGTCACAAAGCTGAGACATTACTCCTCATAATCCTACCTCATTTATAGATTTTGGTTAGATATACAGGGAGATAAATGGCTTGAGATACAAAAAACGCATTTTAGAAAAAGTAACGTTTTTGCCCTATACGGGTCGAATTACGAAAAATTCCTTTCTTAAAATATAATGTTACCATGGCGGAGACCTTATTCTTTAATATCATACCTCATTTATCTATATCGGTTAGATATTAAGGGAGATAAATCGCTCGTGACACAAAAACGCATTGCAAAAATATTGATACTTTTGCCCTTTAAGGGTTGAATTCCGAAAACTTTCTGGCTTAATATATGACGTCACTAAAGCGGAGATCTTAATCTTTAAAACGATACTTCATAATATGGTTTCAGATAGGTATCCAGGGAGATAACTGACTCGTAACACAGAAAACCGCATTTTAGAAAAATTTACATTTTTGCCCTTTAAGGGTCGAATTCCGAAAACTTTCTTGCTTAAAATACGATTTAACCAAAGTGGAGACCATAAGCTTTAAAATGACACCTCATTCATTGATTTCGGTTAAGTATGAAGCAAGATATAGGCTTGTGACAAAAAAATACCTTATAGAAATAATATATATGATTAAGCTTACATAACAAATTAAATTGTACTTAACTGTGGGACATCCTATCGTTAGTGAACAAGATCTTCATATTTTAAAATTATTTTATTGAATTTCTTATAACTTTGTGTTTTCTCTGATGCTCGCAGATATCAACTAACTTGATGAATCGTCAGTTTTAGGCGAAACATATACAAAACACATTTTACAATGTACGGACTTCTTTTCATTAGTTTTTCATATCCTACCAAGCCTTCAATCCAGATTCTTGTAATCTTGCACAGATACTGAGTTTAAATCCAACTTTGTATAACGTATCATAACTGCGCGAATTACATTTATCAAATAACTAGCTTCGAGCCCGTCAAAAATGACGGTTTGAACGCCATATTCTGGCAGTTCCTTTTTTTGCAGTGGGTTAATTATACGGAATTGTTATTACGTAATGATAAGTTCTTTGATTTTGTACTGTTCTAAATATTTGATTTGCTGTTCACATAGCAATATTGCAGTAACTTCTACTGAATTAATGACGACGGAAGTATAGAACCAATAAAATTAAAAACCATTTAGGATTCCAGAAAACTTTTGCTGTCCATGTAATATCAGTTTTATTCCTGGTCCAGGCACAATTCAGCACGATAGGTATGGAACTACTTTCACCCGCATTAATTAATACGTTCAGTAACATGGCGCTTATGAAGCAGTAAAACTGATTTCAGAGCGAATTATGCTGCAACAAAATGTTTCAGTTACGAATCTGGTCTACTTAGCCACAACCTCCACAACGTTGCATTCGAAAATCATAGCTTTTATTATTTCGCGATGCGTACATTTCTCTGAGTTTTGAATTAACTTCATTGTTTCTCATCATCTAACTGATACAGGTAATATAATGTAAACATAGAATAAATACCCTTCTCCTTACATTTACATGAATAAAAAGCAATATGTAAATTTAAAGGAATGTACTAATTGTAACTTTGTGACATATAATTGCCTCGCATTAATTTTTTTCACCTGCTCTCCGTATTTCTAATATCTCCGCTCACTGCTGTTTTGCGGCAGTAATATCGTTGTTGAATTGCGAGTGTCACATGGCTTATACAGTTCATGATTTAAATCTAATAAAAAGGTTATCTTAAATCGCATTTAATAGCTAACACATGTATCAAATATTAAGGGTATCATCTATAATGGTAGTAGGAATTTATTCAGGAAAAGAATTATTTTTAATTATATCTTTCGTTATATGAATACGTTACTCTGGTTAGATTATCAGAGTATTTGGTTAATATTTTAAAATAAATAAATGCATTTCACTTCATATGACGGGGACTATAATTTCGAAAACGGATAACTGTTATTTATTTGACTAATACATTTCGCATTACGTACGTTACTCCTAGTTTTTAATAAACTTCTTTGTTTCTTACCTTCTGCCTAAAAAATTCTTAGGTTATGGTCCTTATCACTGATGCAGATAAAATAGCGTAAATATTGAATCCTCTTCTCCTTACATGAATGTCTGTGTCTAACTGATAAAATAGCTTAAATATTGAATCTTCTTCTTCTTATATGAGTTTCTGCATCTAACTGTAAATAAACAAAACGCGACATGAATGAAGGAATACAATATGGTGGCTGTTGATTGGCGAGTGACGTCTGTCACGTGACCGTTCTGTAGCCAATCCGTGAAGTAGCTATAGACGACGTACGCAGACCACACGTTAGCGTTTTATATAATAGGATAGAAATGTTTAATCGTAAAAAGAGTTAACTGAAACATTTAACCAGCGTGGTAATTTATTCATGGTATTTAATCTGGAATGCAATCAGAAATCACAACTACTTCACCTTAAACACATGGGAAATGATTTTGGAAATAATGTTTGTTTTTTTTCTACCACAAGGTTATGAGAAATATGATTGTAACGGAAGCCTTCTTGTCACTACGGTAAACTTAATACAAGAAGCAAAGAATTTGTTTGCATGACTGCTTATTCAAAGCACAATATCTAAACCAACCATAGAAAAATACTATACGTCAGAATATTAAGGTCTTGATAAGTATTTGGTTCTAATGGACCTCTTCACAACTGTTTAGTAGCGCTTGTTTTTCAAATAGGTTTCTTTCTTCATTTTAGGAAGCTTCTTGTCTTACGATTAGTTAGATATATTACTATTGTATTTTTTTTCTGGGATATTTGGTCATTAGAGTATATAGTACTCTAGAAGTAGTTTCAACTATAAAAACTTTGTTTCAACGCAGGAAACTGTAAGGATAAACTATATCATGATTTTGCTGTTCGATATATTTAGCAGTTACATTTCTGAATCACTTGTTTCTCCTTACTTTTTTCCGGCCCCTACATGTCAAAAGACGATCACAGTTTAAAATAACTTTCTTCATGTGTAGGCCTATATGAAAACGCAGTCAAATAATCCCCGATTCGACTTGAGAACAATGTGTTGTTACTGTGCGTGTACGTACCCTTGAGGCAGATTTTCTTGCGTCTGAAGTTGAGGGAGGTCTGATTGTGCAGCGGGTTGGAGGAGCTCACGTTGAGTTGCAGCAGCACCTGGATCTCCGCACTGACAGCGCCAGTGCACGGGAACCGCACCCTGGACAACAAACACCACAGCCAAGCGTACAGAAATCGAAATAAACTAGGTTCTAGGAGATACATACTCTCGTTGATAACATAAGCTTTAAAAATACTTCCATTATTTGGTAGGAAACCGTTGCTGTCATTAATACATTAATGAGCCTAATCATTATAACCACCTGCTTAGTAGGGTGTTTGTCCACCTTTGGAACACAATACAGCAGTAATGTATGGTACAGTCGTTCGTAGATTTCCGAAGGTATCTGTCACCATACGTTTTCACACGGGTCACGCCATCCCCTACAATTATGGACCGGTGATTTGTGGTCGTAGAGCAGGCACCCGATTGCGTTTTAGAGGAGTTCTATAGGTTTGTGATCATGTGAATTTGAGGATCAAGACATCAACGTCAGTTCATTATCATACTCTCAAACTACAGTTCGCGACACGGACAGCTAGCATGGAACGCATGAAGAATGAAGGGATGCAGGTTGTTCGTAATAATTTCCACCTAATCATCAGCTGTCGTGGTAACTTCTATCACTACCATAGCTCCCATGGAAGTCTAGGCCAACGTTCCAAGTTGCATAATACTGTCCCCCGGCATTCGTCGTGCGGTGCATGTTTCGAGGAGGCGTTAGCCTGGAAGACGGCGTATTCGGACTCGACTCTTGACCTGGTGTAGCAAGAAACGTGTTTCACTCGACCAGGCGACACTTTTCATTTATCCACACTCCAGTCTCTATGATACCGTGTCGACTGCAATCGTTATTTACGATGTCCTTGTGTCATCATGGGAACACGTAGCGTCTGTCTGCAATGGAGTCCCATGTTCAACAATGCCTGTTGAACGGCGACCTCCGAAACACTTGTGCCTGCATCAGCATTGTACTCTGCCGGCAATCTGTTATAGAACGTCCCATAGCCTCCTTTACAGATCGGTCAAGCCTCTGAGCTTCACGTTCTCTGATGAGGCGTGGACGACCACCTGCTTCTCACCTACTCGTGTTTTCTCCGTCTTTGAACCATCTTTCATAGATGCTCACTACAGTAGCAGGCCGACAGCCGACCAGCCTCGCGGTTTCGAGATGCTCGTTCTCAGGCGTCGAGCCATAACAATCTGCCATTTGTCAAAGTCACTTTTGTCAGTGGATTTCAGCATTTGCCACACGGATGGTTACTAGAATGACTCCCCATAGGTCTCTGATCGGCTGATATACATTCCTTACCGCTTGACGTACCTGCAACGTCACCTAGTGACACTTATTCTCACGGTGGGCAGTGGTCACGTTTTCACCCGTCAGTGTAGATTTGTAAAGCTTTCCTACGAATCCATGTTTAATGGTTTCAAGTTCCAAAGTTCAGAGATTTTGGGAATTAGTATGAAATAGTTTTATTTGCTGCAAAAGTCTAGGAACTCTTTTAAACTTAATTTTTTCTTAAAAATTAAACTGTTATGTCAACTTACCTGAACTTTTGCACTCTGGTGGGTATGAGCCCGCGAGAGGACACGTTGAGCTGGGGTGGCCGCATCGCCTCGTGGTTGTCGTAGTCTATCGCCAGCACGTACGGCAACTGCAGCAGAAAGGCCATTCCAAAGCGATTAGAGAATAGAACTGCCGTCAGTTAAGGGTAGTGGCGCACGTCGGTACTAATGACTCGTGACATGTTTCTGTTGCAAATATAGTTAAATCTATGGAAACGTTGGGCCACAAGGCGGGAAAAATCGGTATCGTTGCAGTTTTCCATTTGTAGTGTCGTGCCACGCATCGATTGTGGGGAAGCCATATGGTGGAAGATTTATAATTTGAATTGTAGTTTGCAGGAGCTGTGTCGCAGAAACAACTGGAGCTTCATCGACCTTCGACCGATGAGAGCTGCCAGCTGGGACGCATTTGACATGTCGGGCGTCCACTACACACCGAGAATGGCGACCATTGTGGCTGCTGAAATATGGAACCGTCTTAATATGAATTATTTCTTAGGAACACCGTGAGGCCCGAGGAGCCCTCTGTTCAACGAAGAGGATTCTGCATGTGACTGCACCAATAAATCGAATTTTATAGCTCCAAATACTTCACCCGTTTCCCTTCGCAAATCAAACACTAAAAATGCGAATTTAGACTACACAGATACCGATGCTAAGCAGCTAAGGATAATGGTCCTAAATTGTCGGAGTGTATGAGGGCAAGTAGCCGATTTCCACGTTGCAGTTGCGACTAATGATGTCGATATACCTACGCCAGAGATAGAATCTAGCGAAGTATTTGTTACTCAATTCAATATTTTCTGAACGCAAAACTACTTCAATGGGTGGAGGTGTGTTCATGGCCGTTAATAAAACCGTCAATTCCTCTGTAGTAACTGAAACGGAAAATTTTTGAGAGTTAATATGGGTGAAGGTAAAAATTGGCAGAAGTTTAAAGTTCATAATTACCGACCTCCAGATTCTTGAGTATTTAACACAGAGTATTTTAGACAGTCACTTAATAGTACGCGTTTTTCTCAAAAATTTCAGGGACATACATTGATCATGGGAAGCAATTTTAATATACCCTCGGTTAACTGGGACACATGTACGTTCAAGTCAAACTGAAGAGTTATGTTAATAACCGAAACGTTCCTACAATCATTCGCGAAAAATTCTCTTGAACAAATGGTCGAGGAGCCAACGCAGAGCGACAAAGATTCCTCGACCATTTTGGATCTTTTTCTTACAAGCAATCCGAATATTGTAGATACAGTTTGTATACAAGACGGTATAAGTGATCACAAAGCAGTTGTGTTAGGTTTAAAATCTAGACTGAATTTGAAGCATGACAAACTCGTATATTGCTTCGATAAGGCAAATGATGCGTGTATGGTCGATTACTTGGCGAAAAATTTTGAAACCTACACGCTAAATACAAATGTTGAGGAAATTTGATTTAATTTAAAAGAAATAATATGGACCGGTTTAAATCAATTTGTTCCTAAGAAGTTTATTAAGGTTAGTCAGAACTTTCCGTGGTTCAACAGGGAAGTGAAACGTTTGCTCTGGAGGCAAAGGCGTTTACATTCCACGGTGAAGAAATCGGGGGGACTCGTATAATCACGCTAAATTAGTCCAGTTGCGTGCGGAAGTGCGTAAGGCAATGCGTGATGCGTTTAAAAAATTCCAAGCCAGGAATTTATCGGAAGATCTGATTACTAATCCAAAAAAGTTCTGGTCGTATGTCAAAGTAATAAGAGGCTCTCGTAAGGTTATGCCGTCACTGATTAAGGAAAATGGGGAATTATCAGGAACTAGAGTAGAGAAAGCAACAATTTTGAATAATGTATTTAAAAAAAGTTTTCACGGCAGAAAACTCGGAGGAGATTCCGATAGTTAACAATTGTACCAAGAAAATTATGAATGATCTCGGTCTTGATACCGAGGGAATAACTAAGCTGCTTATGAATGTAAAAACCAATAAGGCTCCCGGACCGGGCGGTACTCCTACAAGATTCTACTGTAGGTACACAAAGGATATTGCGTCGTATTTGATAAAGTTATATACCGCCTCCTTGGATCAATGAAAAATACCAGCCGAATGGAAGACCACCATCTTAAGTCCAGTGTTTAAAAATAGGAATGTTAATAATTCTCAAAATTACAGGCCTATCTCGTTAACCTCAATATTTTTCAGGATTTTAGAACACATGATCTATTCAAATGTCATGCGGTTTTAGGATGAAGGTGAGCTTTTAATCCCCAATCAACATGGATTCAGAAAAGGTCGATGCTGCGAAACACAACTTGCACTTTTAATTCACGACTTGAGTCATATTATAGATGAGCACTCGCAGGTTGATTTAGTTCTATTAGACTTTAAAAAAGCTTTCGACACTGTGCACCACATTTGTGTACTTAGAATACTTTATAGTTACGGCATTCAAATATACGACTAGGTTGCAGACTTTCTGAAGGGCAGAACACATTGTGTAGTACTCGATGGTGAGCGTTCATCATTTACCGAAGTGAGGTGCGGAGTTCTCCAGGGAAGCGTGATAGGGCCTCTGTTGTTTCTCATATACATTAATGATTTGTGCCGACAGAATAAGGGGAATGAAAAGATTATTTGCGGATGATGCTATTATTTATCGTGAAATCACAGCCAAGGACGACTTCGCTTTGTTATGAAAATAATTGCGTGGTGTAAAGACTGGCAGTTGGAGTTAAACGCTAAAAAGTGCCAAGTAATGCGTGTAAGTAAAAAGGTGACACCACTTAGCTCTGATTATATACAATTAATGGTACTGTTCTTAGATGGGTGAGATACCGCTAAATACCTAGGTGTATCAATTCGTAGTAGTTTGTCGTGGAATGTGCATATCGAGAATGTTATTGGGAAAGCAAATCGTATGCTCCTATTTCTAGGTCGTAATTTAAAACAATGCACTCCGGAAGTTAAATCGATTGCATACAAGTCACTAGCGCGTCCTCACTTGGAATATTGTTGTTCTGTATGCGGTCCCCATCAAAAGGTGTTAATAGAGGCATTAGAGAAGTTCCAAAGAATAGCCGCCCGATTTGTGACAGGTATATAAGTTGGAGGGACAGCGTAAATGCGATGTTGAAGCAGTTAGGTTGGGAAGACCTGCAACATCGAAGGCGTTGCTCTCGACAGAAGCTAATTGAAAAATCCGTGATTGATGTATTTCGGAATGATAACAAACAAATATTGCAAGCAGCAACATTCATATCTCGGAATGGCCACGAAAATAAGATAAGAGAAATCAGGGCCAGATTCAGGTTTGTACTCATTTTTTCCAAGAGCGATTTGAGAATGGAAAAGAAGGGATTTACCGGGCGAGTAAACTTCAAATCCGACAGGAGTAGCTTTCGATAAAGCACCCCGGCCATCCTGATCGGGTTTTTCTATGATTTTCCCGGATCACTCCAGGCGAATGCTGGGATGGTTCCTCACAATAGCCCATGGGCGCCTCCTGCCATATCCCTTCAAAACTATTACGCTTTCGGATAGGTGCAATGCACCTTCCACCACACATTTTTAGTGAATCGTGGAGTGATGATAATAATAAAACATCAGAAAAAAAAGAAAATTCATGAGAGATCTACATTTCTTTGTTCCTGGCTGACCGAAAATGTAATCTAAAATAAAAACAGGCTTCTAATTGTCTCATCAAGCTCGCACTTAGTCCTTGGAATGATATGAACAGATTCTAATAACTCCATACAGCGCATTCTAGGACGGGCAGGCTTCGGTAGTGTAGGTGTCAGAGTGCTTCACATGCCGAGGGTCGCCAGTTTGATTCCGACCAAAGGCATGGCTGTTTGGTGTAGGATTTGTGTGTTTTGTGTTGCCTTTCACAAATTAAGCAGAAAAGCAATTTGAAAGGTATTAATGCACAAAGCGCAGTAGCTGACTGAATTGATAGCAGGCAGAAAAAAAAAAAGAAAGAAAAACCCAAATGAGCATTCCTTTATATCTGTATGTTAAGTACTGGAATCCTAGTATCTTATCGAACGGAAACATTGTGGTAAGTTTTATCAAATGAATCTGATTTATTTCGTACCGAATGCGTGTAGGAAAGCCAAAAATATAGGTAACAATTGGAACGTACAGTGTCAGCTCCTAATTCGTATTACAAAATACATCGTAGTTGGTTACTTTGGTTACTTTTCAAAACAGACTTAAATAACTTATTTTTAAATTAAAGTCAGTAAATTCATGAAATTTAATCATGATATTAGCTAATTTATAAAATTATGGTTCATAAAGACGTAGACTGTTATTTACACATGTGTTAGGTTACGATTACAATGGAACCGACTTCCGCCGAATTTTCACTCTGCCGAACAACTGACTGAACTCTGCCTACCTATTCCGCCGACGGAAGTGGCTACAATGGCCTAGACTTAGGGTATTTTGGCGCTCACTCGACTGAGTTAGTTCAAACGACACCGCGAACAGAGCAACACCCCGCCGTTATGACGGTGTGATCCGGTGTCCGGTTTATGGATCTGGAGAATCAAATTTCCACTCCTTTATGACCAAATGTTCTCTTACAGTTATCGGTAGCCTTAAATAAAACCATTTTTCTTCAACCTCACTACCAGGTTAATCAGATTATCGTAAAACATAGATTGTGTCTTTTTAAAACATTCGTTTGATTTATATGTTTTATTTTCAATTTCATAATTATATATTTTTAAATTTTTATCTGTGTACATAAATCATCCAAATACTGGTCGGCTGTTAAGTGGAATGAAAAATTGGTGTGGTGTGATATGAAAATAGAATATAATTTAGCGTAATTTACTGAAATATCAAACCAAGTAATAATAGGCGTTTATAGGTGACAATACATTTCTATTCATTCATTTCGATGCTGTGATATGTCCAATTACGAATGCACAAATGACACGCGCGTTCGGCCAAATAAAACAAAAAAAATTTGTATGTGAAAGAAGTCGGCAGAGTCTGGCGGAGTCGACCGATTAGGTCGGTCATATTGCTACCGGAATCCATACTGTTGTGTACTTTAGTTTGTTTGGCCGATATCGGCCGTATTCGGCAGAGTGAACAATCGGCTGCGATGTAGCCCTACCCTTAGAGAAGGAACTCTGTAAGTGTGTTTTTAAAAAATGATTTGATCTCTCTACATAATGTATAATTTGAGGGAGGATTTAAAGACAATAGGTAATCCTAGTTTAACCTAATTTTGCTATTTGTCTATATTATATTTACTAACGAGCGTACGACTTCTTAGGTTATCATTGTGGCTGATTATGTTGGACTAGCTGTAACGAAAGATGACAATAAATGTTGATATTGCGAAATTTGTTGCAGTCTTAAACTTCAATTTGATTTAATTACACAATTCTAGAGCATTATTTTGGGGCTTAGAAACTTGTTGGACTTGGAAACATTTTTCCTCAGAAAAAATTTAAATTAGATTTAAGAATGGAAACAAGTAAAACTTACAGCAGCTTCTTGGCAACACAATATCGTTTAAGATCTAGTACTCTCACTATGCACATTTGTACATCATATTTCTTGAATAATAATGTGTGAAAACAAGATGCTATTTCAAATTAATTAATGAATCAAAAGGATACATGCAACGAAAAACATCTTTATCCAGAATATCAGACTATTAGCTCATCGATTTTATTTAAATTCCATAAAATTTTCTCTTAGAATTGAATATTACTTCCATATCAGTAAATTTTACGTAAGTAGCTTCTCCTTGTTTTGGTCTTTTAATTACTCAATGCTGTTTTCCCAGAAACTGTACCTGGATTGTGGACTTGTCCTCCTCAAATGCATTTTGAGAATTCTTTGTGAATTTCGAAACATGATTGTTAATTTTTGTACATATTAACGTGTCACACGGCTTTATAGATAATTTTTGTCTATGAGATTATTCTGGAGAGCAAAGGAAGATGTTCTGGCAGAGAGAACACACTCAATCATCAACATGTCTCCGAAGAATAGTCAGTAACTTCGAAGCAGGATTCAGCGGAAGCCGATAAGGAATCGGGCATTATGGGAGTAAAGAGTTAGCTCAGATGCCATCAGCCACAGCATTGGAGGTAACTGTCAACCATGAGCCCCGTTGCTGGTGCTTAAATTCTTCCGCTGATTTTGTTTGATCCGAACTGCTCACACCTAAAAATATGAGTAGTTTGCTCGTGTGTTTTAAACAGCCGCCATTCTGAGTACGGTAAAGTATAATACCCTGGAGTTCATACTTGGGATTCAGGTTTTCAGTCGTCGCAACTATTGTCTTTTCAATTATACTGGCAAATTTTGGGTCGAATTCCGGTAAAACCATTAATTTTTTCAGGCTTAGGTTTCTTAGTATTAATTATGAGAGGTGCATTTTTTTTGTATTCCACGTTAAACCGTACATCCAGCCACGACAGTGGGCACTGTTTAGCCTGAAATTTCGGAGATACACCGACCAACAATGCCATTAGCATAATTTGTATTTAAAAATGAAAATTTCTTTTTGCGCGTTTGACGATCTTGGATGGGGGTAAATCTATGAGTTCGCGTCACCAACATGCTGTAATAGCAGTATATCTGTAGCTACAAGTATGACGTGTTGCGCTTGGAAGGCAGCGAGAGTATATATTATACTTGTATGTAATATATAAAAATTAATGTTTGTTTGTTTTTTTTCCAATCTTCTTCATACAAACACACAGTTTTTATTCGATTTTTATGGAATGTTACATTCGTATACCTTAATATAAAAACACTGTTTACGTTTGATTTACAGAAACCAAAACCCTCTCATCCTTCTCCCCCCCCCCCCCCCCCCCCCACTTAATTTCTGTTAAAGTTGTTCAAACCCACAGTTTTTATACGATTTTCATAGTACTTAGCACACTTATACTTCAAAACACGTTGGTCTGGTAGCTCAGCGTTTAAGGCGCTTGGTTCCGAAAGTTTCTATCTCCGGTAGGGGGTTCTAATGCCGTGGTGAGCAGGAATTTTTAGGAGTTTTATTTGATTATAGGCTACGCCGGGACGTTCCGTGGTTCTGATTGCACTTTTAACTGTAGGCCTCTTAGGAAAGGAATTGGCCATCCTGACACTCATGCAATAGCTTGGTATACCTCCTTCGGGAAGATTCGACCAATCTTCCGGTTGTGGATGAAGTCAGATTTTTAGTTTTTGAAATGAAAACTTCATTAGGAGCGTTAGGCTAAAATCTTAAAATATTATGAGTTCCTGTAACCGACATGCTAATGTTACCGGTATTAGCGGTCTGGTGGCTCAGTGGTTCTGGTGTCTGACAGAGAAACGAAAAGTTCCCGGTTAGAATCCCAGTGTCATCGGGGATTTTCATAGACCCTTAACCATACCTTCACCTCTAGCACAGCACGCTGTGTAATGTGAAGTTCGCTACAACGCTTCCGTAATTCGGATTCCACATTAAACTGTAGGACACCCTGTAAGACTACTGTTTGGGTTACTGGGGATAATATGATGATGTGAGACATAGTTCTTGATTACTTCAGACCGAACTTCGTGCTTACTAAAGTTCTCAAATTATTAATACACAGCACTAGAAGCCGGTTAATTGAATTTTAATTCGTTCGTAGTCACCGTAGGTCGCCAGGTAGCGTCCGCAACCAGCCCGATACAAGAGGTGAATAATTAGCTAAGCAAAGTCTTCAAGTATAAGACAGTGAAATTACGTTCTCCACACATTTATTGAAATAACGTACAACATCGAACCGGTTGGCCACTACCAATCTTTAGATGTTAAAGCTATCGAGACTTCGTCAACCGTAGATTGCTAGATTCTTTCGACAAAAGTAAATTGATAATCAAAATCTGTTTTACACCAAACTACTTCCAACGTCACATTTCACTGTTCTGCTATATTCTTACACTGTTCAACTTTCTGTAAAACACACATTGTTCTGGCTAAACAAATTAAGTCTTCTTCACGATGCTTACTACACCCGCACTGTTCGATTAGCGTCTAGCACAATACACGACGCGAGCCGTCCGCTACCATAGTTCGGCTACGACTGACTTGAAACAATGTATTCATACGCTCATTTAGGCGCTACTTGCGGGTCGGCGGAATGCTACTGTTATGTTACAACCCGTAACTGGTAGCTCTACGGGTTTAGGTTAAGGTGGCTAAGATAGGGGCGGAATGCACAGCCAATAGAAACCCTGTCAACAGATTGTTCCGACCACACGGAATTATTATTATTCAGTATATCTGCAGCAATGAGCATGACGTATTGCAGATATGATATTGGTAGTTTTAAGTTTTCATTTCTGTCAGCAGTCCACAATAACACCAAATAGACTTTTTTAACTACGTTCTCAATCCTTATGGCATAAAAGGTTGGTATCTGTAAGACTTGCAGTTTATAAATCAAAAATCTTAATAAGAGTAGTGGTTTAGTGAGTCGGAACAAGGCCATAAGTATTAAAATACTTTATTGTATTCTCAGTTTCCTTGTAAAAATAATATGTTAATATAAGAAAAAGAGCGACATTCTTACTGATTACATGTTAGGTAAAACCATAAACAGATTTAAGTTTAATTAATAAAACTTATTGTACCCTGATATTCATTTAAATGCGCCGATGACTGCTGTTAGGGACAAAACAATACGACATAAACAAAATAATTTTGACGAGATTGAAACTTTGTATGGGGACAGAGTATTGCGTGGCCCTGCGAGGCCCGCAGTCTGGAGGGGGAGGCTATCGCACGCCCACAGACGGAAGGCGGCCTCAACAGTAGCTGCAGAAGCGCCGCAGGAAATTGGCAATTGCGCGCGTAATGACGGGAATCCTCATATCGGAAAACCATTATCCGTCGAGCGGGTCGGGCGCGGCGAGAACCGCCGGGATCTGCCTAGCGCGGATTAGGATGGCCCGAGACTGCAGTGGAGCTCAAACCAAGTCCGGCCACTGGGCGAGCAGAATCGGCCCACAAATACAACTCTTAACTGCACATCCAACGGTGTATTATATCAGCAGTGCAAAGAACACTTCTCTCAGGTCTCACTGACATCACTGTGGGGCTACTTCTAAGACTTAGGGAGTCCATTAAAAATTCTCATTTCAGTCAAGGATATAATAATAATCGCAACGGAGAGAGTGTATTACAGCAAAGGCATGAAAGAACCACGTTTCTCTCGACCTTGTAGATTAATATAATTTTCTCGAATAGTAACCGTATAAACATGGTGTTTCGTCACGATATTTCGGCGATCATACCTTTCACCACTAATTTCGAGTGAAGTGCAGGCCAGCTGAAGAAGTTATCTTCGCGTCCACCCTTCTCAGTCAGGATTATCAACTTAATGACGTTTGGATGCCAGTTATTAAAGCTGCGTTTCGAGTTTTTAACTCCTTGGCACGCAAAGAACAACTGCTAGGAGACTCAGTGGCTCAGACTTTGTCATGTAAAGTGATCAACAACGCGCTCTT